>CM065389.1:1767500-1985000 GCA_033060915.1 Euryodendron excelsum | reverse complement strand
ATAGTCAAGTCGCGAGAAATTTCGTAGTCCCCAACACCGAGATATGTGCATGTACATTGCACACTTACTGAGAAAGAAAGGACTTGATGCGGGAGCATTGGACTGCTGTAGGTGATTTTTATTTTAGCTGGTTTCTCCATATCTTTTAGGCGCAGTTGTACCTCTTTTGGACTTGAAAAATCTCTTTGGTTTTAGCTACCATGACTGCAAAATTTCTTATCGGAGAGGAGGGTAATTAATTTGTTTTGTTAGTATTGCTTGAAAGCAGTAAAATTGTAATGGTATGTTGAATGATCATAATGGTATGTTGAAGGAGTTTGTATTTATTTTATTTTTATTATTTTGGAATGAGAGTATGTTTCTTGCACGTTATCTTTTCTAATAGAGGAGTGACCCTGGTGGCTGTGACTGATCTCTGTACTCATATTATGCTGTAAGACTTGTGCATGTAAGTACTTTTTCTTGTACCAATAGGTTGCTCTTCAACTTGTGTTCATGATGTTTAGTCCATGCAGGCCTTAGATCACCATGTTCTGGTTTCTGTTTTTTCGTGGAAAGGTATTTTGTTTCTGGTAAATGGAAGAATAGGTGAATATTAATGAAGATCTGTATTTGTAATATATGTTAGCTGCATACCCTTTTTCTTGATCAGAATTCTCCCTCTTTATTGATTCTTCTGGCTCAGCATTAACAAAACTTTATCCCCTTGACAGGGTCTATTGTGAGTACGTCCTAATGGTTTCTGAGGAAGTTGATGATGGGTTTAGATTTTTAGAATGGTCAATTTCTTGTTGTATGCTTGTTGGTTTTTCTTATATACATTTTATTGACCAATTTTGGCTAGTTAATTTTATGCATATGTGTTAGCATTTAGCAAACGCATTACCGCCTTAGGATGGAATAGTAACGACCATGTTAACCACTTCCAATCATGATCACTTGGCTGTTGTGAACATAATAATGCCTTTGTGTTGCCTCTTGATAATGGAATACTCTAAAATTTTAATAATGTGACGTATGGGATGACGACGCCATCCCTTTTTCATTTCCGCAGCTCTCTCCCCCTTGCCTCTCTCTTCCATTTCTTCCTTATAAATAGAGAGGCCTAGAGCCTCTAAGCACAAAAAAAAAAAAAAAGGAAGAGAGAAAATAGAAAAAAGGGAGAACGAAGAGGAAAAATAGAAAAAAGAGCAGTATAGGTAAGTTGTAAATATTATGTTGTATTGTTATTTTGTATTATCAATAAAATTTTAGGTAGTCCATAAGTTTAACCCTAAATATTCCAGAAGAATAAAATATGATAAATATTTGATAGTTCTTGAAAAATTATTCACGATATATACTTTGTGTTGATTTGTTGTCTCCGTCTTATATTCTTTACTTTTATAACACGTTATCAGCACGATACTTTAAGTACTTTGTGTTTTTTCTTACATCATGATATTACTTTTTCTGTATAATTTATCTTCATTTTGAATTCTTTACTGTGGACTCAATTCGCATGAATAGTATGAACAGTAATTCACTATTGAGATGAATAGTATTTATTTTAAAATTTTGTTACTTTATTTCTCTCAGACCTTGCATTGTTTGCCTATGATAGTTAGAGATCTGGAATCCATATTTTAATACATTTCCATAGACATGTGACTTGACTATTTTTTGATGTATAGATTGAAAGTTAGAATAGAGACAAAAATAGTAATATTATATATATCGATGCATGTTACTATTTATGAATAGTGATGAATAGTATTTAAATAGTAAAATATAATATAAAATGTAATGAATAGTGCGTTGATTTTCGTTTAATTATTTATACATCATATTATCACCATACCTAATTTAAGCTTATATTTTTGTATGGTATAGCATTTTAAAAAATGTCAAATCTTGCCAAATTAGAATTTGCCGCCCTTGATATTTTTGGCGATAATTATTTATCGTAGATCCTTAATGCTGAGATCCATCTAGCAGCAAAAGCACTTGAGCAAACAATAGTGGAGGAAAATGACATATCCCAGCAGAAAGAACTGGATATCATTTTGAGGGGAAGGATACTCCCATAAAGAGGAACTTCCGAAGCAAGAAGAAGAAATTTCAAGAGCTCCCAAGGCAAATTCGTTTCATAATGAAAATTTATGGAAATTTCAAACAGGGCTGGAACTTGTGGAACTGCAAGACAATTATATGAAATGGTTCTCAACATTGGACATGGGCAATATGATGTGTTGATGAATATCAGGAAGGGCTATCAAGAAGAGATGTTCACAAAAATCAACTCAAAGGTGAACAATGAATTGATGAGCTTGGAGAGGAAAGTGAAAGAGGATATTTTATAGATCACCACTGAGTATATTGGGAAGCACATTGCCTTGATTCTTGGAGATAACTACAAAACTCTTTACTTTGCAGCAGCAACAGCAAAAACAGAGGATAATCTTCTCTGCCTCCACCAGAAAAATTTGAAGAGTCTGCTAATCCAGCACAAGCCAAACCTCCTGTTGACAAACACCCTCTTGTTGAAAAACAACCAGCAGTTTCTCCTACCAAGTAATATTCTTTCTGGCCTAGAATTTCAACATCCACATTCTCTAATACCCTTGAAAACCCAGCGATACAACCTAGTTTTCTTCACCAAAATTTGCATGAGCATACATCATCATCATACATTTGCATATTTTGAGTGATGGTAACTCATTTTGCATATCTTTATATGAATGCCTATACTATGAAGGTTTAACTATATTAAACCAAAAACCTTATCTTCCAAACTATCCAAAGATCCAATTGATATGACTTAATCCCCACTTGCACGATTTTGCATTAGCAGTACATTGCTGCATTTTAAATTTTCTAATTACATGGGTTATGATCTTAATGGAAAACTATTTTGGTTTGTGAATGTTAGATGACTATCATTCATTTTGAATAGTTTGCATGCTTGTATATGTTTGATGCTTAATATTCTTCTTGATTTTGATGGATTAATATCTTAAGTATTTGAATGAACTTCCTATGTTATTTGATTACTGATACACTCTCAAGAATTATCAGTCTATCTTAATATTGTTGCTGTTGTATCTGTCTATTTTTTCTCCAACTATAACTCCTCTTTTTGAGGATTTGATAAAAAGGGGGAGAAATTATTCTTAAAAAGATCAAAATGGGAGAAAATACTCCTCAATGCCCTACCAGGTATAAGAAACACATTTCTCTTTAACCTTCATTTCATTATCTGGTACTAGTTAACTGCAATGAATTATTCTCTACTACTAAATGGGTGCAAAGTAAGTATATCATAAGGCATCAACTGCAAAGGAAAGGGGGAGCAATGGTTTGATGAAGTTGAAGCAGTAAGAAGCCTCCAATGCAATAAATGCAGTATGAATTTTCTACATCACCAGATGCCTACATGCCCTGCACCTCTGAGTTAGAATTTGTTTTGCCCTGAATCTAAAACCTCATTTGGAGCCTTTGTCTAGCGGGGAGCATGAACCTGATTCAGTGGATCTTAAGCAATAAAACTCTCAAGCACAAAGTGCCAAAGACAGGAGAGTATGAACCTGATGCAGTGAAGCATAAGCAATGTAGCATCCAAAGACATGAATGAAGCATACATATTCTGAACTTCCAAATGCATACATACTCTGCTATGCTTGAATCTGAAACAACTCTAACGCACATAGAACAAAAGCAAGGAGGAGCAAATGCTTGGTATGAAACTCCCACTTTCTCTATATTTTTTTTATATTGCACATCACTTAGCCTATTTGATTTTGAGCATATTGTTTATATTAAAAAAAAAAAAAAAAAAAAGGTTTCTTTGTATGCCATATCAAAGAGAAATCCTTTATTAAGGGGGAGATATAAGCTATTTGAAAATAGGGGAAAAATATTGGTGTACATGATTTTATATCTTTCACATGGGGAGAAATATTTTGAAAAGAAAATCTGGAATTTGCATGAATGTTTTCTACTCTACATTTGCATTCTATTTTTTGCTAGCCCTTTTTGATTGATTGACAAAAAGGGGGAGAAACACTCTATGAAAAATATATGAAAATGTGAATGAAAGAAGCAGTAAAGATTATTCTTATTCTGAAACAGTAAGGGGAAACCATACAAGAAGCATGTTGCTTTAAATTCTTTAATCCTTATGCTTCATTTATATTAAGCTTAATTGCATATATTTTTAAGGTTTTGTCATCATCAAAAAGGGGGAGATTGTTGACTCAAGGTTGATCCCCATGTTGATTTTGATGATAACAAAACCATGTGGTTGTTATCTAATGATTTCACTTGAGTGTGCAGATTAGATTATAATCATTTGATAACAAGAAAATAATTGAGTTGATCGGTTGAGTATCATACAAGAAGATTACTTGGGTAATCTTATTCTTGAAGAAATTGAAGATGCTCAAGGAGTTCAACAAGTATTCAAAAGAAGGATGCAAGTGACTGAAGATCTTATGATGATCCAAGAAGTTATTCAAAGAAGCAAAGCACTCAAGCAAGATTATTTGAAGAGTATTCAAGTTGACATGGAATCAATTCTTGAAGACTAAAGTACAAATTGAAGTGCAAATACAACAAAGGATTTCAAGTAGAATTGAAGACCGAAGAGCTGGCACCGTACAAATATGGTTTACACTTCACTATGAAGACCCTCGATCCTCATGGCCATATCAAGTCCACTATATCATCATGCATGCTATGAACTTCTAAATTGGTTGATTTTTCTACTCTAAATCTGGAAAATGCATTGAGGCATAAAGCATAAAAGAAAGGGGGAGCAACAAGTTGAAGCTTGTCAAGTAACAGTGAAGAACTTGTCACATTGAATATGTTGAAGAACTTGTGGTGAGAAGCTTGTCAAGAAACAATGGAGACAATGAGTATGATGAGTTGACACATTCAGCAATCTCATGGTTACAACTTCATTTAGATGACTCTTACAAGATATGGAAGCTCACCTTGAAGATTTGAAGATGTCTTGCAAGAATGGAAGAAGAAGAGACTCACTTAAAGATACGGAAGCTTTCTTAGAAGTTTTGAAGATGTCTTGAAAGTTTTGATAAGAAATCACAAGAGTTGGAAGCTTCATTGAAGATTATGTTGAAGTCTTGAATTGATGGAAGAAGTTATATTAATTGAAGAATCCTAGAAGAAATCAATTTGATGAAAATCAAGTAAAGAGATTGAAGATGTTCAATAAGCATGAAAGATCAATTGAAGAAAAGAGATCTCAAGTCTTGGAAGCTCTCTTGAAGATTTTGAAGAAGACTTAGATCAATGGAAGAAGTGATGTTGATTGAAGAACTCTAAATGTAATAAAAAGTGTATTGATTTTATCTTGAAGAGTTGAAGATGTTCTTGAAGTCAACATGCATTGAAGAAGTCTTTTCAAGCCTTAGAAACCTTATTTGGATGATCCTTAAAGAGCTTGAAGATATTGAAGAAGATTGAAGAAGTATTGCAAAAGTTAAGGATTTTCCTAAAAAGAGTCGACCCCTCAAGCAAAAGAGTCGACTCATTCAAACAAAGGCTGAAAATTCTGATGGAACATCAAAAGAGTCGACCCCTAGCATAAAAGAGTCGACTCATTCCAACAGAGAGTTGATTGTGCAGTTTTAGACCAAAAGAGTCGACCCCTGGACCAAAAGAGTCGACTCATTTGGGCAGAACCTTCAAAAATCTGCTGCAACACAAAAAGAGTCGACCCCTGCAGCAAAAGAGTCGACTCATTTAAGGTAACGGCTAGTTTTTTGAACGTTATACTCCGCCGTTTTCGTATCAAATGGTCTCCCATCCATCTCCAACGGCTATAATCAACTCAAGGCTATATATACAAGATCCCCAACACATATATGATGATGAAGAACAAGAAGAACATGAGAAGAACACAAGATTAAGTGCTACAAAGTGATATTTCATCTTCTACATCTTATACACTGTTTTTATTCATTTGGGGGGTTCTTGAGTGAGCTAAAAAAATTTTCATCTACTCTTTGAGAGAGTGTTATTCATTATACAACCTTAATCTATTATTGGGTTGGTTTGTAAACTTGTGAGTTTGAGTGTTCTTAAGAAAAACACTTGTGAGTTTGAGTGTAGCTTGGGAAAAACACTTGTAAAGTTTGAGTGAAGCTTGGACAAAATCACTCGTAAGTTTGAGAGAAGCTTGGACAAAATCTCTTGGGTTTTGAGAGCTTGGGGAAGAGCTCTTGTAAAAGTGATCTAGGCACTTGGAGAAAAACTAGCAACTGTGTAAGGAAAGTTTACATAGTGGAATACCTTCGAGAAGATCGAGGAAGAGAGGACGTAGGCAAGGTTTGGCCGAACCTCTATAAATCTGGTGTTCTTCATTTCTTTGCTCATATTATTTCCTTGCATTACATTATATTGTTTGCTTGCTTGGTTATTAGTTTGATTGCTCACTGCTACATTACATAAACTGTTTTAAGTTGCAATTCTTGATATAAATTCTATAAAACCCAATTCACCGCCCCCTCTTGGGTTGCCTACTTGGGCCAACAAAAGATCCATTGCTTTTATGAAAAATTTCAAAGGAGAGATACGAGCATCAGAAAATCGTAATCCTCTCAAGAGCCAGATCTGAGTGGATGCACCTGAGATTGCAAGATTATAAAACTGTCAGTGAGTACAACTCTGCATTATTTAAAATCAGCTCACAATTAAAATTATGTGGAGACAATATTATTGATGAAGACATGTTAGAAAAAACATTATCTACATTTCATGCCTCGAATGTGCTCCTGCAGCAGCAATATCGAGAGCGTAGATTTAAAAATATTTTGAATTAATATCCTGTCTTCTTGTGGTTGAGCAAAATAATGAGTTGTTACTAAAAAATCATCAGTCCTGACCTAGTGGTTCAGCTCCATTCCCTGAAGTGAATGCAAGCTCATTTAGCAGACGTGGTCATGGACGTGGTCGTGATAATGGAGGGAATAATGGTCGCAATCGTGGACATTATCGTGGAGGTTATCATATGAGATTTTAAAAATACCACACCATACCACCAACAGTGAAATAAATTTGAAAAGGAGAAAGGGTTACAGAATCAACCTCCTCCTAAGATATCTGAAGATACTTGTTATAGGCGAGGGATGAGAGGCCATTGGTCACGTACCTGTCATACGCCCAAACATTTGAGAGAGGTTTACCAAGCCTCAATTAAAGATAAAGAAAAAAATGCAGAAATGCATTTTACAGATTTTGATGGCCAGGTTGCTATTTCTCATCTTGATATTTCAGATTTCTTTAAAGATGCAAGTGGAAGAATAGACCATTTAATTGGTGATGGAGATGTCTACACTACTTAATTTGATTGTCTCTTTGTTCTAATCTATGTAGTTTCTTATCATCTTGTGTAATGTTTCCTTCATCTGCTTGTCTTTGCAATAAATGATTATGTTTTAATTAAGCACATTTAATATGTTATATAGATACATGGATCGTATCAACACATTGAGTATATCTCAAATGAATGGTGAAGTCATATGTCTGGTAAACAGTGGAACAACACACACAATTCTTCGTGAGAAAAAATATTTTTCACACTTGACATTACTTGAAGCTAATGTCCAGACAATCTCTGGCACAACAAATTAATTGAAGGCTTTGGAATGACCAATATAATATTGCCAAGAGGGACAAAGCTATGCATTGATGATGCATTATATTCTACGAAATCTACAAGAAATCTGATTAGTTTTAAAGATACACATAGTAATGGGTATCATATTGAGACGACGAATGCAGATAATGTAGAACAGCTGTACATTATTGCTTATATTTCAGGAAAGAAATATATATCAGAAAAACTTGCTGCATTGTTTTCTGAATTATATTATACTTCTATAAAAGCAGAAAAATCATCTGTAGCGATGCACCAGAAGTGCTTCGACCTAAAGAATTTTATACTATGACATGATCGTTTGGGTCATCCAGGGTCAACAATGATGCATCAAATTATTAACAACTCACATGGACATCCGTTAAAGAATTTGAAGATTCTGTTGTCATAAGATTATACATTTGCTGCATGTTCACAAAGAAAATTAATTGTCAGACTATCTCCTTCCAAGATAATTCTTGAATCCCCATCATTCTTACAAAGAATTCAAGGGGATATCTCTGGGCCAATACATCCTCCATCTGGACTATTTCGTTATTTCATGGTTTTAATAAATGCATCTATACAGTGGTCACATATTTGTTTACTTTCTACTTGTAATATTGCTATTGCTAGACTGCTTACTCAAATTATTTGCTTACGGGCACAGTTTCCAGATTACCCAATCAAGTCCATACGACTAGATAATGCTGGAGAATTTACATCCTAAGCCTTTGATGATTATTGTATGTCAATAGGGATTGATGTTAAATACCCACTTGCCCACACACATACACAAAATGGTCTTGCTGAAGCATTTATAAAACAGCTTTAGTTGATTGCTCGTCCTTTACTTATGAAAATAAAATTATCTATTTCTACTTGGGGACATGCCATATTGCATGCTGCATCTTTGGTTAGAGTCCGACCAGCTGCATTTTTGGTTAGAGTCCAATCAACTGCTTATCATCAGTACTCACCATTATAACTTGTTATTGGTCAGCAACCAAATATTTCTCACTTACGAGTTTTTGGTTGTGCTGTATATGTACCTATCTCACCCTCACAGCGTACTAAAATGGGTCCCCAACGTAGACTTGGAATTTATGTTGGTTTTGATTCTCCATCTATTATTAGATATTTGGAACCCTTAACAGGTGATGTCTTCAAAGCACGTTTCATGGATTGTCATTTTGATGAGTCAGTCTTCCCAACATTAGGGAGAAAAATGACACAATTAGAAAAACAACGAGAGATCAGTTGGACTATTTTAATAATGTCTCATTTTAATCCTCGAACGAGTCAATGTGAATAAGAAATTCATAGAATTATTCATTTACAGACAATTGCAAATCAATTGCTTGATAAGTTCACCGACACAAAGAATGTGACAAAATCACATATACCAGCTGCTAATACTCCAGCATGTATTGATCTCCCTGTAGGACAATCTATTAGTACAACAACAAATGAATCTAAAGCACGCTTGAAGTGTGGAAGGCCTGTCGGTGTAAAAGACACGGTTCCTAGAAAAAGGAAGACATAAGAAAAATTGCATAAGCAAGTTGGTGCTCCTGAAGAGAACACAATATCTAAACTTCCTGAAAAAGAATTCCCAGAAGAGAAACCTCTTGAAGAGATATCTCCTGTAAGTGATATGGTACCTGAAAATAATGAGATCTTAATAAGTTATATGAATACAGGAGAATGCTGGAAGAGAAATAAGATGGTTGTCGACAACATATTTTCATTTAAAGTAGCTCTTGGTATTACTAGAAGTAATAAAGAGACTGAACTATAGACAGTCAACGAATGTCGACGTAGAATTGATTGGCTAAAATGAAAAGAAGCTATTGAGACAGAATTACACTCATTAGCACAATGTAAAGTATTTGGACTTGTAGTCCATACACCTAAAGATGTGAAACCTGTTGAATATAAATGGGTATTCGTACGAAAACAAAATGAGAAAAATGAAATAGTTCGATATAAAACCCGACTCGTAGCACAAGGTTTCTCGCAGAGACCTGGTATTGACTACGATGAGAGTTATTCTCCTGTAATGGATGCAATTACATTCAGATTCTTACTTAGTTTATCAGTCTCAGAAGGACTATATACGCGTCTAATGGATGTAGTGACTGCCTACTTATATGAGGAATTGAATAATGATCTATATATGAGAATCCCTGAAGGATTTAAGATACCTAAAGCAAAGATTTCAAAACCATGAAATTTGTGTTCAATTAAGCTTCAAAGATCGTTATACGGGTTAAAGCAATCCGGTTGCATGTGGTACAATCGTTTAAGTGAATATTTGTTGAAAGAAGCATATGTGAACAATACCGTTTGCCCATGCGTTTTCATTAAGAAATCAGAATTCTGGATTTGTTGTCATTGTAGTCTATGTTGACGATTTGAATTTGATTGGAACTCCTGAAGAGATTACTAAAGCTGTTAATTATTTAAAAAAGGAGTTTGAAATGAAAGATCTTGGAAAAACCAAGTATTGTCTTGGATTACAGATTGAGCACTTATCCAATGAAATTCTTGTCCATCAATCAGCATATACTGAAAAGGTTTTAAAGCAGTTTTACATGGACAAAGCTCATCCATTAAGTTCTCCAATGGTTGTCCGTTCACTAGATGTACATAAACATCTTTTCTGTCCTTAAGATGACGGTGAAGAACTTCTTGGTCCTGAAGTACCATATCTTAGTGCAATCGGTGCCCTTATGTATCTTGTAAATTATACAAGACTTGATATAGCATTCTTTGTCAACTTATTGGCACGATACAGTTCTACACCAACATAAAGACATTGGAAAGGAGTTAAGCATATACTGCGTTACTTACGAGGGACAACTGATATGGGATTATTTTATTCCAAGGAGTCACAACCTGAATTGATTGGTTATGCAGACGCTGGCTACCTTTCTGATTCGCATAAAGCTAGGTCTCAAACTGGGTATGTGTTTACTTATGGTAACACTTCTATATCCTGGCGATCGGTGAAGCAAACTTTAACTGCAACTTCTTCAAATCATTCTGAGATAATTACAATTCATGAAGCAAGCCGAGAGTGCATCTGGCTAATATCCATGATTCAACTTATTTAAGTAAGCTGCGGATTATCTACAATCAAAGATACACCGACAATATTATACGAGGATAATACAGCTTGTATTGTCCAGATTAAGGGAGACTACATTAAAGGTGACAGAACGAAGCATATTTTCTCGAAATTCTTCCATACATATGAGTTCTAGAAAAGTGGTGATCTTGATGTTCAGCAAATACTGTCTAGTGATAATTTGGCCAACTTATTTACTAATGCACTACTAACTGCAACATTTGAAAAGCTTGTGCATGGTATTGGTATACGTCGTCTCAGAAACCTTTCATGAAGCAGATAATGTTCTTATTCTTCAGGGGGAGTTAAGTACTGTACTCTTTTTCCTTCGCTACGGTTTTTTCCCACTGGATTTTTTCTAGTAAGGTTTTAATGAGGCAGTTTTAACATACCCAAGAGGTCATTCTAGGGGGAGTGTGACGTATGGGATGACGGCGGCTTATAGCCGCCATCCCTTTTTCATTTCAGCAGCCCCCTCCCCCCTTGCCTCTCTCCTCCATTTCTTCCTTATAAATAGAGAGGCCTAGAGAGTCTCTAAGTACAGAAAATAAAGGAAGAGAAAAATTAGAAAAAGAGATAATGAAGAGGGAAAATAGAAGAAAGAGCAGTACAGGTAAATTATAAATATCATGTTGTATTGTTATTTTGTATTATCAATAAAATTTTGGGTGGTCCAGAAGGTCAATCCTAAATATTTCAGAAGAAACAAAATATGATAAATATTTGATAGTTCCTGAAGAACTATTCACGATATATACTTTGTGTTGATTTGTTGTCTCCGTCTTATATTCTTTACTTTTATAACAAATAAGACTTTTCTATTGCAAATTTGGGTGCATGGTTGATGCCCTTCGGCAATCCACAAGTGACTTCTTTCCAAGAGTGGATCTGAAGTTAGTCTACTCTTTTGTTAGCCCTAGCATGGCAATCAAGGACATGTGCCCCAGCTTCCTTATATGTATGTGTTTATATTTGTAGATACTTTTAGAGTGAATTATGCGCCAGTCCATATACTATCTGTTGCATATATTTTTAGTTGTTATGGGTAAGTAATGAGTTGCAATGCAAACAACTTAGTTCTTCCCATTGTGTAGACCTTGAGGGTGTTGATATTTGTTTTAAAATTTTTTTGGGTCTACATTTCGTTGTTGTGCTTGCAGAACTTGCTCTTTTGCTGTTCAGTGTTCACAGCTACTTGTGGTTATGTAATGGTTGCTTCCTGGTTTTCTTGTCCACTGGTGGTTTAATAATTTCCTCGGAGCCCACTTCTTTGTTGTTGAGTTAGTTATCAAATGATCTTTAGCATCTTTTGCAGGAAGATATTTGGTTGCATAGCTGGATACATTGATCATTCCAATAAAATTATTGTTTTACCTGCTGAGTGATCACATAATGCATGCGGTGTAGAAAATGGGCTATCAAAGCGTGCAATGTGTGCCTGTCATCCTTGAGACTCTCGAAGTACCCATAATTATTCTAACCTTGATTTTTTTTTTGGCTCCCAGGCAGCAAACTATCTGAATATCAAGAGCTTGTTGGATCTGACCTGTCAGGCTGTTGCAGATATGATCAAGGGAAAGACTCCGGAAGAAATCTGCAAAATTCTTAACATTAAGGAGGAAAAAAATAGTTTTCGAAGCGTATTTTAAGTTTTTCAAGAATTTTTATTAAGTATCAAAAAAGTTTTTCAAACATTTTTTTATTTTTTTAAAATTTCTAAACGAGTTTCGTACTCTAATCGAAAACATGTTTATGAGAAATGCGTTTTGTACTTCAGAATGTATTTTTCAGTAACTCTAATTTAGAGGGTTTTATCTCCATCTCTCTCTATATATACGCATAATGCATTCCAAAATTTTAATTTGCCAACATTCACGTGTCATGTGCATCACTACGTACCTTTGATTGAATGCAAAACTCAGTACAAATTTGTTTGTGTTAATTATTTAGATGTCCTTTTCTGATGTCAATTATTTGGAGTTTCAGTGCTACAGTGAGATGAATCCTATTTTACGCCCAATAGAGTGATTCCTCACCTATTCTGTCGGGGGCCCAGTTGAAAGCTCAAGTATAAATTTCGTATGCTCATGTGAACGGCTGGGGCCGGCTGGCCCGTAAACCTAAACGTTCCATCCATAGGCCGGACCGATGTCGTTTGTCTACAACCAAAATAATTGAACTCCCCACTCTGTTAATGATTTGATACTTCTGAAGCACTAAATTATAGGTAGTCCAAGCGCCAACTGTACAGGGCTTTATGGTGCTTACTGATTAGTGTAGCAAGCTCATTGAACAGAGTTTCCGAATAGTTCAGTCATAAATGGCAGTAACTGTTCACCGTCCAACTATATGTCAATCTTTGCTTTAATAGTTACCAATTCGAGTAATTTATTTTAGTATGGGTCAGATGATAAGAACCCACATGATAAGACCTGCCCTATGATATAGGAAGATACTATTGTTTTCCTTTGGAATAAATGTCAGTACATAGGATGTGCATAGATCGAGTTAGTTCGAGTTATCAATATGATCTTCGGTGGGTCGAATTTGTTTTTATTATGCAAATTATAATTTATTTATTTAAAAATTAAAAAAATAAAATTAATCTTGTATTCTTAATTTTTAAAAAAATTAATAAAATAATATACAAAAGCAAATTAATAATAACTACGTTTAGATAACCATAATTTAAAAGACATATACAATATATGTAAACTTTTATGATATACATATAAGATCGAGTTTAATTTGATTCTTGAGTTGGGTTACGTTCAAAAAATGCAAAACCATAATTTTTTTGTGTTAATTATTTAGATTTTTTTTTTTTTTTTGAAGGCCCAAACATTAACCATTTGTCTAGATGTCCTTTCCGGGTGTCAATTATTTGGACATTCAGTGCTGCAGTGAGATGAATCCCATCTGTAAGCCCAATAGATCAGATCACCTATCCCGTCAGGGCCGAGTTGAACGCTCGACTATAAATTTCCTATGCTCATGTGAACGAATGGGGCCGGCCGGCCCGTAGATATAATAGGATCTAGGCCGGTCCGGATATCGTTTGTCCACAAGCAAAATAACTAAACTCCATACTGTGTTAATGATTTGATACTTCCGAAGCACTAAATTATAACTAGTCCGAGCGCCAACTATTCAGGGCTTTCTGTTGTTTACTGATTAGTCTAGCAAACTCATTGAACAGAGTTTCCTAAGAGTTCAGACATAAATGGCAGTAACTATTCACCTTCCAACCATATATCAATCTTTGCTTTAATAGTTACCAATCCGAGTAATTTATTTCAGTATGGGCTAGATGATAAGAACCCACATGATAAGACCTGCCCTATGATATAGGAAGATACTATTGTTTCCTTTTGGAATAAATGCCAGTTGAGCATAGGGTGTGCGTGGGTTGGGATGATTCGGGTTTGTGTTAAATTTAGAATCAATTCGATCTTGATTGCCCAAAATCGAATCAATATGATCTTTGGTTGGGTCAAATTCGTTTTTATTATGCAAATCATAATTTGTTTATTTAAAAATTAAAGAAATAAGATTAATCTTGTATTCTTAATTGTTTTAAAATTAATAAAACAACATACAAACGCAAATTAATAATAACTAAGTTCAAATAACCATAATTTAAAAAATATATACAATATATGTAGATTTTTATGATATACATATAAGATCAGGTCTAATTCGATTCTTGAGTTGAGTTAAGTTCAGAAAATATAAACTCGAGAATCGAACCGAAATAATTAAGTTAGACATTTTTTAGACCGAATTGAACTTTTCACAAACCCAAATTAAACCAATCCAAAAAGATTGATTTAGTTTAATTATTGAATTTTTCAGCTCTTTTGTGCTGCCCTGATCAGCACCACCACACCACCACAGGTACTTCACCATTGTCTTCTCTTCTTTTTCAGATTACCAGCCACATGTTTGGTTATGTACTCTCTGTACACAGTCAACAACTGAACGCACCAAATTGAACCATTCAAGACAGCCCCATTCATAAATCTCTGCCTCTTTTCTTTTACTTTGAAACCAAGCTGAGACTTAACCCTGCAGAAATTTCAAAAAAAACAATGCACTTCGTCCCCTCCTTAAAAAGTTCTTATTCCTCTTCAACAACTTTCCTGTTTCTCTCTCTTCTTTTTCTTCTTCTCTTGGGCACTGCCCAAGCTGTCGTGAGGTTGCCTCGCAATGTAACGATTCCGGCAGTCATCATGTTCGGAGATTCAATAGTGGATACAGGCAACAACAACAATCTTGAAACTGTATTCAAGGTCAATTATCCTCCTTATGGGAAGGACTTTATGGGTGGAAAACCAACAGGAAGATTTTCCAATGGAAAGGTTCCATCAGACTTGTTTGGTACGTGTTTAAGAAACTAAAGACCTCTTCCATCAATTCCTTTCTGTGGAAAGAAAATTTTACTTGTCATTTTGTGACATTTCAGTGGAGGAATTGGGAATTAAGGAGCTCTTGCCGGCATATCTTGACCCAAATCTGCAAACAGAAGATCTTTCAACCGGGGTGAATTTCGCTTCAGGGGGCACTGGATATGATCCTCTAACATCCAAGCTTGCGGTACACAT
Source organism: Euryodendron excelsum (assembly GCA_033060915.1). NCBI lineage: Eukaryota > Viridiplantae > Streptophyta > Magnoliopsida > Ericales > Pentaphylacaceae > Euryodendron > Euryodendron excelsum. The sequence goes on along the minus strand of CM065389.1, from coordinate 1,969,621 downwards.
TTTTCTTTTTCTAGTCCCTTACATTTCTCTTTTATTTTGTTGTTAATCTTCTGGGTTTGTTTTTTTGTTTTTTTTTTTTTCCTACTCATTTTGAAACTCCGATCATGTACCAGTTGGTGATATCATTGTCAGATCAGTTAGAACTGTTCAAAGAATACATAGCAAGGTTGAGGGGAGTTGTTGGAGATGAGAGAACAAGCACAATTTTGGCTAACAGCCTATACGTAGTAGTGGCAGGCAGCAATGACATTACAAACACCTATTTTGATATCCCTCTTCGAAGATTGCAATATGATGTTCCTTCTTACGCCGATCTTATGGTGAACTCAGCTTCCAACTTCGTGCAGGTAACAGCATTAACCTGCAATAATTGAGTACAAATGCAATATCAATTATGTCTTCTTAATTATTACCCTATATTTTTTTATTCTTAATTACCAGAAAACTCAAAAGGAAAAACTTGATTCCTTGGAATCTTGCTTTCAGAGCATAAGTGAAACTCTTACGGAACTCGCTTTTAAAGTATTTTTGTTCACTTTTTGTTAATATATATTTTTTTATTTACAAAAAATTTAAATTCAAAACGGAGTGTTAGAAAACGATCCCTCTTTAATATAATTTAAAGAAACTTGTCATGTTCTAGAGAAAAAAGAATCTTACCCAAAACTCCTAAAAAAATATAGTGGAAATTCCCTATAAAATCACTTACCATAATTTTTAGTATTTTTCCTACTCTCAAATATTATTATTTAATAATATATAATTTTTTTAATAAAAGTCTATTGATATTATGTAGTACTAATGTTTTACTAATCATAATATATTTTAAATACTTTATATTACCTATTTTTGGTGTTTTAATATATTTTCATAAATATTTTATTTAATTTTATATCACAAAGTTGTCTGTTTATCGTCATTTTTTAAAGCCATATTTCACGCTTCCATTTTTTCATACCATGTTTCTGTGTTGATCTTTGCATTATTACGAAGGACTTGTATGGATTGGGTGCTAGGAGAATTGGCGTTTTTGGCATACCGCCAATAGGATGTGTGCCGTCAGAGAGAACTTTGGCAGGAGGACGAGAAAGAAACTGTGCAAAAAAGTACAACCAAGCAGCAAATTTGTTTAACACAAAGCTGTCAGCGAAGCTGAACTCTTTGAACAGCGGCCTTCCACATGCGAGGATAGTCTACATTGATTCATACGATCTTCCTCTCGATCTCATTCGCAATCCTAAAAAATATGGTAAATCGCCTTTCGTTTTGTTATTAAAATTTGAAAAGATGCACGAGAAAAAGAGTTTTTTTTTTTGTTTTTTTCAAATTTTGATGCGTTTGTAATTGATTTACTATGGCAGGATTCAGAATTGCAAATAAAGGGTGTTGTGGCAGTGGTTTTTTAGAAGTAGCCTTTCTATGTTCATTCGCCTGTGCAGATGTCTCGGAGTACGTTTTTTGGGACAGTTTTCATCTTACAGAGAAAGCATACAAAATCATTGTCCATCAAGTCCTCGAGAAACAGATCAGCTGCTTCATTTGAGAACATTAAACCTTGCTGAATTCTTTCCCTCTCCTACCATCAGATCTATCTCCCCACCTAATTATAGTTAGATTGGGACTTTTGAGTAGTTTATGGTTTAAATTTATGACTTTTTAAAACTATGCTTGGCTCCATCTGAAAATTTTGAGTTTTTTGAATTAGCTTAACTTTAAAAAAGCAATCTAAATAAGTAACTTTTTAAAATTAATTTAAGTTTATAGTTTATGAATTTTTTAAAAAGCAATCCAAATACCCCTTAACAGCCTTTTGCTAAGATGGCAATGCGAAGGCGCAGTTTTAAGTATTGGATGTTCTAAACTCTTCTATTGAATAATGAATACTATAGTTCTTACTTAAAAGAAATGTTCGAACTTGTACATTTCTCATTTTGATTAACCCTGTAAATGGTGATATTGTATGAGTTCGAAAGAGTAGTCGGTCGAATATTTAAATTCTATGTAGCAAAAAAAATAGCCTAAACTAAAAAACAGTTTTTTTTATTATTTATTTTTCCTCTAAATTCAACGATGGACTATCGTTGGGAGGATTTACTTATGGCTTTCTATTTTCTGACACAGCCAGGCAAGAATTTTACCAACTATACTACCAGTTAGCCTCTTCTGAAATTCGTATAAAAATCGCATTTGGAAAATTAATTCCGGAACTTATTTTTGAGAAATATTTCAAAAAACACCATAATTTTAAGAACCAAAAAAGATAGTTTTTTATGAGTTTCTGAAACTATTTTTATACAGAAATGGTACTTTTGATGGTCTCATTTCTTTTTTTTTTAGTATTGAAAAATACAAAAATGAGAAGTTCTCATTTATTTGGTTTTTGAGAACATAAAAAACAAAAACAAAAACGAAATCGTAACCCAATATGACATTGTATTTGAATAAGAGGAAATCTCTTTTTTTTGTTCTTTTTTTTTGGTTTGAGTACATTGAAAGGCCGAAAGAGAAAGGCGAACTCATAATCTCATGGTGTATGTAAGGGGCACCTTTATTATTGGGCTAACTTGCTCGTCCTTTTTTTTTTTTTTTTGGGTCAAAAGTTGATTTCATCAAAGCTTATGGGCCACCCATACCACGGAGTTGGGTAGGTTGCCTTATATGGCACAGCAACCTCTTGGACCAAAATCCCTGGGGGAGGCCTAGCCTGTAATCAAAGCCCAATAGTTCAACGCTTACACAGGTCTCGGGTCGAATGACTCAAATCTGCGGGTACGGGTGGTATTGGCAATGCGGTATTACAGTAGAATCCACGAGACCACGGGTCACGGACCTTTTCACCATCCCCGAGACTTCCCCACTATTCCTTCCAGTCTCTTGCGAGACATGCGACTGCCCAAGTAGTATTCAGCCATTCTTGCTCTCGCACTATCGTCGCCGCTCTTTCTTTTCAAAACCGAAGCAAAAACCCCTTTTGCGCCGTGTTTGTGATTCGATTTGTTTGCGTTTTCACATTTGGCCTCTCTCTCGTCGCTGTCGCTGTCCATTGGCGAGGGTTGTGAAATGGAACCGGTAGCTTTGGTAGTCGATAAAGTGAAAGGATTTGCGAAATCGACCCAAGATTTCGCCAACGGCGTCTTCCACTGGCCCCAGAATTCCAATCGCCGCAATCCGGTACTCAAACCTTCTTTCTGTTCCCAGATTCAATTTTAGAAAATCATTTACACCTAAATTATAAATTTTGATCAGAGAAATTTGAAGATTCTTGATTTTAATGCGTTTGTATACATGCTCGTATATATGTATGCATTACATGCATGCAGTTGGAAAAAAATCATGTAATATGAATAGCTTTGGCGAATTTGTAAGAATAGGAACCTGAGTTTAGTTCTAGCTGTGGTGGATCACTCAGTGTAAAAAGCGGATATTAAGTAATTGGTTACAATCCAGAACGTTTTAAGGTTGTGAGACAATAATACAAGCACCCCCCATTGCCTTCTGGTATGCTGCAATAATGTCCTTGGAAGTTTAATGAAAAGCTCATATCTTAGAATGAGAGAGTTATTCTTGATTAAGTAGTACCCTTCAAAGCTCTGCACTTGTGCAATTAACTCTTCCTGATTATTGCATTAACTATAGTTGCTTTTTAGGGTTTTAGGAAATATTGAACTCATTTGGTTGTGTTCATTATTGGCATCCATATTGTATAGAACCATTGTACGGATCGATGCCCTATTATCTCCCTGGCTTCAGAAAAATCAAGCCTTCTTTAAAGTCTCCTCCCAGGCTCTGATTTGTTAGGCTTACTACAAGATGGCTGGCATTTATATGGAAGTAAATCCCCGGTTCCAACACTACTTCTATCGCTAACTCTGTCCTTGACAATTTTATGATTGCTCCCCTGCTTTTTGTCCATGAACTATGGGACCATTACCAAGGTGATTGCTGAATTGCATTCCAATTCACCAACATTTCCAAGTCTTGATATGACAAGAGAACAGCTTGGACTTATGCTTCCTAAATTATTAGACAGTTCTAAGCTTTCAAATTGTCATACTCAATTATTTTTTATTTTTTATTTTTTAGAGTTTGACATATTTGCTGCATGCATAGGTAGCAACAAGCTGAATGATGGGCCTTTACAACTCTTCCCATGATCTGATTTTCAGATTGAAATCTTGAAGCGGTTGCAGCGAGAAGCATTTTCAGATCTCATGAAACTCAGGGACAGACAAGACAAGGTGGAACGAATGATTTCCTTCTACAAGTCTTCGAAGGAAAGTCCATTCCAAGAAGCCAGCACCCATGTAAGGGGAGAGGTTGGTGTCTTGGGGGCTTTACTAATGATGGATAATGTCGATCAACTGAATTGTGATGCAATAAGGAGAGCCAGAATCAGAACAGGTGTTCATTCAAGGTTCAATTTTGAAACCACGATTCGGCAGAAAGACACTCTATCAACAGAGTTTGTAGCTAGTGGGCAAAGCCAGGATGATGTTTTAGGTGGTCCGCTTTCACTAGCGAAGGTGTTTTATGCTGCAAATATTAGTGACTGGTTCTCTGTGGTTGCAGTCCCAGTGGGAGCTCATTGCCGAGACGTTGGAATTGGTACAAATTCTTCTTATCAGGTACAACCTATCTTGCCTTTTTTTTATTGTCAGAATATTATGTGTGTAACACTCACGTGTGTGTTCAACAGTTCTGCCTCTACGCAGATAAGTAACATGATGGGAATTTTATCCAACCCTGACCTATGCTCCGTTGAACCTGTCTCTCACATGGTTCACAAATCCAATTCTAATCATGTGGAGAGAAGCCAAGGCTCCCACAGTAAATGTCTTCAAGCATGCCAAACCCAAGCTAGCCTTGATCGAACTTTGCATCCTTATGATGCAGTGCCACCCTGTTATATAAACTTTGACAAGCAGTCTACGGCACCTAAACAACAACTTCATGGGCATAAATAACCAATCAATTGTTAGGTCCCAGTCAAAGCTTGGCTACGACGGAAGTTGTATTCTCGTTAGGGTGAGAATGGTACCCAGTAGAGTGAAGAAATATTTTTTTTGCTGCCTTCATTTCAGATTGCTGATATCTTAAATAGGCCAAGATCCCACTAACCCACGAATACATGATCATCACTACCTAACCGAAACAACCCACGAATACATGATCACCACTACCTAACCGAAACTAAGCTACCTGACACGAAATGGGAAATAACAAGTAATAAAAAATACATGAATGAGAAACACACTCCTACACGAATTCCACTTCTAGCTAACTGCTGCATATAGTGGGTGGTGGTTGTTTTCCATCTTGCATGACCCGTGCAAGCTTCTGCCAGCCATGCAGCTCCTCACACGTCCATACACACGCCCATGCAAAGCCCATGCAGTCCATGCAACCCAGGTTCACTGTTGATACTTGGGGTTGGGTTTGGCGGTCCTACGTGGCCTATCATACAGTAACTTGGAAAAGCCCTTGGCCTGACTAAACTTGATTTAAAGATCTTAACCTTTTGATGGTTATCCAATTCTTGCACTGTTTTGACCATCTCTTGATGCTGGTTGCGCAGGAAGTAGCATCTTCTTTCTCATTTTTCTCTTTGCAACACTGGTTGTCTGTTTGGCAGACCATATCTACTAATTGATGCATTTTTTGTTTCAAAACTAACTAATAGGGTGCACCCTTTTCCTGCTAACTGACCTTGTTTAAGTTTTCTTGCATAGTTACAAGTTAGGCTTCCTTTTGGTGGATTAACCATGATTTTATGTATTTGGCAGAAAAGGGCCCTTACCAATTATTCATCATTGGGACCACCCCTGTTGAACCAACATAACGGTAGTGCCATTGGCTTAATGGTGAGAAAATTGAATGTTGCTGCTTCTTTGGCTCAGTTTGTCTCTGGACTAGGAATGCAACCTGGTTCTGTTGGATTCATGCGGTGTTTCAGCACTTTTGGGCAAGTTGTGTGTCAACTTTCAAGGAGTACAAAACTCTCCCTTCTGGGTATACACCAAGGGCCTAAATTGTCAAGTCAAAATGTCAGTCTTGGAGCCCTAGCCATGCCAGTAGGCATTTTGAGACGTCTTAAAGTTCCTGAAACATCCTTGGAGGCATCTGCTCCAGCCATTGGGTCACAGACAGCAGAAAATGTCTCGACAGGATCTATTGCTCTGATGCTGGAATCAGAGCTTGATGAGAGTACTAGAATTGGAGGTTGGCTCGAGATGAAAAGATCTAATCACAGATATCTACAGTGGGCTGTTTCAATGTCTGATACTCCTGCAGATGATTTTGGATGGGGTTTGAGCTTGGGTGGGTTGATTCAAGGCCCCACAAGTTGGGACCATTTTCAGGTTGAAACCTTTCTGAACTTCAACTTTGGTAAGAGATTCAGCTTGCAGCCAGCTTTTGTATATGTGATGGACGGGGCTACCCAATTTCCTGCCCTCATGCTTCGGTCTAGTTGGTCCCTGTAATCACTCTTTTGCATTTCCCCTGTCAAATGATTTGATTGCCCATTCAGGTAAGTACCCTGCAGAATTTTTTGCTTAGTAATATCGTGATTTGCTTTTACAATAATTTATACTATTCTTCTCGTAAATTCTATTTACTCCTCGTCTATGTACAGAACAGGAGGAAAGGAAGAACCTCTGGTTTGGGTTATATGAATAGCACAGCAGTAGACTATGCTGCCGCCACCAAGCAAGCAGCCGCTAGTGCATCTTTTTAGGTTCACTCCAAAATTGAAAACTAATGCAAAACTAGTTTCCATGCTGAATGCAACCAGCTTATTCTCTGATTTCTGCTGAAAATAGATACATTATTCCTTTGGCGGTCGGATCCCTTGTATCATTTTTTAGCTTTCATTGATCTTTGATGTCCATTTTTATCTAGTTCAGCAATGAAAAAAATTCTGCAGGTCTGTCACTTTGCCTTTGCTCTCACATTCATCCCTATGCACTGAACTGCTGAATGAGATCACTGTACTACTCAAACTGACTTGCTGATCTTCGAAACTGAATTATATTTCTATTCTGGTGAATGCATGAGATTGCTTTTCCAATATGAAATATTTCTGTTGATCACCTACAGTGGAACTTTCATTGTTTATGTATTGGGCAGGAGTTTTTATTTTATATTCAAGGGAAGGAAAGCAAAAAGAAATAAAGTTCTAAAATTTAGTAGAATAGACCCCCCCAAAAAAGAAGAAGAAATGTCTATATATTTATTCAGTTTGAATCTTGAATTTGTCAAGAAAAATGAAATTATGTATTGTATGGATAACGAAACAAAGAAAAAGAATATTTTTGACTAAGTATTTTTTTTTTCTCCTTATTTTCTTAATTCAACTAAGGGTATTTTTTTCCTTTCTGTCTCTCTCATTTGTTTTTCGTTCTTACTTAGAAATGAATAATTAACTTGTGCTTTAAGGTCACGGGTCGTGTGTCATCATAATTGTTTGGTTTCGTTTGACAATCCCTAAACATCTCCCATTAATACTGGAGCCATATCCCAATTTTCATGGATCCTGGCACAAGTGAATGTAATTTCTTATGGTACTGGGATTCATGAATAAAATTGATGGACATGTTCTTAGCAAGCCATTAATAGTTCCGACACGTACCATTTGAAAATGCCAATGCCACATAATTGTAAGGAGCTTTTTTTATAAATAAATAAAAAATTAGAAAATTTTGTCTTTTTTTATTAAAAAATATAATGGTAGGGGTTGACATGACATGATGACCCATTAACCCTGTCCATTATTTATAGGATTTTAAAATTTTTTTGAAATCGATTATGTTAATAAGTGTGTCTGAGAGTTTTGTTTAAAGCCCGGCCCAATTTGGAGTATATCTTATGTATTTAGATTTTATTGTATTTAAATATTTAAAAAAATATTTATTAAACAAATTAATTACAAGATTTTAACACTTAATTTTAATCTAAAAATATTCATAAACCACTTTAATTAACACATCATCTATGTCCAACTGTGACATAGAATTTTATTAAAAGTTTTATACTAAATGTGGGGCTTGCACGGGTTTGAAAATCTAATTGTATTTTGAACGGGTTTCAAATTTAATGTTATGTCTGATGGGCATAGAAATATATAATATTGTAATGTCCGGCCTAACCTGTCAAATGTCTGCCACTAATAATAAATGCTTTGATTTGAAATGCAAGAATCATAAATAGTTACATCTTTTTCCATAAAATTTTTACATAACAATTATGTTCTTACTCATTGTATATTTATCATTCGTCGAATTATGATATTGCAAGCAGCCAAACAAAACTCATTGTTGGTCGTTTTTTCTTTTCAACTTTTTAATATTTCTGTATTGAAAATACTTCACTTTTGCCATCTCCGCTTGACAAATATTCAATGTTACCCTACTTAAAAAAATGCCCCACATCTATCATTTTTCTTCCTTTTTCGCAAACCTTCCACTCACACTTCCAGAAGTGTCATCTTGGAAAGTCTCCATTCTCTTTTTATTTTTTCCTCGTAATAAAAAATGTAATTGTAAAAAATTACTTCGCTAATTAATTCCTAAATCATTAGTATAATTTTTTTTAGTTATTATTAAGTAAACATAAAAGGTAAATATCACTTTTTTCTAACATTTAATTTAAGACTTTATACTTTTGTACTAACAAGTTTCTTGCCTAAGTAGCCATGGAATTTTCTTTTCTTTTTCTACTTAAAAAATCAATTAGAGTAATTTACTTAATTCAAAATAGATGTAAACTAAACCGTTACTCAAGTTAGTCTCTATAATTTAAGTTACCAATAATATTAAGTTAAAATTCAAAAAAACTATGCTTGAATACTACTTTTTTATTATATTTTTTTATAGTTAGTGAAGTTTGAAGCTTGATATTCATAACACTTGCATCGTTAAACACAAAAAACTCAGTCACTTGAGTGCTATTGAATTAGTTTTTAGAAGAATTAAGAAAAAATATTAGAATCTTTTGGTGAAAATTATTATTTGATACAGGTTTTAGAGTAATTATTTAATTAAATGAATATAATTGTCTTTAAAAGTAATGAGATACAAAATTTTCAAATTAGAGTAGCTCAAATCATTGATAAAATATATTAAGGGTAAACCAAAAAAAGTATTTTAGTTTCACAACGATGGTGGGGCCACAAAACTGATAGAGGGTAGTATTGAGAATTATTAAGTTAAAGTGGCAAAACTGAGTATTCAGCAAATTAGGAGGACAAAAATGAGTTTTTCTATTCTGTATTTTATTATTTTTTCTGCTCGATAAATATAGGATCCACGCCTTTTAAAACCTTCAAGCTTTTACCTGCTTTTGTTTTTTTCTTTCTTTAAGGTTAGGGTTTGCTGTCAATCTCGTGCGAAGAACAGGGCCATGTCGTCCACGAGGAAGATCATCTTGAAGAGTTCCGACGGAGAAACCTTTGAGGTCGACGAGGCTGTCGTGCTCGAGTCACAGACGATTAAGCACCTAATCGAGGATGATTGCGCCGACAGCGGCATTCCGTTGCCGAACGTAACGAGCAAGATTTTGTCGAAGGTGATCGAATACTGCAAGAAGCACGTCGAGGCTCCAAGGTCTGAAGATCGCGCCGCTGGCGTCGAGGACGATCTCAAGACTTTCGATACCGAATTTGTCAAAGTTGATCAGGCTACTCTGTTTGATCTCATTCTGGTATAGCATCCCGAGGCCTCTATTTTGTACTATCATATGAAATTTAGTTATGTGTATTGATTGATTTTATCCTATTTAAATTGATTCGATTTTAGAGCGTAGAATGATTCTTGTTGTAGGTTTATATGCGGCGTGTGGATTTCGTGATTAATGGTCTTCTGTTGTTTCTCGCGCATTCTCCTTATTTTCGTGTGTGTTGGGATTTTGGAATCGATAGATGACGCTGTGAATTACTTTACACGAAGATTTGTTCAATGCTATATTTTTTATGTTGTTTCTTACCTGTTGTCATAGGTATTGGAGGTGTTGTTTGGTTGCTGAGAAAATGGAGAATTTTTATTTGAATTATCGTGTATATTGTTGTGAAAAAAAGGAAGAAACCATTTTGGGTTGAATAATTAGTTGAGTTGCATTACTATTTTGGCAACTAAACCAAGCTATGATTTCCTTTATTTTATACAAAATTGACATATATATATATATATATATATATATGCATCTAAAAAGTGGAATAGCTTTTTTCATCTCATTGTTTTTGGTGACTTGTGGACAATGATATAGTCGTATATGTGAATGTCAGCTTTGACTTTTTGGTTGTAAGCGGTGCTTCTGTTGTTTTCCTAGAACATGTTTGTGGGATACAATGTAAGAGTATAATATGGGGGATACAACTGAAGAGTATTATCAGTGGTATGGATTTCCATGATGCTTTGTTTGTTATTGGGAAATACCAAGGAGGAGGAGGAGGAGGAGGAGAGAAGGGAAGGAGGGGAAAGAAGAATCCTTGGGGGGGGGGGGGGGGGGGGGGGGGGGGGGGGGGGGGGGGGGGGGGGGGGGGGGGGGGGGGGGGGGGAATAACCTTTAGATGCTTGCTTGTAATGATGTTGTTTCACTCTCTTGCAAGCACGGACACGCGTGCACTCATGAATGCTCCAAGATATGTGCATGCACATTGCACACTTACCGAGAAAGAAAGGACTTGATGCGGGAGCATTGGACTACTGTAGGTGATTTTTATTCAAGCTGGTTTCTCCATATCTTTGAGGTGTAGCTGTACCTCTTTCGGACTTGAAAAATCTCTTTGGTTTTAGCTACCATGACTGCAAAATTTCTTATTGAAGAGGAGGGTAATTAATTGTTTTGTTAGTTTTGCTGAAAGGCAGTAAAATTGTAATGGTATGTTGAATGATCATAATGGCATGTTGAAGGAGCTTGCATTTATTTTATTTTTATTATTTTGGAATGAGAGTATGTTTCTTGAACATTATCTTTTCCTATAGAGGAGTGACCCTGGTGGATGTGACTGATCTCTGTACTCACAGTATGCTGTAAGACTTGTGCCTGTAAGTACTTTTTCTTGTACCTGTAGGTTGCTCTTCAACTTGTGTTCATGATGTTTAGTTCATGCAGGCCTTAGATCACCATTTTCTGGTTTCTGTTTTTCTTGGAAAGGTATTTTGTTTCTGGTAAATGGAAGAATAGATGAATAGTAATTTAGATCTGTATTTGTAATATATGTTAGCTGCATACCCTTTTTCTTGATCAGAATTCTCCCTTTTTCTTTATTGAGTTTTCTTGCTCGGTGTAAACATAACCTAATCCCCTTGACAGGGTCTATAGTTAGTAAGTCCTAATGGTTTCGGAGGAAGTTGAGGACGGGTTTAGATTTTTAGAATGGCAGATTTCTCGTTGTATGTTTGTTGGTTTTTTTTTTTTTTTTTTTTTTCCTTATATACATTTTATTGTCCATTTTTGGCTAGTTAATTTAATGCATGTGTGTTAGCATTTGGCAAAAGCATTGCCACCTGAGGATGGAATAGTAACTACCATGTTAACCACTTACAATCATGATCATTTGACTGTTGTGAACATAATGACTCGACTGTTGTGAACATTATACCGTTGTGTTGCCTCTTGATAATGGATGCCCTTTGGCAATTTACAAGTGACTTCTTTCCAAGAGTGAGTTTGAAGTTAGTCTACTCTTTTGTTAGCCATCACAATCAAGGACACGTGCCCCAGCTTCCTTATATGTTAGTATTTAAATTTGTAGATACTTTTAGAGTGAATTATGTGCCAGTCCATATACTATGTGTTGCATATATTTTTAGTTGTTGTGGGCAAGTAATGAGTTGCAATGCCAATAACTTAGTTCTTCCCATTGTCTAGGCCTTGTCGGTGTTGATTTTTGTTTTAAAAATTTTTTGGGTCTAAATTTCTGTGTTATGTTTGCAGAACTTGCTCTTTTGATGGTGCTGTTCAGTGTTCACATCTACTTGTCATTATGTAATGGTTGCCTCCTGGTTGTTTTGTCCACTGGTGGTTTGATAATTTCCTGGGAGCCCACTTCTTTGTTGTTGAGTTAGTTATCTAATGATCTTTAGCATCTTTTGCAGGAAGATATTTAGTTGCATAGCTAGATACATTGAGCTTTCATTGATCATTCCAATAAAATTATTGTTTTACCTGCTGAGTGATCATGTAATGCATGCGGTGGAGATAATGGGCTATCAGAGCGTGCAATGTGTGCTTGTCATCCTTGAGACTCTCGAAGTACCATAATTATTCTAACCCTGATTTTTTTGGGCTCCCAGGCAGCAAACTATCTGAATATCAAGAGCTTGTTGGATCTGACCTGCCAGACTGTTGCAGACATGATCAAGGGAAAAACTCCGGAAGAAATCCGCAAGACTTTTAGCATTAAGAATGACTTTACCCCCGACGAAGAGGAGGAGGTCCGCAGGGAGAACCAGTGGGCGTTTGAATGACAGATCTGAAATGAAAACTCTCGTTTTGTGTTAATCTAGCTTTTAGGCTGGAGTATATGGGAACGGATGTTTCTTCTATCACGGTTTATTTTGCAAAACCTTGTAGTCAGGGTCACTTGGAACTAATTTACCTCAGATTACCTTATCTATGATGGTTTTTTGGATTAATCCTGTTAATATGGTATATTTTGTTTCTCCAATCCTGATTTATTGTTTCTTCTGCTGCTGATAGTATTGGTCGAGGCATAGACGCTTGCAAAGTCATTCAAAACATGAGGATAGTGTCCAGCTCCAGGACCAACATTTTTGGACCTGCCATCATTAGGGGTGGGCTGTCGTTGAATACTTGAATCTTGTTTATTTAGTGTTTAGTCTTGATTCGTGTGTAGCAAGCTTTTGGGCATTCTTGTCTTTATAATTCCTAGTACATGAGCTTCTTTACAGTTCCATGCAGCTAACACTAATTCGAAGATATTATTCAGGATGTGGGTACTTACTCAACTGCGTACAAGTTGTACTTAACTGCTTACAACAAATGGAGTCCGGACTCTATACTTCCCATTGGTCCATGTAATTGAACCGAATGTATCATCTTCCTCCCAAGAAGATGTAGCAGATGCGAAAATCACTTCGTAGCTTAGCTTCTTATTAGCCTTCGTAAATTGTAAATTTTCAGGTATCACCTTGACATGCAACCCCGTAGGCGCATCCACGGTTGCAGTGTAAACTGTTTCATCATCAACACCTACATTTGTGACTGTTCTGTTTACTTTTTTGCTTTCTTTTCCATTGAAATTGGAGATGGCTATTGATGGGTAGTTCATGTTGGAGATTAAGTCGGCACTTGCGCTATCTGGGCATGCAAATCCATCCGGAATGACTGCTGAGATGATTTTGATTGCGGACGTATCGTACCCATGGTTACAGAGGAATTGCAGGTAATCGATCGTGTCGGTATCATAAACCAGCCCTGGTTGCAGTGGTCCTGTTGTGGTTACTTCCCCTGCTCCATAATCATAAGGTGTGGCAACCGATTCTGAATCTGTCATAATTGGGCTCTTCAGGTTGTTGGTTTGAGTTGCTGCAGATGAACGCACAAAATTGGGTAACAATCAAAGCTTAATATTAATGGAACAGTCAGTTGTTAATACTAACCTGTTGTCATAATGGCTGATTTGATTGCAGATGGACTCCATGTCGGGAACTGAGATTTTACTGTGGCAGCAATCCCAGAAACGTGTGGGCATGACATGGAAGATCCCGAGAGAACATAGAAGAGTGGGGGGTCCTTGCTCTCAAGAGCCACTTCTGTGTCATTGCCAGGCCAAGCTGCAAGAATGTCGACCCCTGGTGCGGCAATATCAGGCTGCAAGAAAACTCAATACAGTAAAAAGCCAATTCAGCCACCAAATTCAGCTTCAAACGCAATAGCAAAGCTGGAGAGTCAGAAGTTGATTTTGCATGCCTTGAGAAGACGCTTTGTGGTGAATGAAGGTCCTCTAGATGAGAAGTAGGCCACCGTAGGAGCTGGCTTATATTTTGTCACCGTCACCGTTGGAAGAATTGTCGCAACTGGGTTCCTTCGGAAATTTCGCAAGAACTTGTCAGTTCGCAGTGGATTTCTCTAAGCTCTGAAAAAAATTGTTAACAATTGTTACCTGGTGGAATGGATATATGAGAGTAGTTCAGAGGCGTCATTCGAAGTGATTACAGACATTGGAGAAGATCCATAAATAGAAGCGACAACCCGGTCATAATCATCAACCAAAACCACTCCGATTCCGCCTTGGCTGGTCACTTCTTCTAGCTTCTCTTTGCCTGTGTATCGATCGTCGTCATTCTCGCACACAACAATGCTCCCCCTCACTTTGTCTTCATCTAATGAATCGGGGTTACAGTTTCTGGAAAACTCAAAAAACAGTGTTTTTAACTCAAAAGCTACAAAATTGAGCATCGGTTTGTTTGAATGTATTTACCTTGCTTCATCATCATCAGTGTCATAATCACTCGCCTTGGCATTCATGGCATATATCAAGGGATATTCGGGAGCCTTTCGAATGTTACCAAAATGCAAGCCTCCACCCTGAGGTTTCAAAATGAAAAATCATCAAACAGTAGGTTAATTTTGATATCTTGTGAAAAACACAATTTTATTTGAGGAATTTTTAAGTACCTTAATTACTTTGTTGTTACCCAACACAATATCGGACTCGAAATCACGGTCGATGGTGGTGGCGGCAACGGTCAAAATCCAGGGAGCAACATTCACAACGGTGAGGGGCCCAGGCCCGTCATTCCCGCCGGAACAGACCACCGTGATACCCTTCTCGACGGCGTGGAATGCTCCGATGGCGATTGGATCAGACGAGAACTCCGGTGGGAAATCGGATGATGAACCCATTGACAGCGATAACACGTCGACTCCGTCGGCAATTGCGTCGTCAAACGCTGCGAGGATTGCAGACCCAGCGCAACCGTCAGGCGAGCATACACGGTAGACGGCGATCCTCGACCCTGGGGACCCACCCTTGGCGGTTCCCATGGCTAGGCCGTAGTATGATGCCCCGGGGACTGGTCTTCCGGCTGCTGTTGATGCCACGTGGGTGCCGTGACCAACCATATCCCTTGGCGTCCGATTGCTCCCATCGTTGTCGCCGGGGTCGTTGTAGTATCTTGCTCCAATCAATTTTCTGATAGAAAAATTTGAACATCCAAAACAATTACTGTGAGTTAAAAATCAAAAAAGAAGCTGAAAAGAAAGTAGATTTTGGTCATAGGATGCCTGGGTTCCCAAAGCTTTCTCGTACTTATGCTTTAAGAGCCGAGTTATGGCACATCTTCAAGTCTTCTGATGGGTAGATATGGGAACGGATTGGGTATGGATGAGTTTGTTTAAACCTCACCGATTTCAATAGAAAAAACCTAAATCCAACCTCGCTCTATGCCCATTATAGATTGAATCTTCCAATTTCATCCGTATTTATGTTCAAATCAGGTTGGTTCTGGTTAACTTACAAATGTTTTTATTTTTTATTTAGCATGCAGATAATGTTTCTTTAATTTTACATATTTTTAAAAAATAACAATTAATCTATCAGAGTTAGACAATATTTTCTTATTCTCTCTATATTAATGGGCAATTAGATATTATTATTACAATAGAACAAAAACATTCTAGTCATTTTGATGTATAATCGGGTTAGATTCAAATGAAGGTCATGTAAACCTTAATATGTTATTGCCTTAAACCTATTTCGAGTTTTATTTTTTTTTCATAATACACTTATTAAACTTTCAAGGCCTTCCTATTAGGAGTAGGCCGTGTAGGAACTCACTTTTCCGGCTTAAATTGCCATCTTGAAAGTTCCAAAAAGCGGTTTAGGTGTAGCATTACCTGTTACAGTGGGAAGAGGTGAAATCTTGGCCATCCATGCAGGTTCCTTTCCACCGCGACGGAACTGGGCCCATACCCTCGTCAGTGAAACTCAGCGACTCCGGCCAAATACCTGATTTCCATTTTCGATGTTCGTTTGAGATATAATACATATATAGTTGTTCAAGAATGATGTATAATAATCAGCATGCAATAAAATGGTATAGCATTTTACTACTGACGAAGTTTGAGTCTCACCTGTATCCAACATGCCAATTATGGTGTCTGATCCCTGAGACGATGACGACTCCTCGGAATCTGAACCAGGGCTGGCATCGATTTCCAGATCAGTCTGATACTTCAAGAAATCCCATGAACGAGTTGTGTGGAGTTTTAATACTGGATCAGGAAATACTGATACAACTCCCGGCCTCTCCGCGATTGAATGCGCTTCCTCCTCGGTTAGGCGAGCCGCGAAGCCTGAGAAACCATGTTTGTAGTTGTGTACCAATGCACTTCGTTTCCTAAAGCAAGTGTTGAATATATATATATATATATATATATTAGTCATATGAGTATGAGAAGACCCAGAATACAAAAAAGAAGAATCCAAGTCATTGATACGCATACGAATTTAAGTATGTATATTAACCTTCCAGATAAAGAGGTCAGAAGTTGAGAATGGTCATCCCTTAAGGTTCCGTTTGGCGAAGTGGCAGCTCCCATATATACTATATAAACACCATTATTTTGTACTTGACCTGCCTTAGTCTCTAGGAGAAGTAAGAGAAGGAAGAGAGAGAAGCAGAAGAAGAAAGAAATGGAAAGGCCTTTCATGTTTGTGTTGAGTTCTCCAGCCAGAGCCTCAGTGGAGTAGTGATTTATATGATAAGTTAGAAGGGTTGGCAAAGGTTGGTTTGGTGGTGAAGTGAAGATTTGGTCTTAGATATAGTGGGAAGGCCTATGAGCACTGCACAACTATATGCTATATCACCTCTAAGTGCGGTATTGCTCATCTAAAAACCACTGAGATATTGGTATCGGCGGTGGAGGTGGTGGTGATGATCCTTTTGGAAGTCATAAAAGATTTAAATATAACTATTGTCAACATCTGAACACAAATAAGGCAACAGATTTAGCAACTGAACCATTCATGCGCTTTAGATGAGGAGAAGCTTAGTTTCCTACCCAGGAAATAATAGTTCTAGCTATATTTTCGGTGCATGTAAGTTAATGGATTTTGAAGTACCAGTGGCCTTTCTCATGGCCAACTGATTAGTAGAACTGTATTCTTATGTGTAGGGGTGGGTATAGTGGCTGTATGGCTTTTGGGCTTTTCAAGTCTAAATCGTAAGCCCTACAGTATATCCATGATTGTGTAGGTGCTGAAATGAGTGCTTTCCATGTGGTGCATTTTAGATAAATGAGACCACTGCTTGGACCCTTTTGACAAATCAAATTTCCAAATGTTGTGGAGGCCTTTCCGGCATGATATGCTTACACAAGAATCATACACCTGTACTGTTTTTGTGTGTGCATACGTAGAGAGAGAGAGAGAGAGAGAGAGAGAGAGAGAGAGTTGTGGGGTCTGGCAGCAATTTACATTTGGAAATCATATTCTTAGGGCACGCCAACTACATGCCATCATTCAGTTGATTTGATGACAGAAATTGAGCATCAATTGAGGCAAGAACCAAAGAGAGTGGTGTTAGGATTCAGGAACGGACCCTATGCAATGGGCAACGAAGTTCGATGATTCTCCTTTTTCTAGTGGTAAGACATCAAAGCCGACTGACACCAGAAGCAGAAGGCCCATCAAAATTGGGGTCCATTTATGTCCATAGGCAACTTTGGTGTCAGTATGAATTAGGGGAATATGCCATGGACCTACCAGCATGGGTATGGAGCCCACCTTAATATTCCAAAAGCAATGCCCAAGATCAGGCTGGCTATGCAGACACACATTTCCTTCCGCCCAGTCCATAAAATCTAGGGCTCCTCCTTCAGAACCACCCTGTTAAATCCTGAACCAGCCATCTTCGAAGTTCTTTATTTTAGGACCAGACTACCGACCAAACATCCGCTCAATGATACCAACCCTTTCATATTGCAAGTCTCATCACAAAAGTTTCATTAATCCTATATGTAACAACTAACTGTTTAACCAAAAAGAAAATAAATGAAAACAGCAAGGGGGAGATCCACCCTCCAAATTCAATAAATGTGCAGCATATTACGAAACCAAACATAGCTCTACGTAGAGAGAGTTTGATGAAGGAAATAGTAGAATGGAACCTAATCTTCAGTCTTGGCCTCCTCTTCATTCATCTTCTTCTGCCACTTTCTCTTCCTGTAATCTGCCAACATTTGTGGCATTTTCTGCATTAATTCAGCAGTCTTGGCCCGCTTTTCCGCTGCTATCCTATCACATTTATGCCCTTTCCTCTTAGTTCTCATCTCTTTCCTTTCCGGATCATAGGGCCAATCTTCACCACTGAGAAGAACTTCTTTGCGGAGACGAGCTCGGTGGCGGGCACTGATGCCAAGCGGCTTCCATGCCCCGAGCTCCCAATAACCCCATACGCCCTTAGAGAGCTCATCCTTGTACTTTGCCAACTTCTCTAGCCATGGATACTGGTACTCGCCAACTGCTTTCGCTGCTGATTTTGCTGCCTTTCCAGCCATTATCTGCCAAGATTTTCGATAACACATATGTTACAGCAAGGTTAAAGCAGATGAGAGAATTGAACTGAATGGCACGCTATATCCATAAAAGCTCCTAAAAGGTTGATGCATATTCTGGTCAACAGATAAAAAAAGTTAGGATCATTTAGCAGCATGCTTTGATAAAGAAATCTTTTAACATGTTCACATTCATTGCCTTTGCTAAGGTAAGGTATGAGGCACAGTATCCTAGCCACACCAGCAACCTATGACTCTTTGAAGTTTGTATAATACCAAGTATATTGTGACAATTAAATAAGGGCATAGAATATGCATCCGACACATTTAAGTGGACATGCAGCCAACAAAAATGTCTCAAGAGTTGAGTTCACAATATAACTATGCATAAGAATTTCATTTTATGCATAAAATGTTCTGTCTTAATTTGTCAACATTGTATCATCTTCTAAAAAAAAATAGAGTTTCCAAAAACTATAAAGCCTAGTAATATCTTGGTGTCCTAAACATAAGAATTAAATGGATCTGACACATAGACACTTGCTTGCACCCAACACCCATATCTAAGTCCAATGTAACATAACTAGCAACATAAAAATACTAAGCCAAGGCACAACATTGTGTATTGTTAAAACGAAAGAAACAGTAATCACATTTAGAATTTCGGGTATGTTAAGAAACTTGAAAAAAAATTCTCAAAGTTGGGGTTCACATAATTGGAATTTGAAACTGAAGGGTGTAACTTACCTCCTACAGTAACAAACTCACATGCATAAACATGTATATAGCGAATGAGGAAGTCGTTTCTTTTGATCATTCTACAGCTAAAACTAGGTTACCCATCAGGTAGAGATTGGGAAACCAAATAATTTCAACTAGTCTTGACCCCACCTAAGACTTCTAAACATGACACAAGAACTGCAATGTAAAAAATATGATATGTCTCATCATAATTGATTTGAGAATAAAACAGCAGCTGCTGAGCAGAGTAAAACACAAACAAATAAACATTCAAGAATGAACTTCTGTCTACTTTGACACTTAAACCCGTTAACTGTAACCATCTTTCCACTGAACAATTGGCTACTTCAGCAGGCTGTCTGACTTTCAGGTTAAGAGAAAACCAAAAGAGAAACTAACAACCACTATATCCGCTGGATCCAATACTAAGGGGTCAGGGGCTCAAACAGGCTGATGCACTTCTTAACAACATTGAAATCTACAATGGAGACCTATTTCCCACTTTCTTGCTCTAATGAGATCAATGTGGCTGCATTTTTTGGCCAAGTTTAGCTGAGACTGATATTTGTGCATTATTTTTTTCCTTTTTTTCTGGTACGTTATGAGTTACACACTTCTCTTAAGCATTATGACAAACAGATACAAGGTAAGCAATCATTCAGAACAATTACTCAAAAAAACGAAGTATTTGAACCGGTACATCGCTACTCAAAACGGCAAGGCATAATTCACCAAATATAAAAACGGAAAATAAGACAAGAACTCGAAATCACCCAGTGGAACAGTTGTAAGAGAGAGAAAAAAAAGAAGAAGAAAAACATAGGGCGTCAGTTCTTCATCACATTTTGTTGCCAAAAAAAAAATCACCTTCGAAACCAGTGGAAGGGGGATTTCACACAATGCTTTAGCTAGAATTATTTATATAAAAAAAAAAACACTTTACACAGCACTGTGGGGTATTTGCAGATCATAGATAAGTGATTACTAAGAGGGAAAGATGCAAAGTCTAATTAAAGACTATCAATTGGACTTTCTCGGAAGTTGGAACCAAATCCAAGAATATTTATCAAAACATAAAACAAACCTGAGTAGCCGCATGACACGAATTGGAGATAGCACAATTTTTAAACAAAAGTTAAAGAACCCCAGTTGCCAATCCATTTACAAATACATATTATAGATTATACATCGAACAAATACGCAAACGAAGAAGAGAGAGAGAATGCAAAGCAGATAATATACCTGTGCCGAAAGTAAGAAGTGTTACACGGGACCGTGAGCTCAGTACAGGTTGATTGTTGAGAGAGTAGTGAGAGAACGGCGAAAGACCAATCAATATAGAAGCGAGTAAAAAAAAAAAAAAAAATTACAAAATAGATATTAGTTTCCGTTGCCGGGAATCGAACCCGGGTCTCCTGGGTGAAAGCCAGATATCCTAACCGCTGGACGACAACGGAATTATGATTCTTTTCACGTATAAAATACTCTTCTAGCAAAAATATGAAATCCTGAATGCATGAACTTTTTCCTTTTGTTTCCCGAGAAAAAATCTCCTTTCCATGTTTTCAAATTCGATAGAATTGAGGACCAATTCACTCTGATAGAAATTAGCAAGTTCATTTAATTTTCCCTGTTTTTTGTGCTAGCAGGGCATAATCCTTATCTTTACTTGGTTTTATTAGTCGATTTATTTCCTTTTTCTTTGGACATGTTTCCTCAGCTAAGTTTCAATTGCATAATTGTGGAGTTCCTCGACGTGTTGCATCTATCATGCATATCTCTCAAATTTTAATGTCATTAGCAATCACTTAATCACCAATTTGCACTATTCGCTATGTCAATTACCAATTACCACCTTGAGATCCGTAACTCAACTCTTCTCAATTAAAAAAATGATTGTAATATTGGAAGCTCAACCTGGAGAAGGTTGCAAAAACGTTTTCACTGTAAGTTACTAATAATATCAACTTTGGGAGAATGTAGATAATATAAGATGAATAATTAAGAACAGTATCTCAACCGAGTTATTGAAATTATTAATCCCAAAATAATAAAAAAAATATAGGTTTTTTTTAGAATAATAAATTTTACAATTAGATTAGATTACACAACCTTTGTACCATTTAATTACATATTTAATTAAGAAAATGATTAGGACAGAGTATAGCTAAGTACATATTAAATGCTTCCACATATTTTACAGGTAATTTAATTGGCAAGCCGAGGAGCTAAACAATTCAATGGTTGTGGTTTTTTGTGTTTACCCTGTCTTATTGATGTTGATTGAAACCAACACATAAAAGGATGATATTGCTTGAGAATCCAAAAAATGGGTTTAAAGCCAAAACCTATGTACATGAATTATTCATATTTACTGAGTCATTTATCCTTTTAGTAACAAAGGGCTTGTAGAAAGACATTTGAAACAGCATAGGAGTGACTATATAAAAAGAGACATGATAAAGTCAATTTTGGACTGTAAAATGATTCCGGCTCCTCGAGTTTGACTATATTCGCTTATCTGTCTGTTGTGCATGTTCTCGAAAAAAATATGGATCATTCAAAAACATTATATCACTTCTCTTACAATCGATCGGTTCAAAATAGATTCATCAAACCTACCTAATAAATGAAAGACTCACCTTATAAAATGAGAATAAAAAAATAACGTAACGCTTTAAAAATATTCAAAAGGTAAGAATCAATCATCATATATCTTTGGACAGCTTTGTAATTTTTTTCCTTTATAAATATTTTCCCTCTTCAAGAAATTAAAGGAAAGAGTCAAATCCAACAGAGATATCGGAACTCTCAAGAAAAAGAAAGAAAAGAATCAAAATCCAGCTGAGAGAAATCAGGATCACTGCAGTCCTCGAATTGCTCTGTGTACAGTTACGTTCAAATGTGACATGATGTTGTGGCCCACTTGTTCATCAGGCTAGTGGGCCACAACCCCAAAACAAAATATTCCGAAGTCTACATTCCTCCAAAAGTCCAAACCGCAAAACCCCACCTTATCATTAGCAGGTATTTAGAACCGAGGTTATTTAATAATTTATAGCTTGAACTTAACTTTTTAAATTTGTATTTGACTAATCATAAAAAATTATTTTAAAAAATTATTTATATTTAACATGTAAATTTTTTTTAAAAAAATAATTTTTTAAAAATAATTAATAGCTTATAATTTATAGCATATTCATCCAAACACCCCCTTACTCTTGCTAGGCTGTTAAGACTACAAACCATCAGAGTCAAGTGGGGACTTTTCGTTTAAAAACTTAACTAGTTCAAAAACATATTTAAGTTTGATTTGACTGTAGCTTAAGATGATTGTAAACATTCTCAATTACATCGATCACGAAGCAAACTCAAGAAATTTATTTTTTTATATAATTAATATATTATATATATAAACTTATCAAAGCAAGTTCAAAAAATTAACGAAATGTAAATTCAATCTTAAATGAGTTTTTGGCGCGAGGTTGAGTAGCTCGTTGGTTTTATAATTCTACTTCTAACCGTTTCAAATACGACCTTGTAATAATTGGATTATTCCTATTCAGTGATGGAAGCACATCAACATACAATGTCACAAGCCATTAACCAATAAGCCATATAAAAATGTAATTTTAGTAATTTATTTTTGAAAAACATAAAATTACCTAATATGGAATTAGCTCATTTCTCAATTCACATAACTTGAATTATTCGGTTCAAAATTAAGCAATTTATGAAATAAGCTCCATAATGATTTCTACAGTTTAAAGAAAAGTTAGAACTGCAATAATGTTTATCTTCAAACAGCCACATCCATGGCCTAATAGTGTGCTCCATAATTAATAGCCGACCGAACTTCCATTATCTAACAGGACCAGAGGATACACTTTATTGTGAAAAAAGAAGAGAGAGATGACGCGGTATTAAAGAGTACCACATAAATTCGCTTTATAATTGGGCATCTCCATTACTATTATTGTTTTGGTCAATGTCACTGACTTACTACTCCTAATGCAGTGAGTTTTCTGCTGGGTGGGAACCGACCAGCGAACGAAATGATTTTTTTTAAGATTACGGTGCATATCGGACCACGTAGTAATTTGTTAAAAGTAACAACAAAGCACCGTGGGTCCCATAAGAGTACTGTCTTATTCTTGCTCTATCTTGTTTTTTTTTAAAGTGAAGGGTGCTCTCAAATATCGGACGTAATAAGCGGACGAGTCATCCCCACGTGACAAGAAAGAACAAAAATACAATACTTTAAAAACATTAAGGGTCCGTTTAGTAACGTTGTTAATTTTTATTTTTTATTGTGTATTTTTATTTTGTATTTCTATTGTGTATTTTTTGTAGTTTGATGATGAGCGTTTATAGGTATCGTTGTGCCAATAATACTAGACCAATTTTTTGTAAGAGAAAATACTTCTATTTTAGTATTTTTAGTTTTTTTTTTCGAATTTTGTGAAAAATAAAAAAAAATTAAACAAACAGTGTTTTTTGTTTTTTTTAAAAAAAAAAAACAAAAAATGTTACCAAACAAGACCTAAATAATTAACGTTTAAAATTCTGTAACAAATAAGCAACAAATTAAAAATTCATAAAAAAAGAGCCAATAAAAAATTATTCATCCTCATAAATTATCATGACACTCTTATTACTTTTCTCACAATTTAATACATTTATCTTAGCACTAAGGAATCCCAAACACGCCACCTCAAAATGGGACAGCCCCAGAGCATGAGAGGAGAAACAGAGGTGACGTGACTTTTACAAATGTGACAGGGAGAAACAGAGGTGGTGACGTGAATTTCACAAATGTGGTATGATGATCACCAACAGAGACTGAGAGATAAGATTAAGAAAGATAGTGATAATCTCTCTTTTGTCTTTTTCTAGTACATCGAAGAAGAGAAAAGTGAGTGATATTCGTAGCCACACATGTTTCCATCTTTTTGTACCACACATTAGTCAGCTAGGTAAGTTTTGTTCCTTTTATTACTTTTCTTAGCATTTATGTTTTCAACCTTTGGCCAGTCTATTTTGACTTTTTAAAAGTTTTTTAAACTGATTTTTTAACCTTATATGCATAAAAATTAATTTTTTTTAATTTTTTTAAACTAAGAGAAATCAAAAACAACAAAATAAAAAAGTAAAATAAAAAAAATTATACTAAATAGATCTGAACTCTCTAAATATCAACTACATTTGGTGCAACAGACGCTAATGCGCGTTATATCAAGTGAAAACCCATCACCAATAATTAATGTTAGAGGCGCCCGTCCAATTATAAGCCCCGAGTAAAATTAATAGTTATATAGATATCCCATCAAGAAACACGCCATTGGGGGAGAAAAAGCACATATGTATCAAATAGAAGAAAATCGTTTACATATACGCATTGCACCTAAGCAGCTGGGGTGACTGATGCATGCATTACTAATACACATATACAAACAGGACACCCACCATGGTTCCTACAGCTTTGAGGTGTAATATATAACTGTAGATGTAACAAAAGAGTTAGCCCATTGTAAGCTCTTCTCTCTCCCTCAAAATACGGTAAACTAGTCAAATTGAAAGAAAACAGGACAGAAAGCTAGGACGAAAATAAAAGGGGTCGCATTCTTACTTATTAAAATAGAGCAGTTAAGGCTCTACGGAGGGTCTGCTTTTGCGGAAACTGAGAGGGAGCCGCAGAACGGAACTGCAAAAAGAAAAAAAAAACATATCAACCAACCAATATTTTAATACCAAATCTATCAGTTTCTTCACCTTTTGTAATTGACCTCTGAGATTAGCATTCTCTGCCAATAAACGTGCAACTTCATCCTCCAATTGATTTGTGTAGGCCTGTAGAACATTCAAATGGGTCCGATTAAACATGGTGAATTAAATAAAACAAAGAAACAACAATTCATGGTACCTATTAAGAAAATTGATACAGCGAAGAAAAACCAGAAGACCAACCTCCTCCCTCAAAAAAAAAAAAACACTAAAATGGTGAAATTAGATCATGCGGTAATATCATACACAGAAACAACAATTAAACATGGTGAATCAAACATTCAAATGGGTCCAATTAAACATGGCAAATTAAATAAAACAAAGAAACAACAATTCATGGTACTTATTAAGAGAATTGAAAAAGCGAAGAAAAAACAGAAGATCAACCTCCACCCTAACAAAAACCAAAAAAAAAAAAAACACTAAAATGGTGAAAAAAAAATTCAACAATTAATGGAAGGTGTAAAAGAAAAAAGAGGCATATCAGCCATGGAAATTAGATCATGTCGTAATATCATAGAGAGAGAGAGAGAGGGATTCCTGTTTTCTAGCTCTGGAACGGACAGCGGAATCTCGGTTCTGGATCATGCGCTTCTGTCGTCGGTCGTTGGAATTATCTGAAGCCCTTTTCTTGCTAAAAGAAGTACATACAGTCGTTGAAGTGGCCAAAGCTTCGAAGGGAGACGTCAAGGACGAGATGAAAGAGGGAGTTCCACCATTGGCATGACTTTGCAATTGTGGCTGTGACCTTGTTCGGTTGGAGCTTTCAAGATAACGGAATTCAGACCCCGAACTCAAGCTCAAGGCCGTGGCTCCACCGCATCCGGCGGAGAACGTTTCATGGGAGTCAACACTTGTAGGTGGGTCTTTGCTGGAAGGACGAGCCAAGAAGTCAAGGAGGTTCAGACCATCGATGGTACGGCTGGTGGCGGTGGTACTGGTGGTGGTCTGGTGGTGGTGGTGGAGAGAAGAGACTTCGATGCCTTTCCAGACTTCCTCCATGGATTTTCTGGAACAGGTGTGCGCAGTGCGCTATCGAGACTTCTAAGGACCCTCACTCTCCGTTTGCAATTTGCTTGGGCCAGTATCACATGCTGCTAGAATTAAAAAATTTTGAAATTGCATTTATAGATTTTTCTTAATTCTAGATGTGGGTGAAATAAACACTAGCCCAGCCCAGTGCAAGCCCAACAAAGATTAAACAATCTATTTGGGCTGAAAACAATCCAAACATTATTATGAATCAAGTATAGCTGAGAGTAATTCAATTTGCAAAACTTATAAAGCTCAAAGTATTAAGGCAATTATGAGATATATTAAAGCATTTAATGTTCAGGTCTCAACATTTAATATGAAGGAGACGTACCACGCAATCGTCTGGCTCACGTTCGGTCAATCGAACTCGAACATGACGATGAAGGTTAGTTTCTGTCTGATTAGCCAACTTTAGCCGGCATGAGCTTATGAGATAGGTCATGATTATCAGGGTAGGCTTAACAGAGAGTACTACACTATAAACACTGAAGCCTTAAAAAGCAAGGTATGAACAATTGATTTCAAACATACATTACCTTTATTCATTCGATTCTCGATTAAGATTGCCAATTTAATCGTTGGAGTGTGATCGGCCCAAAGCGGGTCAATCCATTCTAATTCCTTTGTTTCCTTGCAGCAAGTCAGTACTCATTGATATTGGTTCGAGTAATCGGCCAGGCCTTCCAAAAAATTTCACTTCCAATTGGTGCCATTTGTGGGAAGGTCTAAGCAAACATGAGTACCAGCTTCTTAGGGAGAAAAGGAGTCCACCCCACTAAGCGAGGGAATGAAACTCCCTCCAGCAATGACAATACCAATTCTACTGGCCACCAAACCACTCCGAAAAGAAGCAACTAGGGTCGGCCAAGGAGGTCAGAGACCCGATCTCTTACTAGGAGTCTCCAAGAAGCACGAGATGAGTTACGCAAGGACTTATACTACATCAGGGGGCCAAACCTTCGTAGACATCACCACCGGGATCTAGGCCCTTCACTCTCTAGTGGACGTGTGCTCAGTGATCGTTTGCTTCATGTTGCTGAGCAGGAACTTCGGCGATGTGATGAGAAGATTACCAAACTCATTTCCCAGGTCAGGGCAATGAGGAACACAATCTCCAAAAAAGATGACCGAGTTAGAAAAGGATCACCGGGCTATCGCAACAATAGGAGGAATCGAGATTTTAAAAGCAGAAGCTCAACGCCAGTGCACATTGTTAGGAGCCATGCCTCCAGTACCAGCTGCTACAATGAAAGACAAGGAAATCGGCACCACAAGAGAAGCCAAACGCCGCAGGACAGAGATCGGGCTAGAACTGGTCGACAACAGAAAGAATGGGAAAGGTGGTTAAATGAAAAACTTAATAGCAGAGAGCAGTACCCCGAGGCACACACTACCCAGGGCATGGTTAGCAGAGCCTTGGATCAGATTACATCCACACCTTTCACGGAGGAGATCAAGTGTCGCCAATCTCCAAGAAAGTTTGCCCCACAGAAGTTCATACCATATGATAGGAAGGTGGATCCAATCAGTCACGTCTGACACTACAAACAAATGATGGCACTCTGGAGTGGAGATCAATCCTTGATGTGTCAAGTTTTCCCATCTAGCTTGGGAGAGGTGGCCCTACAATGGTTTGACAAGTTGTCATCCAAATCAGTATCAAACTAGAGACAACTTGCCAAACTGTTCACTGCTCGCTTCATAGCCAATAGCAAGCAGCCTAGGGAGGTAGACTTCCTACTTCTCTTACAGAAGAATGATGGAGAAGGATTACGGGTGTACGCGCGAGGGTAATGGGAGGCCTACAATGACATTGACGAGTGTAGCGAACAGTTAGTTGTAACTCAGTTCAAGATCAGCTTGCCCAAAGAGCACCGCCTATAACAGTCCTTAATGAAGAAGTCGGCCCTCACGATGCAAGAGTAAATGTTAAGAATCAAGCGATATGTGAGATTGGAAGAAGATGTATCACAACTAACCCCTGAGAATGTCGGCATTATCGTTGAGAAGAGGAATGGACGGGACGTAAAGAAGTTTCGGCAGGAAGACAACAACAACCGAGGCAAGAAGGCAAATAATGGGGTCTACACTGTCTTCAAATATTCCATTTATAAAATTTGGCCCCAAATTCGCGACAAGTCGTTCTTCAAGTGACTCTTGAAGGTGGGAGGAGATCCTACAGCCCGAGATCAAAAGAATTTTGCTCCTATCACAAGGAGAAGGGGCATCAAGAGGAGAATTTTTGATATCTCAAAAGCCACCTGGAAGATTTGGCGAAGGCTGGTCATCTTGACCAGTACATCGATAGAGAGAAAACAAAACGGGATGCCAAGCCGCTGAGGCTGGAGGCCCCCCCGCAGAAAGAAGACAAAGCCGAACCGGTCCGGGTGATCAAGGTGTTGCATGGATTGGCAGAGTCAGAAGCTGTTGATTGGCATATATACCGGGCCAAGATACAAAAGGTCGTGCACTTGAGGGAGGTGATGTAGATAGGCGCTTCGCACAAGAAGGTCAAGGTCGGCAGTGATACTGCGGCCATAACTTTCACTAACGAAGATCTCGTGGGAGTTCAGACCCCCCATAATGACGCACTGATCATGATTCTACAAATGGCGGGTTGTGATGTAAAGAGGCTACTCCTCCGAGGTTATGTAGTACGATCTATTCAAGAAACTAGAGCTAAAGGATGCTGACCTCCAGCCCTCACTCAATCCATTGATTGGGTTCAGTTCCGACCCAGTTTGGCCGCTTGGGAAGGTGACTATTCTTATAATTGCGGGAGGAATTACTTTGCGGATAGAATTCCTGGTGGTCAATGTACCCTTCTTATATAATGCAATCATGGGCCAAACATGGTTGCATTTTATGAAGGCTATCCTATTTTCCTACCATCAGCTGATTCGATTCCTAACCCCAAAGGGG
The DNA here is from genome assembly GCA_033060915.1 of Euryodendron excelsum. NCBI lineage: Eukaryota > Viridiplantae > Streptophyta > Magnoliopsida > Ericales > Pentaphylacaceae > Euryodendron > Euryodendron excelsum. Next base: position 1,940,617 of record CM065389.1, on the reverse strand, counting down.
GTGTAAGAGAAAAGAGGGGACCAAGTGGCCGTTAAGTAATGCTTTCTTACGGCATGTGCGATTAAGGCAAAGCCTGGTAAAGTACAGATGATGGAGCTTCATGAGGATACACCCACGACTGATGGCGTTGGGCAGCTACTAGAGAAAAAAGTCGTCAAAAATTTGAATAAAATCCACATAGATCGGTATAAGGAGAAGTACTTTGTGATCAGCGCTTCTCTATCCAAGATTGAAGAAAATTCCTTGATCGAGCTTCTGAGAAATTACATTGAGATCTTCGCTTAGACTCCTTACGACATGCCAAGAATCGACATGAAGATTGCCTGCCACAGATTAAGCGTGGACCCACAGTGCCAACCTGTGGTCCAGAAAGGCAGAAAAGCGGCCATACAATATATGGATGCTGTCATAGAAGAAGTAGAAAGGCTCCTTGATGCTGGTGCGATTAGAGAAGTCCACTACCCACATTAGCTGTCAAACACAGTTGTTGTGAAAAATAAGGACAGTAAATGGAAAGTTTCTGTTGACTTCACTGATTTGAACAAAGCATACCCCAAGGACCCTTTCCCTCTTCCTAATATTGATCAACTGGTTGATGCAATGGCTGGTTTCGAAAGAATGAGCTTCTTGGATGCTTATTGCGGGTATCACCAGATCCCGCTCCATGAAGATGACTAAGAGAAAACCGCCTTCATAACTCTAAGGGACATCTTCTGTTACAAGATAATGCCCTTTGGACTAAAGAATGTCAGTGCCACCTATTAGCGTCTGGTCACTAAAATGTTCAAAGACCATATCGGCTCAGGGAAGTTCCTAGGATTCTTGGTTACACACCGGGGTATTGAGGTAGATCTACAGCAAGTCAGTGTTATTTAGAATGTTCAAGCTCTATGGAACACCAAAAAAGTACAGAAGTTGACTGGCATGGCAACGACATTCAATAGATTCATCAGCCGATCTTCAGACAAGTGCCGGCTATTTTTTCAGCTTCTCAAAAAACAGGAGCGATTTAGCTAGACTCAGGAATGTGATCAAGCCTTAGTAGATTTGAAAAAGTACTTGAGCCAGCTCCCTTAATTTCCACCCCATCGAAACATGAAGAGCTCTTCCTCTATCAGAAAGTGTCAGAGCATGCGGTCAGTGTCGTACTACTCCGACAGCAAGATTGACAACAGAAATCAGTCCATTATGTCAACAAAACTCTTAAAGGCCAAAAACAAGTATCTACCTTTAGATAAACTAGCTCTTGCACTAGTAATAGCATCACGCAAACTGGTGTACTACTTCAGGGCTCACACTATCAACGTTCTCATGGACTATCAGCTAAAATCACTCTTAAGAAGGGTCGACTTCTCTGACAAGATAGCTAAGTGGGCCGTTGAGGTGGGAGAATTCAAAATCAAGTTCCATCCACGATCAGCAGTTAAGGGACAGGTACTGGCTTACTTTATTGCTGAATTCTCTATTGAATTGCCGCAAGAAAACAACCCGGCACCATCTGTCGATCTCTAAAATGATCACCTCCTATTAGACTTTTGGAAAAATGCTGATCATTAGAAACTGTTCGTTGACGAAGCATCCAATGATCGGGGGCAGGATCAAGGATAGTCCTTATCACACCAGACAGTATAGCATTGGAGCAGGCCATCAAACTAGAGTTCACTCCTTCAAACAACGAGTCAGAATATGAGGCTCTACTTGTTGGTCTGCACCGAGCTATTGATCTTAAAATTGCCAAAATCATGATCTATTTAAACTCCCAGTTAGTAGTGAATCAGATCATAGGAGAGTATGCAGTAAAGAATGACAGAATGGCACAGTACCTGGTCAAAACAAAAGAGTTGCTATCCAAATTTAGCAAATAGAGGCTCCACCAGATTGGCCGCAACAGCAATGCTCATGTCGATGCCTTAGCAATGCTTGCGACGGCCCTAAAGTCAAGCTTGAAGAGAATAATCCATGTGGAGACGCTAGCCAGTCCTAACATATTTTAAGAAGAAGGTCAAGCCCTAGCAATTGAACAATTGGGACCATCCTAGATGGACCCAATCATCACCTATCTGGACAAAGTCGAACTCCCCGAAGACAAGAATGAAGCCAGACGAGTTAAGCACAAAACCCTTAGATACTGGTTGTCACTAACCAAGGAACTCTACCGAAGATCTTTCACAGGTTCCTACTTGCACTGTGTTCACCGGGAAAAAGTATAAGACATCCTATTCGAAATCCATGAAGGGATTTGTGGAAGTTATTTTGGTGAGAGATCTGTGGTTCACTGAGCTATCTTACAAGGATACTAGTGGCCTTATATGCAAAATGACGCAACTCAGTACGTGCTGAAATGTGACAAGTGTTAAAGGTTCTCTCCAATTATACATCAACCCGCTGAGGATCTCGCAACTATAACTAGCTCATGGCCTTTTGCCCAGTGGGGACTGGATATTGTCGGGCCCGGATATTGTCAGGCCCTTACCCCGAGCTAGAGGGAATAAGAGGTTTCTCATTGTGGCTACAGACTACTCCACTAAGTGGGTGGAGGCAAAGCCCTTGTCAATCATTAGTGAGATTGACGCCAAGAGATTTGCCTGGAGAAACATAGTAACAAAGTTCGGCATACCTTGTACACTTGTCTCAAACAACGGCACCCGATTTGATGGCAACATGTTCAGGTCATTCTGCGAGGAGCTTGGAATCAGAAATTACTATCCAACACTAGCCTATCCACAGTACAATGGGCAAGCTGAAATTTTAAACAAGACTATGCTGAACGGGAACAAAAAGCCACTGAAAAGGGCTAAAGAAAAATGAGTGGAGGAATTGCCCAGCGTTCTCTGGTCCTATAGAACCACCTTGAGGAGATCTACTGGTGAAATTCCCTTTTCTTTGGCCTAAGGGGTGGAAGTAGTTATACCCTTGGAGGTGGGGCTACCAATGATCAAATCGGCAGCATTTAATACTAGATTTAACGACCAGACTCTGGTCAGAGATCTGGATCTTATCGAGGAAAACAGGGAGGCTGCCTTGATTAGACTCACCGGATATCATTAACAGTTAAGTCGCTCCTACAATAAATGAGTTTGTCCAAGAGTCTTTGTACCAGGAGACTTAGTACTATGAAAAGTATTGGGGGCAACAAAGAATCCAGCAGATGGAAGACAGCTACCCCGACCTTGGAACGCCAACAACCTAAAGAAATTTTACCAGTAGAATTGACTCCCGTATGATGTAATAACTCAGCAATGTCTAGCCCTTTTGAAGCTTCATACGATCAATAAAAATCCATTTGTCTAATGCTATTCCAAAACAAGTGTAAAAACTTGATCCTGTCTAAGTTGCGCAGGTCGGCCAATAAAGGTCATAAAAAATCAAGTGTAAAAATTTGATCCTAGACCATTTATGTCCAGGTCGACCAATAAAGGTCATGAAAACCAAGTATAAAAACTTGATCATGTCCAAGTTGGGCAGGTTAGCCAATGAAGGTTATAAAAAATCAAGTGTAAAAACTTGGTCTTGGACTATTTATGGCCAGGTCGACCAATGAAGGTCATAAAAACCAAGTGTAAAAACTTAGTCTTGTCCAAGTTGGGCAGGTCGGCCAATGAATGTCACAAAAAACCAAGTGTAAACGAAAATTTGGTCATGTCCAAGATTGGGGAGGTCGGCTAAACAAAGGTCATAGCTTTTATAAACAAGCTTATAACCAAGACCTGCCTTGGTCCTGCCTAAGTTAAGAAGGTCGGCAGAATAAGCTATAAAAACTAAAGAATCAAAAGATAAGTATCTTGACTCAGCCCGACCCAAATCTAGTAAGTTGCCTAAGTAAGGGGTCACAATTTACAAATTGAGGCATTTATTTTCTTCGCTAAAATCAATATTCTACCTGAGTTTGGCAGTTCGACAAGCAAATGACAAGTTTTTATTTTCCTAACTTATTTAGAAAGTTTTCTTTGGCAAGTTAGCCCAGGAGTGGTCAGAAAACTTGTTTACAGTATAAATTGACTATTTGTGAGAGAAGAACTCATAGCACAAAAAAGAACGTACGCAGAAGACTACAAGTGAAAAAAAACTATTCATTTATAAAAATATGAAGCTTACAAATTATGTTCACAGAAGAAAAAGAAAAAAACAAAGAAAAAGGCTCTAAGGCAACTCAGTAGTTGGAGGCTCGGCAAGAGGCAGATCAGATGGAGGTAATTCAGCGGTTGGAGGCTTGACGAGGGGTAGATCAGCTGAAGGCAGCTTGGCAAAATTGCCTTCGTTAATTACCTCGGCTTCAGGGCTAATGTTCGCCCATCCACCTTGAGTGTCAACATCAGCTTCATCCTCAAACTCCAATTCAGCATCAGCCCAAATAGGAATCTTCGTCCAAAGAAGGGAAGATTTCTCCAGTTTTAACTTTTTCAGAGCCGATGTCCAGCCATCTTAAAAAGGTGCCCTCAACAATGTTCTTCACCTGGATCTCATAATAATCCCTGGCATTGTCAAAACCCTTGGTATACTGAGCCTTACCATCCCTCTTCAACCCTTCCACCTCTAATAGAGATTCAGCCAGAGCCACTTTCTCTTCGGATGCCGACTTCTCAACCTCGGCTAACTTAGCTTTCAGATTAGTAGCCTTAGCCTTGGCTTCGTCGAAGTCTTTTTCCTTTTGTTTGTAGCAGGCTTGCGTTTCTACAAAAAGGACCTGCTGATCCTGAAATGCCTTGTGGAAACCCCTGGCCTCATAATCTCTCATGTGGAAATTGCACTTCAACCACTCATGGTTTTGCAATAGGTTGTTGTGCTGATCTTGCAGCATGCAAAATCGATGCAAGATCTCTAGACTTTGGATCGCTCCTTGCATAGGACAAAAAAGGGCAAAACTCAAATGGAAAGCCCAGCAGAAGATTTGAATCAGAAAGAAAGAAGGAAAAGATTTCTTACCACCATCGACGAATGGACAATGCCTACCAGTATATCCCTGTCGTCAATTTCACTTTACTCCTTGACATCTTCAGGCAGCACTATGGCCTGAAGAGCCCTAATAGCCACACCAGGATAGTTGAGGACCGAATCCTGGATGGTCATGGCCCAATCAGCAATCTTCGGCCGAGCTATGAACTACTCGGGGATCAGCTGCTCTACCTTGCCTTTTCCTTTTGGATCAGTATCTGCCAACACAGATAGGGGAGCAACAAACTCTACCGACTTCGCCTGAGCGGCCTCCTTCTCGGCAGTCTTTACCAGCCTCTTTTTCTTCGCTTCTTCCTGAGGTGCTGGAGTTTCATCTAGTTCTACCACCTTAAGAGTGGCGGGAGCTTCGGTGCCGGAGTGCACGACAGGAGGAGGAATATTTCATCACCAGCATGAGCGGTGACTCTGGCAATGGAAGAAGTAGTGGCAGCAGAGGATGAGGCCACCCTTCTCTTCTTCCTAGAAACTCTTCCTCCCGGTGCCAGTGATAGATCTCGCACCTTGGGAGCCATGTCACCTTCACCAATGGTAGCTAAGCGGATGGCGGTAAAAGTGGCAGGGATGGGGCAGCAATACCGAGTACTCGCCAATCTCGTGCAGACCTCCCTCTGCCTTCTGCATCGTAAGAACCGGGCCAGCAACTCTGTATATCATCATAAATGATTGGTATCGAACTGGGTATCCCAGCAAGACGTGAGCAGCTCACCCAATTCCGACTAATGCTTTTTCACCCATGTATGCCTAGGTGATGCATAAAGCGTTCAGGTTGACCCCCCCAGAGTTCAATCTCCTTGTCCTTGACACCAAAGGTTGCTACAAATAAGAAATAAAAGGGTGACGAGTCAAAAATTGATGAAACTTCAAGTAGATAAGAGGAAAAGTTTGTACCAGATCAAGGAAGAAGTGATCGACCTATTTTCTACGGGATCCTGGGGCATCGAGCTGGTGGGGCTAACTCTACTGGGATATCCCCAAACTCCCAAGGACCACTCACCCTAACTATGATGTCTTCAATCCCCTTCCCCGAGCTTGGAAGAAATTAAACTAACTCTGGCCCTAAAGTAGTATCTATGGTGGTCTGACAGGGTACTATTCACCTCTGCTGCCGAGTATCAATAATCGAAACTTTGTTCAACTCAATCACTCTTATGACTATCCTATAGCCGTTTGGTGTGAGCTGGATTTGAGCGATTTCGTAATGGTTGAGGACTTCCGTTAGAAATGGGTGAATGGGAAAGCGGAGTCCTCCTTCCACAATGGCAATGAAAGGGAAAGGAGTCCCCTCCTCAATTACTACCCAACCATCGTCCTTAGCACCGATCAACCTAATGTCTACGCCCGCCGAAAAATTGTATTAGGCCTTAAACACAACGATACTATCGAAAGAGACAAGCATATTTCTAAAGCGCGAACCCATTATGGATCGAGGATAAAGAATCCTGGGGTTTTCTCACTGGAAAAGCAAGAAAGGAATAAGGGAAGAGAAAAGACTTATAGAACCGTAATTTTCAAGAAAGAGACAAATGCAAAATGTGGGATTGTTTTGCACTCGATAGTTGGCCAAAACCCCTTTCGTTTGTAAAGAATGTCAAAGCAGCAGCAGTAGGTTCAGATTACTCAACAGTTATGTCACATTAAAAAGCCTTCCGACAGTTGATGTCATATAACCAAATGGTTGTAAATCACCAGCCCCAGTCCCCCACCAAAGGGCACTATGGCTGGGGGCAATTATGGGTCAAATAATCACTAGCTCAACCCACCAGGTTAAGCCTAACAAAGATTAAACAGTCTACTTAGACTGAGGATAGCCCAGACATCATTATAAATTAGGCCCATATAACTGAAAGCAGTCTAATTCACAAAACTTATAAAGCCCAAAGTATTAAGGCAATCATAAGAGATATCATAGCATTTAATGCTCAGGTCTCAACATTTAATGCGGAGGAGACGTACCACATGACCACCTGACCCACGTCCTGTCAATCGAACTCGAGTATGGCGATAAAGGTAAGTTTCTGTCTGATCAGCCAACTTTAGCCGATATGAGCCTATCAAATAGGTCATGATTATCGGAGTAGGCTTAACAGAGAGCACTGCACTATAAACACTGAAGCCTCAAGAAGCAATGTATAGACAATTGATTTCAAGCATATACTGTCTTTATTCATTCAATTCTCGATTAAGATTACTAATTTAATCGTCAGAGTGTGATCAGCCCTAAGCGAGTCGATCCATTCTAACTCATTTGTCTACAGGCTTTCCCAGAAAACTAGACATGAAAAAAGTTAAAGCTCACATTAATAAATTCATATAATTTCAACTTTTATGTTTTTTCTTTGAGTAATACTATACAAACAGAAAAATTTATTACTAAAGTGACGTGATTGAATGAGAACCATTCACTTAAAAGCATAACATCTACCATGATGACTCTTATTTACAAAAATGACACTGTCACATTATTTTGGTACAATTTTCTGTATAAATTTTTTAGAAAAATAACAATTTCCTTTTTTTTTTTTTTGGATACATGGACTCTCCCAAGAACTAATGAGATTGAGAAATAAAATTATGTAAAAATATGTTATCTTAATTTTATTTATTTATTTTTTTTTTGAGAAAGTGGAGCAGAGATGAGAAAAAGTACTAGCTATCCGACTTTCATCGTAATCGACTAGTATTAAGATCGAGTCCTAGACTAACAAACCTAATTTTTACAGCCGACATTGTATTAATGTATGACAATGTTACTATCACGTAGAAAAATATTGCCTATTGTCGCTTTTTCTCACTTTTAAAAATAATAAGATTAAATTATGTCTTTGAGTGGAAAAATGGAATGAAAGATAAGAATACAATTGTCCGCAATTACTCTTTTAAATAATAACTGTGTGCACCCTACGCCTACTAGTGCATTAATAGTAATTCTTTGTGAACCCAAGAGACTCATAAAGGAAAATAAAATTATTCATACATATTCATTCTTTTATGGTACCCAAACAAAAAGAATAGTTTTATTTTTTTAACAATACCAAATTATCTTCTCATTTCTTAACCCAACAAATAAAAGAAAAGAATTTAACCTTGTTCCCTTCATTTCCTTTCCTATCTTTTTCATTTCCTTAACCCATTCCTCCACAAATCCAAGATGTGAACCATGTTTTGGCCTACTTTATCAGATATTTATGTCACTGATTGGATTGTCAAGCACCATATTTAAGTTTCAAATCCCATCGTTATCAACATCTCCATATATAATTCAATTTCAATTTGACATACAATAGAGCACTCCACTCTTTTCATTCTCTCAGTATGAACCCACACAAGCTAGTGATTTAGATGCTAAAAGAGAGAGAACCAGTGTTGATATGCAGGGGATGATTTAATGGAGTTGCTTTTTGCATGTTGAAACATATACCTGAGGAAGCTCCAGGGCCAATCACTCCCAAAGTCGGAACCTTACCTGGATCAATGGAGGGAGGGACCATCGCCTAAAGCTTGCTTTGCAGAGATGGGATTGGGACGGGGCAGTGAAAGACCCAATGTCATGAAGGCTCGAGCCAAAACACAAATATAACTGTTAATATTTGGTGCAGAGAATCCTTACACGTGCTTGTATATATATACATAAGAAGTAACAGGATAAAAGCTGCAACATATCAGACCAACCATCTGATGGAAATTTTTTTTATCAAAAAAAAAAAAGAAAGGGTTTTACCTGTAGAAGCAACAAGCTTGAAACAAAAGGATCCGCATGAACCTGGTTCGGGCATTGGTAGGTGGGCATGAGAAAGGTGATGTACACACAAGAAACATAAAAACCCAAGACTAAACTTAAAAGAATCTTGATTCAAACGAGCAGTGAACAATTGGAAGAAAACGCAATAGTTGTTCCACTTCAGCTGCAATGTTTTACTTCAACATATAAGCGCAAACACAAAATCATAGAATATATGAGTCTTAATGAACCAAAGCATGGAGAAACAAGACAGCAGAGGAAATTGAGGGAGAGCCACCGCAAATATTCTAGCCCAACAAAATGAGCCAACCCTGAATAATCCTGCGCCATAACAGTGAGGTTCAGCTTATAATGGCACTTGGTGGATGTGAAGTATGCAGCTTAACAAACCAACTTATACCATCAAAAAAACAAAAAACCATAATGTTAAGAAAGATACTTAAAAACATTAGAAAGTAAAACCCACTATTCATACAAGCCATAGCACCTGCCATACTTTTCCACACTACCTAAACAATATCTGAAATCAAATATCAGCTGTACTCTGAAAAGCAAAACAAATCAGAAGCTCCATCGAACAATGCTAAAACATAAAACTTGGAGCTGAAACAAATTTTGTGAAATAAATACAATTTCAAATTAAACATCCCATGTTCAATAAATGGCCTATATTAAGGTCAAATTCTAACAAAACAAAAAATCTTCAAAAAGGTCTTGAGGATTATGTCAGTGATGTATACCACCAAATAGCAATATGGGGAGAAGGTACAAAATTATAATAAACAAATGATAAAGGCCAAAAAGAAATCATAAAAAAAAAATAAATAAAAATATAAAAGGTCTACTGAAGTATACTCACACACAAACAAGCAGAGCTCATCAAACCACTTCATGTCAGGTGAGTGCTTCTGCATCATGCCTCAAGCTGCTCCTATCATAGACCAAACTTTGTCTGAACAAAAGTATCATAGACTCGACCTTTTTATTTTTGATAAATAGACTCAACTTAGTGATGGCGAATCGCCTCAAAATTTGTTCCACAAAAAAGCAAATCAAATACCTCCCATCACATCACCAGAATACGAAAACATTGTGTAGCCGCACAACTGAACTATACAACCCAATAACCTCGTGTCCAAGTATATATTCTACTCTCTCTGCTTTCTTTCCTTCCGTACCTCTTTAAAGAAGTTGCATGGACTTAAATTTAAGTTTCCCTTTTGACTGCCAAATCTGAGCTCCATCGAGGAGAAAGCCCAATAATCAATGTTCCTAAACTTTTCATACTGGTCCCCTAGCCCTCTTTCCAATCCAAGAACCATCTAAGAAAATAGTGCAGCAGTCTCCTCTGAATTCACCAATTTTTTACAGCATGAACTTTTCACATCTGAATTGAGCAAGCTTCTTCATTTATACATTCTCCATTGGCCACTTTTGAGTGGCTGGTCAACTCGTCATATGAACTTCGACATGGAACTACCTCTGTGGAAGAATCTGCCATACCCATAATACTACTTTGGTAAGCAGTTGATTCATCCAATGCCATCTTCCGCAAAGAAGTTGTCATCATATTGTAAGATGATTCAACGGGGGACTGTGAGCCTGAGTCAGTGGGAAGCCGAACAGATGTGGGTCTTCATTTCATCCAGTCATTACGCCTCCTTATCTTGTTGCCCTGCAACATATGGAGCAGAGTAAGGCCATCTCAACAAAATGACTTGATTGGTACCCTTGAGCCGCTACTTAAAAAACGGCAACAATGACTCAGGCTATTGCTTGTTGGTTGCCGACATCACTAGCACTTAAATGAAAATTTGAGAGTGGATCAAGTTGTGATATGACAACTGACAAGGATATTCTAACAAACAACCATTAAGCATACAAGACATCTTAAAATAATGTAATCCCGAAAAGTTAACCACGATGATGATTCTTCATCTTCTCCTATCTAAGGAGTGGAGCCCTAAGCAACTCATCATGGCAGAGGAGCAACTAATGAAACTCCTACAATAACAATACATCAAAAGGCAACACCTGCCCAAACATCTCAAGGCTAAGGAACAGAAAACAATGGCATTAATACTAATCACATATTCCAGGTTGGGTAATGCTATACAACCAGAAAAATTATACAGAATTTATCACCAGAATGATGTGGCTGAATTGTATGCCTATCACTTTAAAATAAAGTGTCCACCTAGATGCATATTAATTACAAAACTGTCATCGTCACATCATTCTGGTTCATATTTTTGTACATAAATTATGAAAGAATAGCATTTTCCTTCCAGGTTTGGCAAATGTCACCATTGAAGCAATGATGTGTCATCTTGGAGGAGAATTACAATTCTCTAATTCTTAGATGTTTAAATCCAGACTAATGCAAAATTGCAAAGATTTGGAGTAGAATATTGGTGCAACACTCTCCACAAAATTTTAGTATAGAAAAGCAGGTCTAGGGAATTCAAATACGGATCTCTAAAATTACATGATTCAAGATGATTTAATTTCACAAGTAACTATAAGTAATAGGCAACAAAATGATTGTAATATTGTGGAGTTCCATGAAGTGTTGCATCTATCATGCATATCCCTCAAATTTTAATGTCAATAGCCATCACTTATTCACCACTCTGCACTACTCGCTATGTCAATTACCAATTACCAGCTTGAGATCTGTAATTCAACTCTACTCAATTAAAAAATGATTGTAATATTGAAAGCTCAACCTAGAGAAGGTTGCAAAAACGTTTTCACTGTAAGCTACTAATAATATCAAGTTTGGACGGATGTAGATATATATGATGAATAATTAAGAATAGTATCTCAACCGAGTTATTGAAATAATTAATCCCAAAATAATAAAAAAAAATATAGGTTTTTTTTTTTAATAAAATTTACAGTTAGACTAGATTACACAACCTTTGTACCATTTAATGACTCATATAATTAAGAAAATGATTAGGACAGAGTATAGCTAAGTGCATATTAGGTACTTCCACATATTTTACAAGTAATTAATTGGCAAGCCGAGGAGCTAAACAATTCAATGGTTGCGGTTTTTTGTGTTTTCCCTGTCTTATTGATGTGGATTGAAACCAACACATAAAAGGATGATATTGCTTGAGAATCCAAAAAATGGGTGTAAAGCCAAAACCTATGTACATGAACAATTCATATTTACTGAGTCATTTATCCTTTTAGTAACAAAAGGCTTGTGGAAAGACATTTGAAACAACATAGAAGTGACAATATAAAAAGAGATATGATATTTTGATAAAGCCAATTTTGAGCTGTAAAATGATCCCAACTCTTCGAGTTTGACTATATTCGCTTGTCTGTTTGTTGTGTATGTTCTCCCTACATAAAAAAATTATGAGTCATTCAAAAGTATTATATCACTCCACTTCTAATGAGGTCGGTTCAAAATAGACTCATCAAACCTACCTAATAAATGAGAGACTCACCTTATAAGAGGATAAAAAAAAAGTAACATGATGCTTCAAAAATACCCAAGAAGGTGAGAATCAATCATCCTGTATCTTTAGACAGCTTTGTAATTTTTTTTCTTTATAAATCTTTTTTCTCTTATAGAAATGAAAGAAAATAATCAAATCCAACAGAGATATCGAACTCTCAAGAAAGAGAAAGAAAAGAATCAAAATACAGCCGAGAGATCACAGTCCTCAAATTGGTCCATGTACAGTTTACGTTCAAATTTGACATGATGTTGTTGTTCACTTGTTCATTAGGCTAGTGGGCCACAACCCCAAACAAAATACTCCGAAGTCTAACATAGAGTTCTCCAAAAGTCCAAACCTCAAAACCCCACTTATCATTTGAGAGGTATTTAAAATCCAACTATTTAATAATTTATAACTTGAACTTATAATTTTTTAAACTTGTATTGACTAATCATAAAAAAGTAGATTAAAAAAGTTGTTTCTATCTAACATGTAAAAAATCTTTTAAAAAAGTAACTTTTTAAAATTAACTTATAGTTTATAGTTTATAAGTTACTCATCCAAACATTCCCTTACTAGGCTGCTAAGACTATAAACCATCGGAGTCAAGTGGGTATCTTTTGTTTAAAAACTTAACTAGTTCAAAAACATATTTAAGTTTGATTTGATTGTCGCTTGAGATGATTTTAAACAATTCTCAATTAAATCAATCACGAAGCGAACTCAAGTAACTTATTTTTTTATACAATTGATATATTATATATATATATAAACTTCTAAATCCGAGTTCAAAATGCTAACGAAATGTAAGCTTAGTCTTAAATGAGTTTTTGGTGAGCTGAAGATGAATCAAGGTTGAGTCGCTCGTTGGTATTATAATTCTACTTCTAACCGTTTCAAATATGACCTTGTAATAATTGGATTATTCCTATTCAGAGATGGAAGCACCTCAACATACAATGTCACAAGCCATTAACCAATAAGCCATATAAAAATGTAATTTTAGTAATTTATTTTTAAAAAACATAAAATTACCTAAAATGGAATTAGCTCATTTCTCAATTCACATAACTTTGAATTATTCGGTTCAAAATTAAGCAATTTATGAAATAAGCTCCATAATGATTTCTACAGTGTGAAGAGTAGTTAGAACTGCATTAATATTTATCTTCAAACAGCCACATCCATGGCCTAATAGTGTGCTCCATAAATAATAGCCGACCATACTTCCATAATCTAACAGGACCAGAGGATACACTTTGTTGTGAGAGAAAAAGACAGAGATGATGCGGCGGTACTAAAGAGAACCACATAAATTCGCTTTGTAATGGGCATCTCCATTACTATTATTATTTTGGTCAATGTCACTGAGTTACTGCTTTGTAATGCAGTGACTTTTCTGCTTAGGTGGGAACCGACCACTCAGTCCTTCAAGCGAACGAAATAGTTTTTTTTAGATTAAGGTGCACATTGGACCCACTTAATAATTTGTTAAAATTAATAACAAAGTACCGTGGGTTATATAAGAGTACTGTGATATTCTTGCTTACCCTTTTTTTTTTTTTTAAAAAAAAAGTGGAGCTCCATTTTTGTAAGGTGAAGTCAAATATCTCACATAATAGGTGAAGAACCCATCCTCAACGTGAGAAGAAGAGTAAAAACACATAGTACTCTAGAAATATTGAGTAATTAACCTTTGAATTCTAGTAACAAATAAGCAACAAATTGAAAATCCAAAAAAATGGGCCAGTGAAAAATTATTCATCCCTTTAAAGCACCACAACGCTCCTATTTCTTTTATCATAATGCCATTTCTTTGTTTGCTAGGAGATTCCAAACACACCACCTCAAAATGGGACAGTATGAGGGGAGAAACAGAGGTGACATGGCCTTCACAAATGTGACATGGTGACGTGAATTTGACAAATGTGCCATGATGATCACCAACAGAGACTGAGAGATAAAGATTGAGAAAGATAGTGATACTCTCTCTTTTGTTTTTTTCTACATCGAAGAGAAAAGATAGTGATATTCGTAGCCACATATGTTTCCATCTTTTTGTACCACACATTAGTCAGCTAGGCAAGTTTTGCTCCTTTTATTACTTTTCTTAGCATATATGTTTCCATCTTTGGGCCCGTCTGATTTTGACTTTTTAAAACTTTTTGAACTGATATTTTTTAATTTATATGCATAAAAATTAAAATTTTTACGTTAAGAAAGGCAAAAAAACAAAATAAAAAAATAAAATAAAAAAAACTGTACTGCATAGACCGAACTCTGTAAATATCAACTGCCTCTAGTGCAATTGACGCTAATGCTTGTCAAATCAGTGGAAACCCACCACCCATAGTTGATGCCGCTAGAGGCGCTTGTCCAATTATAAGCCACGAGTAAAATTAAAAATTACATAGATATCCCATCAAGTAACATGTCATTGTGGGGTGAAAAAGCACATATGTACCAAAAAGAAGAAAATTACATACATATACGCATATAAGAATATGCTAGCATTAGCCAGCGCTTAAACGGCGAGTGCGGCTGATGCATGTATTGCTCAGACACACATACAAGCAGGACACCCACCATGGTTCCTACAGCTTTGAGGTGTAATATGTAACAAAAGAGTTAACCCATTGTTAGCTCTTCTCTCTCCCTCAAAATACGGTAAACTAGTCAAATTGAAAGAAAACAGGATAGAAAGCTAGGACGAAAATAAAAGGGGTCGCATTCTTACTTATTAAAATAGAGCAGTTATGGCTCTACGGAGGGTCTGCTCTTGCGGAGACTGAGAGGGAGCTGCAGAACGGAACTGCAAAAAAAAAAAAAAATAACATATCAACCAACTAATATTTTAATACCCAGTCCTTGTTTTTATAAATCTATCAGTTTCTTCACCTTTTGTATTTGTGTTCTGAGCTTAGCATTCTCTGCCAACAAACGTGCAACTTCATCCTCCAATTGATTTGCGTAGGCCTGTAGAACATTCAAATGGGTCCAATTAAACATGGCGAATTAAATAAAAAAAAGAAACAACAATTCACAGTACTTACTAAGAGAATTGAAAAAGCGAAGAAAAAACAGAAGATCAACCTCCTCCCTCCAAAAAAAAGAAGCACTAAAATGGTGAAATTAGATCATGTGATAATATCATACACAGAGAGAGAGAGAGAGAGAGAGAGAGAGAGAGAGAGAGAGAGATTCCTGTTTTCTAGATCTGGAACGGACAGCTGACTCTCGGTTCTTGATCATGCGCCTGTGTCGTCGGTCGTTGGAATTATCTGAAGCCCTTTTCTTGCTAAAAGAAGTAAATACAGCCGTGGAAGCCAAAGATTCGAAGGGAGAGGTCCAGGAAGAGATGAAAGAGGGAGTTCCACCATTGGCATGACTTTGCAATTGTGGCTGTGACCTTGTTCGGTCGGAGCTTTCAAGATAACGGAATTCAGACCCCGAACTCAAGCTCAAGGCCGTGGCTCCACTGCATCCGGCGGAGAACGTTTCATGCGAGTCAACCCTCGTAGGTGGGTCTTTGCTGGAAGGACGAGCCAAGAAGTCATGGAGGTTCAGACCGTGGATGTTAGGGCTGGTGGCTGTGGTGCTGGTGCTGGGAGGGTGGTGGTGGTTGAGAGAAGAGACTTCGATGCCTTTCCAGACTTCCTCCATGGATTTTCTGGAACAGGCGTGCGCAGTGCGCTATCGAGACTTCTAAGGACCCCTCTCTCTCCCTTTGCAATTTGCTTGGGGCATGTTTCACATGCCGCTAGAATTAAAAAATTTTGAAATTGCATTTATAGATTTTTCTTAATTCTAGACATGGAGAAAGTTAAAGTCCGCATTAATAAATTCATGTAATTCTAACTTTTATCTGTTTTTTTTTATTAATATTATGCAAATAAAAAAATTTATTACTAAAATTGATGTAATTAAATGAGAACTATTTACTTAAAAATATACATCTACCATGATGACTCTTATTTACAAAAATGACACTGTCATATTATTTTGGTATAATTTTCTGTATAAATTTTTTAAAAAAAATAACAATTTCCTTTTTTTTTTTTTTGAATACATGGGCTCTCTCAAGAACTAATGAGATTGAGAAATAAAATTACGTAAAAATATGTTATCTTAATTTTATTTTATTTTATTTTTTGTTGAGAAAGTGGAGCAGAAATGAGAAAAAGTACTAGCTATCCGACTTTCATCGTTATCGACTAGTATTAAGATCGAGTCCTAGACTAACAAACCTAATTTTTACAGCCGACATTGTATTAATGTATGACAATGTTACTATCACGTAGAAAAATATTGCCTATTGTCGCTTTTTCTCACTTTTAAAAATAATAAGACTATATTATGTCTTTGAGTGGAAAAATGGAATGAAAAATAATAATACAATTGTCTGCAATTACTCTTTTAAATAATAACTGTGTGCACCCTACGCCTAGTAGTGCTTTAATAGTAATTCTTTGTGAACCCAAGGGACTATTATTTATACATATTCAGTCTTTTATGGTACCCAAACAAAAACAAATTTATTTATTTTTTTCACAATACCAAATTATTTTCTCATTTCTTAACCCAACAAATAAAAGAAAAGAATTTAACCTTTTTCCCTCCATTTCCTTTCCAATTTTTTTCATTTCCTTACCTCTTCTTTCACAAATCCGAGACACAAGAAATGTACCATGTTTGGGCCTACTTTATCAGATATTAATGTCACTGATTGGATTGTCGACTACCACATTTGAGGTTCAAATCCCATCGTTATCAATATCTCCGTATATAATTCAATTTCAATTTGACATCCAATAGAGCACTCCACTCCTTTCATTCTGTCAGTATAAACCCACACAAGGTAGTGATTTAGATGCTAAAGAGAGAAGACCAGTGTTGACATGCAGGGGATGATTTAATGGAGTTGCTTTGTGCAATGTTGAAACATATACCTGAGGAAGCTCCAGGGCCAATCACTCCCAAAGTCGGAACCTTACCTGAACCAATGGAGGTAGGGACCATCGCCTAAAGCTTGCTTTGCAGAGATGGGATTGGGACGGGGCAGTGAAAGACCCAATGTCATGAAGGCTCGAGCCAAAACACAAATATAACTGTTAATATTTGGTACAGAGAATCCTTACACGTGCTTTTACATATATGCATAAGAAGTAACAAGATAAAAGCTGCAACATATCAGACCAACCATCTGATGGAAATTTTTTTTATCAAAAACATAAAAAAAAAAAAAAAAAAAAAAGGCTTTTACCCGTAGAAGCATGCAACAAGCTTGAAACAAAAGGATCCGCATGAACATGGTTCGGGCATTAGTAGACGGGCATGAGAAAGGTGAGGTACACACGAAGCATAAAAACCCAAGACTAAACTTGAAAGAATCTTGATTCAAACGAGCAATGAACAACTGGAAGAAAGCGGAATAGTTGTTCCACTTCAGCTGCAATGTTTTGTTTCAACATATAAGTACAAACATAAAATCATGGAATATATGAGTCTTAATGAACCAAAGCCTGGAGAAACAAGACAACAGAGGAAATTGAGGGAGAGCCACCGCAAATATTCTAGCCCAACAAAATGAGCCAACCCTGAATAATCCTCGGCCGTGAAAGCCCAACAACAGTAATAGTTAGGTTCAGTTTATAATGGCACTTGGTGGATGTGAAGTTTGCAGCTTAACAAACCAACTTATACCATCGAAAAATTAAAAAAACCATAATGTTAAGAAAGTTGCATAAAACATTAGAAAGCAAAACCAATTATTCATACAAACCATAGCACCTGCGATAACTTTCCACACAACCTAACCAATATCTGAAATCAAAATATCAGCTGTACTCTGCAAAGCAAAACAAATAAGAAGCTCCATCCAACAATGCTAAAACATAAAACTTGCAGCTGAAACAAATTTTGTGAAATAAATGCAATTTCACATTAAACATCCCATGTTCAATAAATGGCATATATTAAGGTCAAATTCTAATGCAACAACAAAAATCTTCAAAAAGGTCTCGAAGAATATGTCAGTGATATATACCACCAAATGCCAATATGTGGAGAAGGTACAAAATTATAATAAACAAATGATAAAGGCCAAAAAGAAACCATAAAAAAAATAAATAAAAATATAAAAGGCCTACTGAAGTATAATAACACACAAACAAGCAGAGCCCATCAAACCACTTCATGCCAGGTGAGTGCTCGTGCATTATGCCTCAAGCTGCTCCTATCATAGGCCAAACTTTGTCTGAACAAAAGTATCATAGACTCGACCTTTTTATTTTTGATAAATAGACTCAACTTAGTGATGGCGAATCACCTCAAAATTTGTTCCACTAAATGCAAATCAAATACCTCCCATCACATCACCAGAATACAAAAACATTGTCCAGCCGCACAACTGAACTATACAACCCAATAACCTCGTACTTTGTCCAAGTATATATTCTACTCTCTCTGCTTTCTTTCCTTCCTTACCTCTTTAAAGAAGTTGCATGGACTTAAATTTAAGTTTCCTTTTTAACTGCCAAATCTGGGCTCCATCGAGGAGAAAGCCCAATAATCAATGTTCCTAAACCTTTCATACTGGTCCCCTAGCCCTCTTTCCAATCCAAGAACCATCTAAGAAAATAGTGCAGCAGTCTCGTCTGAATTCACCAATTTTTTACAGCATGAACTTTTCACATCTGAATTGAGCAAGCTTCTTCATTTATACATTCTCCATTGGCCACTTTTGAGTGGCTGGTCAACTCATCAGATGAACTTTGACATGGAACTACCTCCGTGGAAGAATCTGCCTTGTCCATAATACTACTTTGGTAAGCAGTTGATTCATCCAATGCCATCTTCCGCAAAGAAGTTGTCATCATATTGTAAGATGATTCAACGGGGGACTGTGAGCCTGAGTCAGTGGGAAACCGAACAGATGTGGGTCTCCATTTCATCCAGTCATTACGCCTCCTTATCTTGTTGCCCTGCAACATGTGGAGCAGAGTAAGGCCATCTCAACAAAATGACTTGATTGGTACCTTTGAGCCGCTATTTTAAAAATGGCAACAATGACTCAGGCTATTGCTTGTTGGTTGCTCACATACATTACAGCGATCAATTAACTTACTTAGTGCTATTGTTGAAAAGTTACCTGTACTTCCACAACTGATGAAGTTCTCAAGGAATCCAATATCAACTGGATGTTGTCAGTCAATTGCTGAACCTGCAACATCATAGCCATAGAGCAAACTTGATCTATGTATGGACATCACCAGCACTTAAATGAAAAATTGAGAGTGGATCAAGTTGTGATATGACAACTGACAAGGATATTCTAACAAACAACCATTAAGCATATGGGACATCTTAAAAGAATGTAATCCTGAAAAGTTAACCACGATGATGATTCTTCATCTTCTCCTATCTAAGGAATGGAGCCCTAAGCAACTCATCATGGCAGAGGAGCAACTAATGAAACTCCTACAAGAACAATACATCAAAAGGCAACACCTGCCCAAACATCTCAAGGCTAAGGAACAGAAAACAACGGCATTAATACTAATCACATATTCCAGGTTTGGCAAACGTTACCATTGAAGCAATAATGTGTCATCTTGTAGGAGAATTACAATTCTCTAATTCTTAGCCGTTTAAATCCAGACTAATGCAAAATTGCAAAGATTTGGAGTAGAATATTGGTGCAATACTCTCCACAAAATTTTAGTCTAGAAAAGCAGGTCTAGGGAATTCAAATACGGATCTCTAAAATTACATGATTCAAGATGATTTAATTCCACAAGTAACTATAAGTAATAGGCAACAAAAAGTTCTAAAATCGCCCTGAAGCCAAGGTGAATTACTATGACTAGTAAAAGCCAAATAGACCAATTTCATCAAAAACTTCTAAAAGCCAAGGGATTTGCCAGTAAATGTGTTAATGTCACTCATGAAGCTGAGGGTAGAAAACAACCCAAATTTGTTAAAAGTTGGACGCTATATAAATTCTTTTTTCCTGTAAGCGCTATAGGTATAGAATTTAAGAACCAAAACGTGAGGAAATTGCCACTTGAAAAAATAGATTTTATATTTCCGGCTGAAAATAAGCCAAAGAGAGGAGGAGGAGGAGGAGGATGAAGAAGAAGAAGAAGAAAAAGAACAACAACAAAAGGAAGACGAATGAGTTGAAGATGAAATAAAGGATGACAAGATTAAGAAAACAATTTACAAACCAAAAGGTAATGACATTCAAGCCTGACCATTATATTTAGAGCCCATATCAGTGGAACAGAGTTGAAGGCCAATGATGAAGGCAAAAAGGAAAGGATTTTTCCACTATCCTAGACCCTGCTGTAAACATGAGCATTGTGCACCGGATACAACCTTCATTTATGCAACATGAAAATGTATTGAACAAAGGAAATGAGGGTTCCACTATGTCAAAATTTCGAAAGCCTTCAGGGCCAACCAATATGAAGAAACCCCTTAGGCCCGTACATCCTGAAAGCATAGTAGACTACACTGGCAAAAGCATCAAGACTGTAACACCGAAAAGGAATATAATTCAGCGTTTTAACAATATTGAAAAACAACTGAAATTCCAGTATATCAAGCATAGAATATATAGAAAGAGAGAATATAGTAGTGTCAATTGTAAGTGTCAATTGTAAGTGTCATAAAAGTCAATAATGATGGGAAAACTCATCATGACTGCATTAAATATTATGAAGTTGATTTTAGAAAATGCAAGCGCACATCTTGAAAACTTGCCAATACCCTGATACTTCTCTCCTCAGCCCTCACATTATATAAAGTGAACATGAACCACTCCTCTGGACTGAATAAGAGGTACCAATTTAGTTATTTATACAGTGAGAAGTTCTCTGTCACAAAGTCTGGCTAAAGAAGAAAGAAGATACATCATACATCTGTACTCATATTTGTATATATCTGCACATTATATTTACTAGAAAGGCTACAAGTCATAAATAGTATGTAGGAAATCAAAATTACATGAAAACACCAGCTTGCTTAGCTAACAAAGTTGGTCAGCAAAAAGGCCACTATCTGGATTCACATGTTCACCACCAACTCACTGGTCCACCCAACTCAAAAGATAGAAATCAACACCTCCATTATTTATTATTGAAATCGAAGTTTATGGAAGATGCAAAGGAAAATTAGAATTGGTCAACATCGTAGAGATTCTCCATAGCTACAAACCACAAACAAAGTCCTCGATACCATCAGCGGCTAACTCTCAATAGTAGAGTTACCTTTCATTTGGGAAATATTGAAACATCTAAAAGCAAACGTAGATTAGCCAATAGAATCCACAGTAAAATCAGTTGAACTGTAGAATCACCACAATTTGTATACAAGATCTACTTAGAAAATTAACTCCTTAACAAGCACACATTGAAGAATGAGACAGTGTTGATTATGTGCTATCACTAGGTAACAAAAGAATAACATGCTTGGCAACATTTATCTTCACTTAGTGAGGATATCTGCTGAATTTCGCATATAGACTTTAATGAAATGTTATCAATGTCTAATGGTTACCAACTTGGCGAAATGCCATCATGCTTGGATAGTCCCTGTGAATTGGTTATACCAATTTCTTTTCTTTTCTTTTCTTTTTTTTTTTTGTGCTTTTCAGTTTTCCCATTGGAGTTGGACGTTTTTTTTTTTTTTTATAGTAACACAAAAGCAACCCGCAAAAGGATTCAACCTTTATAGGCACTCTAGGACCATTAAATACTCACTCACACACCCAAATGTCTCCGATGTGGGATGCCAACCCAAAGCGCAAACCCAACACCCAAACGTGGGCCGTAAAGCCCCAACTGCACCTACGGGCAGCCACACCGTCCTTGACCGAAGCTGGCTCGGGAACGCACCACACCCGTCAAGCCGCAACCCGTTTGTTTTTATTTTTATTTTTATAGCAACCCAAGACCAACCTACAAAAGGATCAACCTTTATGGGCACTCTAGGACTATTAAATAATCACTCACACACCCAAACGTCCTCGATGTGGGACGCCCATTGGAGTTAGACTTTGGCCCTTCAAAAGTGTGTATAATCAGTGAAGGCTTGTGGTACTGTGACGGAGCATGTGAAAAAACTAACAGAACTCATAAGGCTTAAAGAAAATTCCTGATGCTCATATGTCAATTAGGGAAATGTAGGTGTGCTTGGTGATGATTATATGCCCAAAAGAAAAAGCAAAAATGATTTTATTGTCTGTGTTTTCGTTTCACCTTGCGTGTACTTGGCATATGGGCATAATTAAGAATACCCAAGGAAGAAAAACAAAAAAGACAAAATTCTTGTAAAAAAAAAAAAAAAACACTGAGATCAATACTATTACCAAAAAGAACTTGTTTCACCATCTTGCACTTTATGTACCTATAGATAATCCCTTGCACTCAGGGACTGTTGACATTGACTTAACTTTTTCGGCATCACAATTCACCATTTGCCAAGTTAACAGATGATTGTTTCTAAAGTTTAATCACAAATCTTGGTAAACTTCTTTTTTGACATACAAGTTTGAGCATGCAAATGAGTGAATTCTGTTACTGAATTGATATGGTGGGTATTTCAAGCATTCTTTGCTGGACATAGCAACTAGCAAGTACTTGCAAAAAGTTAGACTTCACTACGTGTTCATTAAGAAGTTAATTTTCTAAGCTGATATGTAAACAAATTTTAGTGATTTTACAATTCAATTGGTTCAACTGTGGGTTTAAGTGGCTGATCTACTATTGCTTGAAACTCACAAATATTAAATGTCTTGACATTTCCCAAACTAAAAACCAATTGAGAGTTAGCCACTGATGGTATCCACGATTTTGCCTGCAGTTAGTAGCTTTCAAGAATCACCATGATCTTGACCAGTTACCAATGTGCAATCTTGATCAATTATTCTTCTTTCAGGAGGATTCAAATCTTTTTACTCAAAGTCCAAACTTATGAACAATTATACATTTTGCCATAGAGCAAATCTCAAAGATTACCTGAACTTCAGTTGTGTTTATCGATTTGAAGACGAAAATACTCAATTAAAAGTATTTTCATAATAAAGTACGAAAGAAATAGTAACAAAATCAAAATAATAACTAATAAATATAATATATTTTTATAAGGAATAACCATATAATATATAAATACAAGTAGTCAATCAATGCAGGTAAACAGACAATAATTAGTACCCCAACATTCCCTCCAGACATCAACAAATATTAGCATTGAAAACTCAAATTTCAAGAAGAATAGAAAGATTTAACCGTCCAATCGCAAATAACTTACTCGAGGAAAGCGAGCAATTAAACGAATGGGAACCCAGCCCTCATCATCCATCTTAGACCTCAAAAAATTGTCTTTTACCAAATTAGCATCACTGCAATTATCAGACAGAAAATATAAGAGAAAAAACAAAACAAAAAAAATCTTCAGGCAGAACATGCCAAAAAGAGTTAAACTACCTGAAGTAATAGTCTATCTGATTGACTAATAAAGTAGGGAAAGTGGCATCCATAGGGAAAAACATAGGCGGCGGCGGTGGTGGTGCATGAGCAATGAATGGTACCCCCACAAAGGACTCCGGAGGCAGTGTTGGGACATACAAAAATGGGGATGTCATATCTGAAGCAAGTTGAGACATTAGTTCCAAGCCCAATAGAGAGATATAAATGTATTTTATAAGAAACTTACCAAAACCCATGGGGTTTCCAAAGGGTCTAACGGCCTGGGGCATAATGAAAGGGGAACCGGGTGGTGGTGGTCTTATGAAACCCCTGGGTGGAGCTATCTGCTGTGGTACGTGAACATCTCTGGCATTGGAACTTCGAGAAGCATTCCACTCACGGTCTTGATCACGCCTGCTCTTATGACTATTGTGATGCAGTCTATCTCCCCTGAGGCTGCCACCAAAGTTGCCCCTCCGAGAAGAATTCCGCTGCAAAGACTGATCAGCCACTGAGGGGGATTGAGACACAAAGCCTCCAATTGGTCTTCCCTCCCAACTATTGCCCATGTAAGGAGGTTCTCTGAGAGAAGAATCAGGCACTCCCGCTACCAGTGCACCATGAGGCATTTCAAATAGTGGAAATGGTGGTGGCAGCGGTGGCGGTGGGGGGCGACTAAAGCCACTCTGCACTGATCCACCCCCAGCTCCCCCACCACGCTTCGATGGTCTTTGTCGAACTGGCAATGGATTGTTTGGAGTAAAATTAGGGTTTGGATTAGTATTAGCATGTCTCTGATTCTGAGGTGAATGGGAGATAACAGGCGCCTAAAAGAAACAGATAAAAACAATATTATTGATGCACAAAGAATAACAAGAATCAATCTTTGCGTAGTAACAATTAGTAGTCGTAAAAATACATACATATATAAATATATATATATATATATGCACATGTATAACGCATGTCTGTATATATGTATGTATTACGCATGTGTGCATATGTTTATGTACATACATTACATGAACCTACACATACTGGTTTTGAATAACTGAACCTGGGTGGTGGAGACTGATGCGTCGGAGATAGGCTTTGAAGAATCGGATGTTGATTTAGGCGGAGGTCTAGTGGATTCAGAGAGAGCGGGCCAGGAAACGACATCACCCATCACAGCACCGACCCCAACGACGCCGTTCAAGGGTTTGTTCCAAGCTGGCTTCTTCGGATGACCGACATTGCTGTTATTACCATCAGAGTTCTCCACCTGAGTCTCCTTTGAAGTGGAGCAATCGGGAAAAGTAGCTTCCTCCGCTGTCGCAACTGACGGCGGCAGCGGTGGCGACGACGATGTCGACAGAACGGCTGACATCTCATGTTCGCCTCGCACGACTTGAGCCCATGCAGTTCGCTGTAACCGAGGATTGTTGTTGCCGCCGTCGTCGCCGGAAAGCACAGGAGAATGTGGCGAAAGGTTGTTCGATGAAGATTCGGCCGTCATGACCGTTAAAATTAGGGCAAAAAAATTACAATAACCAGGGGGCGGATGTAGAACTGATACTATCAACAAATATATAGATTAATTAATAAATTAAAATCTTTGATTATGATGATCGAAGGAAGGCAAATAAAAATTAGGTTTTTCTTCGAAGGGATCGGCCTTCAAAAACATCGATCATCTCACGTTTCTCTCTTTACTCTTTGGTTCCGTTTGGGTTTTGGAGTGACTGCGGTGGTAGTGCTACAGATGTATGTTATAACTTTCAATTACCAAAATAACCTCCTTTCTCACGTTAATTTTCTTATTCACGCCCTTTGTTAACGCAGACGGTTTCTGTTACAGTTTTACCTCTCACTATCAAACCCTTGGCAAGTTATTCAATGCTTCTAGCTCCTCCTGTACTAGGTGGGTGTTCAATTCAGCTAATAATTTATGAGAAGAGTAAGATTACATGGTACTCCCACCATACTAAATAATTTTTAGCTTTATATGACACTTCATAAATTTAAAAGCGACTATTACCATAATTAAAAAAATATCGCTATGGACAAACGCGACAATCGGTTAAACACTGCCGGATGACAACCACATCAACTCAGCCCACCAATAATAGGTGGACTCAGGCAAATGGAGCGGTAATGAGCGGCGCCTGACCAACTACCACTTTTTTGAAGTCACCTATTGACTTTTGTAATTCTAAATCTACAATTTTGACAACTCCTCATCTATTATTATTATTTTATTGAACTCATATATGGACACGAATACATCATAAAAAAAATCTTTAAACTCTGCCTACTTTATTTTTAAAGGTGCATTTCTATATATTTTATTTTAATATTTTACACTAAAATAAGTTTAGCAATAAATAATTTAAATATTACAAAATTTTAACTCCTGCCCATAGCATTTTCCTAATTAAAAACAACCGGCCATAATTTTGAAATATTTTTATTCAATTTCATGAATTAGTTTGTAGAGTGTTTCAATTTTATAACCAAATATAAAAATTTGGTCTCATGTTTGATCAAAATTAGTTGAACTTCCGGTGAAACTTTAATGGAGTGATCAGATCTTATGATTTGAATTAAAATCACATTGAGATCATGTGATTTAAAAGTGACCTCTGTGTGGTTTGGACTTATGAATATTTTTGTCATTTTATTACTTCAAAATGAAATATTAAAAATATAATTTTGATATTTTATATTAAAATAGAGGGTTATTCTTTATACGAGCATTTTTATCATTTCGTAAAATTTGTCATAGTTCTATCCACTTTGCATATAAAAGTCTAAAATTTAAGAGGTTATATATTCACTTTTGAAGTTATCTATTTTCGTTCAAACTATAAAAGAGTAAAGTGTAACTATTTCAATTTTAAAAATTCTCCTAACTTCCCAATTGAATTAATCTAAGAAATTAAAAAGTCATTTTTCCCTAACTCTATAATCCAAATCTTGCAGACAATTACATGTTTTTTTGGGCCTAGAATAAACTTGAAGAATGCTATATGTATTCACAGATGATTTAGGGACAGTGGGTGGCTTAATACGATGGATTGGACTTTGTTGTTGGAGATTACTTATTTAGAACCCATTGAAGCCCAATAGTCCAAACGACAGGGTTTCTCTCTGCGAAGGGGTTAGAGCCCTGTGACGCCAAGGCTTGATTTAAAGCCCAATGTTGTTTGCTTGTTTTATCTTCCTTTGTTTTTGTTCTTTTCTTGGCTAATATGCCTTCAATATAGAAAAAGTAAAGCTCGTAGTATGCACACAAAGCCCTCTCAATCTCTCGTACAACAATACTAAAGCAGTAGGAAAATTATACTCTTATACAATTTTGTTACACAAAACTCCATTAGAATGATGCCATAATTCTTAAAATTAATAGCTAAAACAGTGGAAGTTTTAGTATACAAAATTTATTTCTCAAATGTCACAGTGGTGTAGTTGTAATAAATTTCCTCATTGGTCAACTAGTTTTTATACTGAGTATGAGGTTTCGTTTTCGATTTTTCCTTACACTCTATTGTGACCAGTAAATATTCATGCAATGCATGAAGTTTCGTGTAAATAATTGCACTATATGAACTCGAGAAAGTAGTCCATTGTTACTAGAAGATGACATTAAATCAATGTAATTGATACAAAATTTATTTGAGGTACGTTTTCAACAGATCCACATAAATTAGATAAAATTATAAATTTAACAAGTAATAGGTGGCTACACCCTAAGATGAATTATATTGAATTAAGCACGACCTAAGAGATTTGTGTGGTTGAATTATGAGTTCCAGGCCAATCAATGAAAAGGGTCAAAAACTCAACCAAAATGGCGTCCTCAGTTAATGCTCATTAATGCAGAAAGTGATAGAGGTGTGGGCGGTCAATTATCAAAGCTGTCACCAAGATTCAAGAGAAACCATTGATGATTTACCTGATGCAAAATTTTAGTAAATAAAATTCCAGAATATAGATTATGAAAATAAAATTTCGTGATGCGAAGCTCCTTTGCATCATAATAAATAGTTTAGTATGTCTCCAATTTATTAATACACAACTCTATTTTCATATAACTTTTATATAAAGAAAACTCTATGAGAATTATGAGTTAAAATGATGAGTAAATTAAAAAATTACAAAGCAATCACATAATTTTAGACTAAAATTGTATACAAAAACTCCATTTGTATAGAATTGCTTTTCTGTATGGCAATGACGATGAAAATGAGGTGGGAGTGTATAAATTTTTGGAGTTTTTAGATACAATACAATATTGCCCCCCTACAAAAGAAAAAGTCCAAAAAAATTTGACATGAGTTCCATGACAAAAATCCTAAGTCTGCCATTGTTAATTGGTATGTAAATGCACTGAACTCAAACCTAACCCAATTATTGTTGAACTTGACTTTGATTTAGAAACAGGCCATGGTCTTGAGCCACAGGCATGAGAAAGCTAGGCTGCCCTTTTCAATCAAATCTTCTCCTTTCCCTCCCCCATTCAATTCACACCTAACAACTATGTCGTCTCAGGGAGGGAACCACTTGCAGGATCGAACTCCAAACATAATTGACCTGAAGTGTTCCATTCACATTTTGTAAATTGACTGCTTTGAAAAAAATACTTCAAAATTGAAAGAGACAAAACAAACTCTACATTTCTCTCAGTGGATTACTGCATCGAAGCTACGGAGCAACTACTCTTGGTCTTTTCCTTTTAATTTACGAGGCATTTAATTGTTGACTCCAAGTCCACAAAAATCAAAGAAACTGCCTGGCCATTTGTTTTCACCATTCACATTATGGGTATGTTTGGTTTAATTTTTTTTTAATTTTTTTAATTTATAAATAAAAAAAATTAAATTAAAAAGTCTTACCAAACAAGCTCTACATATATCCTTACATATTATTTAGCATGTAATTCGTTTCATAGGAAATTGCAGAGAAGGCAAATGTCACTGAAAGTGAAGTTGCGAGGAGTGTGTCCAGCAATTATTTTCAAAGGGCATCTGGTTGAAAAGGCTAGTGGGAGCACTACTTTACTGAACCAACTCCGCTGCTCAACTGTGTCTTAGCATAAACTAACACCAATAATGCTAATGGAACCATAGTTGCACATAAACTTAATTTGGGGTACAAACGAGTTTCTCCGAAAGAGTTTTTTAAGAACGGGTACGAAACTCATTTAAAAAAATTAGAGAAACGTTTCGAAAACGCCAAAAAAATGTTTCAGAAACTTCTAGGAAATATTTAGAAAACTCTTAGGAAACTATTGAGATACTTAACGGAAACTCTTAGAAAACTTAAGGATAACGCTTGAGAAACTTAAAATATTAATTTTTATACATTTTTTTCCATAAGTTCTCACTAAGTGTCTACAAAATTATTTGCATAAATTTTCATTAAATTTTTCAAAAATCTCTACTAAGTTTTTCAAAAGTTTTCACTAAATTTCTTAAAAACCTCCTTTTAAGTTTCAGAAAAGTTTCTTATTAAGTTTCTAATCGTTTCCCGCTTCTTGTTTCTCTTTATATCTTTTTGTCGCGTTTTTGGCTTCTGTTTCTCACTTTCGCATCCTATTTTGAAAACTATGAATGGAACATCAACGTTCCATTAATACATTAATTCAAAGCTACCTACCTAGTTGATAACTTTTTTGTAGTACAGTGGTATTCACTGTTTTTACTCATATTTAAGTTTTGCAATGAGAAATATATTAAGTACACAAAAAATAAAAATTATATATAAAAATAAGCATAAAAATATAAGTGCTACATTTCGAACTGCAATTTTTTGTTTACAAGTCAAATCACCTACGGACTTGTATGAGGTCAGTCGAATTTTCACAGGAAATTACAGAGAAAGGGCAAAAGGCATTGAAGAAGGCTGAGGATTGTCTTCCAATCAACTTTAGGAAATGTCTTGTCCTCTTTCCAAGTATTACCATAAACCAAAATAAGGTCTATTAATGAAACCGTTAATGTTTCACTAATAAATTGAAAATCATCAGTCAAATCTTCAGATGGGTTACGATTTTGGTTAATGGAAATGTTTTGGTATCGGTTACCTGTCAATCACCTATCGACCATTAATGAAATCGATAACGTTCCATTTATGAATTCAGACCCACCCACCCAGCCAACCACCGATTGCTTGTCCCATGCTCCACGAATAAAGATAGCAACTTCATTTAGGATACCAACTGACTGGACGTATCAATATATACAAGAAAGCATCTGCATCCCAAAGTCACTCCACTTCTCTCTCTCATGGCTCAAACAACTCCAAACCACACACAAATCGTCTCCGGCTGGGCGGCACATGATTCCTCCGGCAAGATAACCCCTTACACCTTGAAACGAAGGTATGCATATATAAGTAATTTGAACTATCTCAAAGTTTTACTATTATATACATATATATGTATGAAGAACGTTTTATCTTTTTACAATAAGCAGAGAAAATGGAATCAACGATGTGACCATCAAGATCCTGTATTGTGGTGTGTGCCATACTGATATCCACCATGTTAAGAATGATTGGGGCATCACCATGTATCCTGTTGTACCCGGGTATGCATCGTCAATAACTCTGTATTTTGCTCTGCCTATCGGCGTGAACGTTGCATGTAACCTATTTGTATTAATGCTTGTGTGGTGTTTTCTTGTGTTTGATAGGCATGAAATTACAGGGTTGATCACCAAGGTAGGAAGCAATGTAAAGAATTTCAAGATAGGAGACAGGGTTGGAGTGGGATGCTTGGCTGCATCGTGTTTGGAGTGCGAGTTCTGCAAGGACTCGCAAGAGAACTACTGTGACCAGATTCAATTTACTTACAATGGCATTTTTTGGGATGGTAGCGTCACCTACGGTGGCTACTCCAAAATGCTGGTTGCAGATCACAGGTAACGATCCTGTTTTTCTGACCCAATACAGAAAATAAAAAAGTGAAAAACCCCATAATTAGTCTCAAGTTCAATTAATAGTACGAAATTCGCTCGCTTACCATTTCGGTTAATGTTTCGTTTAGCAAATTAATTTCAATAAGTGTTTCGTCGAAACTGCTTTTATAAGCCGGTTTTGGAACTTATTTTAAAAAAATTTGTCAAAAAATACCTCAATTTTGGAAACAACTAAAAATATGTTTATCGAACTGTTTTCATTTGAAAAAAGCGATATGAAAACGTGTTTTTTTTATGGTCTCATTTTTTTATTTTTAAAAATTAAAAAAAAAAAGATATTCTCAAATTTTTTATTTTTTAGAACACGAAATACAAGGACGGAGCAGGAACCAAACAGGAGGGGCCCTATTTATATGTGCTCATTGTACTTGGAATGTTGGACAGATATGTGGTGCACGTACCGGAAAACCTACCAATGGATGCAGCAGCACCCCTGTTGTGTGCCGGAATCACGGTTTTCTGCCCGTTGAAGGACAATGACATGCTCAAGTTGCCAGGGAAAAAAATGGGAGTAATTGGATTGGGAGGTCTTGGACATGTCGCTGTGAAGTTTGGCAAGGCATTTGGGCACCATGTGACTGTGATAAGCACCTCTCCATCCAAAGAAAAGGAGGCTAAAGAGCGCTTGGGCGCAGACGATTTCATTGTCAGCACTAACGTTGCACAAATGCAGGTTTGTTAATTTAAATCCCAGTATCTCATGCTTTTTTCCAGAATCTGGTTTAAGTGTGCTTTTTGTTTTGGACTGAAAGCAGGAATATTTGGATCCCATCTGTTGTCAAAACAAGAAGAAAAAACAAAAAAGGAAATATTTTAAAGATTAATTAAACAGATTAATAATTATAACAATTGAGGCTTAGCTTTCTCTTTTTTTATGCATATTTGGGACTGAAAGCAGGAATATTTGTATCCCATCTGTTGCCAAAACAAGAAGAATTAAAAAAAACAAAAATGGACATATTTTAAAGATCTCTTTACCCCCACAAATTGCATTATTGTTGCACCATTCTAATGGGAAAACTCACTAGCACAAGGAAAACGCTATTTTAAAAAAAAAAAATACAAAATGGCATCAGAATAATATTATTTTTATAATTAAAAGTTATCGTAATACGAGTTTTGTTTTAAAGTAAATGACTCTCTTTCAATCTCAAATTATAGAATGGTTGATGAGAACTCAATAATATATTGATGAAGAAAGTTATGTGCAGCTGATAATGCATGACCATGGAGGCTCAGATTCAGTAATACAACTTGAACCTACCACATGGAAAGCATTAATTATAACATTTGGTGCTATTGCGTTTTTTTTTATGCATATTTGGGGCTATTCCTAAGTTGGTACATGTGCTAAATATTTACGCGTTTGTACTTTTTGGGGCCAATAACCAGTCATAAGGGCAGCTTTTAGGGGTTCGGCCTGGCCGTCTATTGGCCCCATCCACATCAAAAACTCTTACCATAATTTGGGTTTCTGTGAATTTGCTGGGTGACAGGCAGGGAAGAGGTCTCTGGATTTTATTTTGGACACTGTATCCGCCAAGCACTCTCTTGGGCCTTACTTAGAACTGCTCAAAGTGAAGGGAACATTGGTGATTGTGGGTGCACCAGATAGGCCCATGGACCTTCCTTCCTTCCCTTTGATATTTGGTAAGGATCA
Source organism: Euryodendron excelsum (assembly GCA_033060915.1). Classification (NCBI taxonomy): domain Eukaryota; kingdom Viridiplantae; phylum Streptophyta; class Magnoliopsida; order Ericales; family Pentaphylacaceae; genus Euryodendron; species Euryodendron excelsum. Next base: position 1,908,368 of record CM065389.1, on the reverse strand, counting down.
CCAATCCCATTCCAAACTAAAAGTACATTTATTGAAAGACAGTTTGGACCGACAGCTTAAAAATTTTAAGCTATTTTTAAAAATAATTTTTTTAAGTGATTTTTTATGAAAATATGTAAAATTTATAAGTGATCTTTCTAAGTGAAAGTTTAATAAATAATTTTTTTTAAATATTTTTTTTGAAAGTGAGCTAAATAACATTTTAAAAATAAGATATAAATTATAAATTTAAGCAATAATTTAAAAAAGTAAACTACGCCGTTCCCATTCCGAAATAATGGTAAATTTGGCAGGCAAACGAGTGGTGAAAGGTAGCATGACAGGGAGCATGAAGGAGACGCAAGAGATGATGGACACGTGCGGGAAATACAACATCACGTGCGACATCGAGATGATTAAACCGGACAAAATTAACGAAGCCCTGGATCGGCTTGCGAAGAATGATGTTAAGTACCGTTTCGTCATTGACATTGATGCTGATAGCAAGTCATCAAGCCTTTAGTGCCCCTTAGGCCTTAGAGTTGTGAGGTGTTTGGGCTTAAAAAAACTTCTTTGTCGCAATTCCTGTTTGTTTCCATTTGGTCGAACGATTGAATTATATTCCGCTTTTAAAGCACTGATGAAATTGTACTAGGGCAGTTTAATGGCTTCCGATTGGTTACTCTAATATTTTTATTTTTGTAGTTTTGAGTTCAACTCTCTCTAAGTGGTAAATTTATATTTAATTACTAGATTTGTTAAAAGATTGTGATTATTGGATTCTCTTGAAGTTTCTCGTTGTTTTTTGAAATTTTAAAAATACTAGTAACTTCGTACCATCTCATATTAGCTCAGCTACAGTACGAGAACCTTCCAAAACACCTAGCTAAGCTTTGTCCTCTTCCTAAGCCTAGTGGAACTCATTTGGTTGCGGCTTTTTTTTTTCATTTTTTGCCATCTTATAACCAAAATGAGCCGGCATTATTTTATATCAATTTTGATTTTTCTTTTAAAAAAATGCTACGCCTAATTTTATTTTTTTTATTTTTTTTCTAGACACAAATAAATGGTCCTGATTGATGTGAATTTACTATCTTATATTTAGAAATAAGAAAACAAAGTAAGAAAAGAAATTATATATAATATTTTTCTTTTGAATGACAGAACTCATATGCAACAATGATACTTTCAACTTTCAACAAAACTCATATTTGTAAAGCCCAAGGACTTAGTTAAGCCCAGCCCAACTTGAATTAAGAAAGTCAAGGGCAGAAGCCAAGGACTTGGACTTAAGCCCAGACCAACCAGAATATTTTTGTCCTTGGATTAAACAAGATTTCAAACCCAACAATTTTATTCCTTATAAACCCAGACTACACACAAAAGTCAAGTTGGGAACAACCCGCCCGAATCAAATCCAGCCCTCAATCATTGTGCAACATGTATATGGAACATTTCGAAGGATATTCAGCACGATACAAAGACGAATGCCAGAGGTTGCTAACCGTTTCTTCCCTTTAGCTTAAACTAGAAAGTGAAACAGAATGGCTGCAATTCTAAACAACTGAATATATATATTTTTATACATGCAATATAGTTTGATTTCAATGTGATTTGACAAATTAAGATTTTCTGAACCAACAAAAGATTAAAACAGTATAATCTACAAAAATCCATGATTTGCATAGCCTTAGACTCCTTTCCTTTCCGCCTTAAAATAAAATTATGACAAATGAAAAATTAAATAAAGCCAAATATCTAAGGACGATAATTGAACCTAAAAAGTTCGAATTTTTTGCGTTGCCCCACTCATAATAAGAAAATTTTGAGGTATAAATAAATGAGTTAAGGGTGAATTAAGAAAAAGAAAACCTAATCGAATGCGGGTTTGTGATGGGATAAAGTTTAGGTAATCTCATCCTAAACTCACTATAATTATATTATGAAATCTCTAAATACTCATATTATACTTATTTATACAAAATATTCTTAGTATATAACTAAATATTAGGATTCTGATGCTACTTCTTATTCTTGAGTTTTAGTTTCTTATATCTCAATTTTATATTATATTAGTGTTTGTACAATTTATATTATTTTTATTTTAAAATTTTATATCATTCTACTCATTCCAACTTAAATCTCGATTAACTTAAGTGAAACAGGAAAAGCTGGAGATGTTCAACGCGTCATGGGTTTCAAACGGAATGTGCTTGTGGGGTATAGTTTTCCTATTAAGGGCGGAATATGATTTAGTTTAATCCATACCGAACACGTCTTATTGCATCCCAACAAATATCTAGGTTGATGATGGTTGAAAATAGCAATGCAAAGCGAAACCCAGAAATTCAATTATGAAAGTATTTCCTAACTTTAAATTCAAATAGATATCATACGCAGCGTGTGCGCTGCTATATTCTGATATGTGAAAGCAAGGGTGTCTGATATAGTTTTATTGCCTAATTTTGGACGTCAAGCAATCGTGCATAATTATTTGCCTAATTTTTGCCAGTTGGTTGGTGATGCATAGCTCTCGATTTATTTGCTTTAAATTAATAGAAGCAGTCCACGAAAGTCATCCATCAGCATTCAATTAAGCGGACAGAAGAAGAAAAAGATTTGTCACGTTGTGCATAATTACAGCTTTTAAATTGCAACGCCCAGGAATATCATGCTGTAATTTTTTTTTTTGTTTTTGCTTTTGTTAACAGTTTTTAAAAATTTAATCAAGACCATTTAAGCGTAAATGAACCTTGAAGTAAGATGTGAGATCTTGAAAACGCTTGTGCATTACACTTTTTATTTAATGGGTCTAAGTATTACAATTATGTCTAAAAAAATTTTTACCAGAATGATGTACAATAGTATTTTTTTTAAAATTATGAGTCAAAATAATAGTTGTATTATAATTAGAAATGAAATAAGCACAAACAACCATATTATTCTATATGAAATTTCTTACAAAAATTCTGTTTGTATAACATTATTCTTGAAGTAAATTAATTTTCTTGTTTACAATTTTATCCATTACATGATTATCTCCACCAAATTTATTGCATAAAAAAACAGAAATGTTTCCAAATAACATGTTCCCTTAAATTTTTTTTCTTTTTTTGGTGGCTCTCTATTTAGATGTGGGTGCACAAAGAAAATTGGGATATGAACAAGCCATACCATCCAAGCTGCTTTTGGGAAAGGCGTTACAACTGCCATACCATTTATATTGGCTAATTCAAATTCAAAACTCTTAGGGTTAGATACCATTTATATTGGTTAATTTAAATTCAACTCTTAAGGTTAAGTCATAAGAAATTTATTACTTATGAATACCTTAATTTTTACGTGAATAATTTTGTTTTTAATCAGACTAAAAAAGAGATTAATTGAACTACATGTAAACTGACTTAGACACTTGACCGCAATAATAAAAAAGAGACGTTACAACTCTCAAGCCATACAATCCATGCATTGTCAAATGTGTTGAGTAAAATCACGTGGAGTTTCCAAAGGTGGCAAAACACTCATCTAAATTACCAAAGCAGCAGATCGATCTAGAGGTGTTTGAAGTCTCCCAAACGTGGACTCCAAGTAAGAACACCTCATCATCGATCCCATCCATTAACCTCCTCTAATCCAAGTTCTTATTACAAACGCGTGGCCTTTGCAACAGTTTCTTCCACAACTTGCTAACCAAGCATACCTTTAGTTTCTTTCTTTTTCCCTCATCTGGAAGTCCAAAACCCATAAATATCGAAACATAAATGTCAGACACTAAAGAAACTAGAAATTAATTAGACAATCTCTGAAGGCACAAAGCTTAATTAGTTGACGTAATCAAAAGAGACAATGCATGGTTATTATGATTCTAACATCATAGCAGCGTAGGCAGATAGAAACTAGATCACCACCCCCGATTCCTGCTCCACGGTTACGAAGCTTAAGGTCTGTTTGGCTCAAAGCAATTACACGTAGAGAAAACAACGTGTGAGGGACGCTATCGTCTGAGTCTTTGACTAAAGCCATCACCAAATTAAGGCGATCATCATCTTTTTTTTTATAAAAAAATTTAATTTGCTGATCTCCAAGTCATAAGATTATAAATTAGAGAATTCGACCGCTTTCATAATCAACTTCATGAGAAAATTTTTTTTCATTTACTATCTCTTGGGTCGACACACCTCAGCTGAGAAAGATGGTGTGGTCCAAGTTCAAATCGCTCTTCACAAGAACAGGTTACTCTCTCTCTCTCTCTCTCTCTCTCTCTCTCTCTCTCTCATGTTTGTAGAGCTTTCTTTTATCAAATCACAGTGTTTGGTTTTTCTCTTGATGTGGTTTTTAATGGGTTTTGTTCTTTGGTTCTTCCACAACTATGATTCTATTCATGGGTTTGATTCGGTTAAAATAATATCGCATTTCAAGAATGAAAGAAGGCTCTATATCTCTCCTTGATGTATAATTTTCTCAGATTTTTCTGTATTGTTATCCAAATTTGAATCCGATTGAGGTTGATATGTGGCCTTTTTCTTATGCTTTCAGGTAGATTTGAAGAAAAACGTGTGGATTGCTTGGATGACAAGTTAAGTGTCAATGAAGAGTATATCGAAGCTCATAGGACAAATTCTTATACAGAGATGTTGAATAGAGTTCAGGTTCAGATGGGAAGAAAAAGCCTTGATAGGCTAGCCTCTTCGTCTTCCCTCCCTTTTCGAGTTCATCTCTCCGATTCCCTGATTGAACCGCGGCAACAAACCCTAACCACCATGATTGAAGGCTCTAATCTTCATCGCCTCCTCGTTGAATATTTTGAGGTCAGCTTCAAAGCATCAAATACATGTGAATTACTTCTTCGTAGTGTCCATCAAGCCCGAGCTAATCATCGGATAATCAAAAGGGTGATTAAACTCACCAAAAGAATGTGTGGTTTCAGCACAAACTACACAAATTCTCAATGCCATGCTATATTCCAGGAGCTTGCTTCCTTTGCAATGCTCAAGAACCCAATGCTGAAAATAAATCCATCACAATTTCATAATATTCACGATAGCCATGGGTTTTTGCTTCAAAGATTAACAATGGAGTTTAGGAAGGTTAGAAGGAGAGTAAATTTCACAAGAAATTGCAAAAAGATTGCAGGGTTTGGCCTTGTGATTTCTTATATTGCGATTGTAATTGCATTGCTAGTCCTAGCGGTTCATAGCATGGTCGGCATTATTGCTGCTCCGGGGCTAATTGCTTGCTTTGTAGGCTTAGTTAAGAAAAGGAGCAAGTTGGTCACAAGAGGGCTCGAGACGAGCTCGCTTGAAAGACTAGGTGCTCAGCTTGAAGTTGCAGCAAAAGGGGTTTTTATACTGATAAATGATTTTGACACGATGGGCCGGCTTGTGAAGAGGGTAGAGGATGAGATAGAACACAGCAAAGCCATTGCTGAGATGTGTGTTAGGAATGGGAGGAGTGAGCTTTTGATGGAGGTTGTTAGGGAATTTCAGATCCATCAAACAAGCTTTCTGGAGCAATTAGAAGAGCTTGAGGAGCATGTGTATTTGTGTTTCCTCACTATAAACAGGTCAAGAAAGCTAGTTATGCAGGAAATTAATTCTGGTGCTCCAGCAAGAACATAGATGAAAACCATTGTTGTATCATGGGATAAAGATGGTGATCATTGACAATAATCTTATAAGTACTCATTATTCGTTTGAATTTCATGAATTTTTTATGTTACTTCTCCTTGACAAGTTAATTTTATACAATTCAATAGTATCGTCTTTGTACCTTCTGTTTTGCCTTGGGGAGGAATGGTATGTAGCTAATTGTCATATTTGTATAATGTTACAAAGAAATTCATCAATTTCGATGTTTCTTCCATTTGTATAAATTACCATACGTGGCTTTGTTTTTCTCTTGTGTATTTTTTGGATGATGCGAGAAAATCTATATAAGACAGGCCCGTCAAATCCATCTATAGTGCATAAACTCGTTTAGAGACTAACAAATACTCACAATCTATCAGTTTCAGATAAGATACAGATCACTCTAACAGACAACTAATCTTAATGATTTTCTCCATAAATACTTCATACAACCTAACTCAGCCTCTATGTGCGAAACGTAAGTTCAAATTTGAGTTTAATTATTTATTTATTTATTTATTTTTGAGTTCAAATTTGGGGGTTATCACATCATGCCAATAGTCACATAACCCACTGAGTTAGATCCGTACCCAGGGTACACCTCTCGCATCGGCGTAAGCAGGACCAAAGAACGATTAGTAATGTTAGCTTTAACAATAGAGATAGAGATGGTGGGGAAAACGTAACTTTGAGAGTGATAAAGGAACCTTGGAAGTAATGATGAAATCTTCTCCCAAGCAATCTCTCTTGCTCTCTGGGTGTAGAACTATATGATAGACTATGGGTTGGCACTAGAAAGATCGATCCATATGTTGAAGCAACAGAGGTGGTTGCCATCAAACAACAGAATCACAAGTTCATCGATGGAGAGGTATGAAACACAGGAGATGAACAGTTTGTTCAGAAATGATCGTTCTGGTGATAAACCTAGAGGTTTTTGACTTCCTGGATCAATGCCATCACACCAAGCAATTCGACTGTCGTCATATAGAAGAAAATTTTGGAAAAGCATAAAAGATCATGCAAAGAAATTTATGAAATATATATATATATATATATATGAATGTTGGGGGATCGTGTAATTTGAGTCCTTAATAACACTAATCTGAGCGTTCTTCCATAAATTTCCACTGGTTAATGTTAAAACAATGCTGGATTTTCCAATCTTTGTGCAATAAGAAACGATTTATGTGCATTTTTAATCTCGGAAATGCCACTATAAAGTCCTCCTCAAGATTTTGATGTGTACTTCAAATTTTCTATGAATACCTTTTTCATTCATTTTAAAATAGAGTTACGATAAAAGAGTCTAATTTTGATCCACTTTAGAAAATTTATTCACGCAAGCAGGTACCAAAACGTGACACATCTATTGCTTTTCATATTGTCATAATTAAAATTAAGCTCCGGACAAAAACTTTTTTGCCCCGACTTACCAAATAAGTACTCTCAAAACTTGCCATTGGCTGTTGAGAGAAGTAACGTTCTGAATCTCTGACTACTACATCTTGGAACGGACAATGTGCCTTGATAATATTTTTTGTCAGCCATACTAATGATTCTCGACTGTTGAAGGTTGCGAGAGAAACATATATAATTTTGCACCTAAACTTGTTTCCTACCACTCATCCATCACAAGAGTAAACTGCAAAAAGGTGGTTGAGTTCAAAACAAATGAAAATCTGATGAGGAAATAACTGTAGTCCACCTCCCATTACTGCAATTGTAGCATTTTCTGCATTTGCATAAAGTCGGTAAATTTCACTTTCAGAAGTCCTACATTTCCAAAGCCATTCGCTTGTTAGGACTCGAGAATAATGAAGAAATGAAAATTCCCAAATTCTAAGCTTCAAATGCAATTAGACTAGTTCATAATGGGTAAAACAAATAGTCATATGAAATTAATTTGAGGTTACCACAATTGTGGAAATCCTCTTACAAGTGAACAGTACCAACAATAATGATAAAAGCAACCACGCTAACTGATCAAATAATTTGAAGATGGGTATTCTAGAGCAATCCCTCGAATGGGGTCAATGAGGTTCTCTCAATTTCTTGTACTCATCAATGCCCAGCAGCAAAGCCTTAGCCTTGAGCCAATCAGCCGGTTTTGGCATGATTATTGCAATATATCCTTCTCTATCTGCCTGCAGTGCAGCCCAAAAATGCAAATGAATAGGGGAGACAAGAAAAACTTGTGCAATGCATCCAATGCAGCTTTTAAATGAAGCAAGAGAAGTTCAACAAAATGTTGCATCTCACAAATACAATAAAAAAGTTGGATACATCATGGCCATACAAAAATAATTCTTCCTAAGTTTCAGACTTCATAAAGAAGTTCCTAAAGAGGATGATGGCTGTAAACAGCCATGACGCTAAACTATACTCTCTGAGGGTTACCCATTGTCTGAAAGGTGTAGAAAGAGTCAGAAGACTTATGTAACAGGAAGAAGTACAGAGCATAGCTTAGGTACAGTACCTGATGTCTTCAGCACTTGTGTACACTCACACCTCCTTAGGCCTCACCACATGCTAACCAAAGTTGAAGCATGTGGGTGCCTAGGAAGCTACAACCTCGGCCTTTTCCTCCATGAACAAGGCACAGTACTGGGCCAAAAGGCAAGAGCGCCTTGTATGTGACCTTTGGTTGTAAACCCACCATAAGAGATGTAATGGGGGCAATTACTTGATTGTCACTTGAGAGTCAAAGACTCAAGTGGCACCTAAAGTCTCTATACCTAGGCTGAAGGGAGGGGGCCCAGGATGTTCAAGCAAACCAGTCTTCCCACCGCAGGACTTGAGCGTCTTGTAGCATAGTGGCTGCAGGCGAGAGTCAGCTAAGGCACTTAGCACCTTAACCCCTTATGTGTCTAAGTGCCTTAGCTAGTAGCAAGAGACTTCTCCAGATCAAGTACATGAGTTCCCTTCAATCACATCAAGTGCATAGGGCCACAAGCATGTTTCCTACCAAAGGAGCACATGAGCTCCCCATGGCCTCGTATAGTTACGCAGACGCTGCCACCTGGCATTCCATCTGCCAGACTACTTATATATAATAGGCCAGCTTACTGGTATCATATGTACTTTCTTTATCACGTAAGCTGATAAGATCTGTCAATTGTCATTTCATAACAACTGTTAAATTAAAGAAGCTTCTTAGTTAAAACATGAAGCAACTGCTTGATGCTCCAAACTATATCCAGTTTTTTTTTTTTAATCACACATTAATAAAAATCTAAAAATAAGTACCATTTAAAAGGAAATTTAAAACATAATGACGATTATGAATTAAAGGAAAGAATGAAGAGCTTCAAACATATAGCCTAAGAAGCACGGCTACGGACACGGACACGGACACGGACACGGATACGGGCACAGATACGGACACAGGACACGGCAATTTCAAAAAATAGGGGACACAGATATGGCGAGGACACGGCAAAAAATTATTATTTTTATATATTTTATTTTTCATGTCTATAAATATAACATTCACCTACCACCAAAAATATTAAAAAATTCAATACTCAATATAATAGACAACATGTCATCAATTCATCATCCATTAAGTATAGATAAAAACACAAGTTAAAGAAGATCATCATCTAATACATCATTAGATTCATTACTATCTAAAGCATGAACTAGCAAGCATTCAACTTCCACCAAAAAAAAAAATAGTAGTGGCAGGTAAGCAGTACCAATTTATTTAGTTGATTTTGCAAGGCAGTACTTACATTGAACATAAGTAACAGTGAAACAAGCAGCAAAAAGGGCAGTGAATAAGAAAAAGAAGAACAAAAAAAGAAAGAAAAAAGAAGAAATATAGTAGCAGCATATCTGGACAGTGAAGAAGAAGAAGAAGAAATGTTTTGATTTGGGATATTTTGTACATTTTATATTAAAGTTAAGAAAATTAAAAAATATAACCCAATTAAAAATTTTCATAATTATACTTCAACCCCTGCCGTGTCCTAAACGTGTCCTAGCCGTGTCCTCGACGTGTCCCAGTCGTGTCCCCGGCGTGTCCACAGCTTAAAAAAAAATAAAAAACCAGGACACGCCACCTGGCGTGTCCGACACATATTTTAGCGTGTCCTAGAAGTATTCGTGTCCGCGGTGTGTCCGACACGCAAACGGCACCCTAAACTGTGTGTCCGTGCTTCCTAGCAGATAGCAGAAGGTAAATGTTATTCCTACCACTGAATTTAGCAGTCCCGGTTGCTTGATCAACCTATCATTCACTTCAAGTAGGGAGCCTTTTACACAGCACCTGAGAAAAAACCAAAGACCTTTAGCCTTCAACATTAATGAGACACAATAAAAGACCTTGTATGGAACAAGGAAATGAGAAGCAAAATTAAACCTGACAATGTAAGAAGCATCTTTCGTGCACACTTTACACAGAGCTGTGTTGGACTCAAAATGTTGCGCATTCTGCACAAGGACATCGCTTACTTTAATACAAGATAACTTTGCCAGGAGCACAGAATACAAATGTAATGAAATTGTTATCTTCAATTGTCATTACTATACATCAGCAAAGCAAAAATACTAAAACTGCTTGAAGAATAACCAACAACAATTTAAGCTACCTTGAAAGAATTTCTCTAGAAATGTAATGCAGAATACCAGTGAAAACATGCTGTCAGCTACCCCCCCACCATGGACAGTTCATGCTAATCCATCTAGTGAAGAGAAATTTTTTTGAGTGAAATGGATCTTAACCTACTTGCAAACTTCTTGTTTAAGATTAAGGTTAGGCCCTGGAACTGACCATCCTGAAAGGGGGTTAAAAGAAGAAAGCAATCATACTTCTACTCTTTCAGATGCTTATAATTTTTCTAATGCTACTTCTTCTGTCATTCATTATTTTATCTGTTACAATTAGGTTGGCATACTGGGTTTTTCTTTTCCTTCTCCTATAGTCTATGAATTTGTAAGAAGAAGAAATCTCAAACAATGGGAGATTGATAAAATGTAAAGTTCATCGAACTCCAAGAAGTGAGTTGTTCTACTGCATGCCAATCAACAAAGCAATAAAAAGAGCTCAATTGACAGGTCCTGTATGTCACGTTAACACTGGCAATAGCAATGTCTTGAAATATACGGTGATTGTACCCAACTTCTGGTTAATTATGCAACCAAAACAGGGCCTTACACTCTGAGAAAAGTAATTTTGTGACTCAAGGACTGTGCTTCTGTGGATCACCTAAAAAGAAATAATGCACTAACCAGATTCTGTCTTTAGGCTTTTGAAGTACATATTAAGCAGCAGGGTATCTATAGACAGCTGAACACCAGGTCATCTTATTATAAATATAACTAGTTCATTTTCCTACAAAGTAGAGAAGTAAATGGGAGAACAAAAACGATATTCAATGTGTCCTGCTTTAAAAATTCTAATATAAAGGCAAATTACCCACATGACATTCACAACTAAATCTTATTCAACCCCAAATGAGATTACTGTGTATGCCTTGAATAAAAATCCTTAATTTTGACCAATTCAATATAAACCACCAATTAATTAGGGAAAAAGAATGGAATATCAAACAAGAAAGTCGATCAACTACAACATCCAATTTTCTTCTTTCTGTATATATTGTTACATCAAAAGCTCCAGAATCAGTGTAGATTAGGGAAAAGAAAATATCACCAAAAAAAAGGGGTCAATTTTTAGCATCAACGTGTGGAATTCCCAATAGTGGATAACTCTGCCCTTGTATATACTGTTATACTGAAAGCTTTACAATCAATCTACTACTTTGAAGCCATTGTGTAAGCTAATAGTAGAAACTAGAAATTACACAAGTAAAAGGCAACATTCTCTACCTTCCAATCTATTAGATACTCCAAATATGTGAAAATCTTAACAAGAAAACAAAAGCATACCCTCTTGCGCTTCCCAGTCACCTTAATCCCACTCCGATCTGATTTCCCTACATTAAAATCGACAGCTACAACTCCTCCTTCATCCTTAAATGCCAGGTGTGTTGACGCCAAGCCGATCACACACAAACTTTTTTATCACACAAGAAAGAAAATTCTCAAGATTATCAAGCTTTATAAAATATATAAAAACGTAAAAATTTGTGTGCGCATATATGTATATATATGTACATATATAAGTCGATACGTGTATAGATACACCAAAAAGTCAAATTGAGTCGTACCCATTTGCATGACGATAAACATACTGATCATGTCCTGGTTTGATGAAGTCTGATGACATTCAAAGAAAAATGAAAGATGAGTAATTGCAGCAAAAGTTAAATTATTGTTGATTGATTGAACTGCTAAAAAATATAGAGGAAAAAAAGAAGAAGAAGAAGAAGAATGCAAAGCCAACACAACATCCTATCTCCAGTGTCGTGCATTCTGTTGTCAGTGTCACCAAAGAATGAAAAACACAACTCAAACAAGCTCCACAGAATTAAATGGTAACAGTTGAGACATGTTTTTCCAGCTGTTTTAGATACGATACAATGTGAAATTAAATTCAAAATCCCACATTTTTCCTTTTTTTTTTCCAGAGAAATTTTCTTAGTGACCAAACAAGATAGAATTAGGGTTTTATGCTAAATTATTGGCAAGTGAGGAAAAGAAACCTGGGGCGAAGTAGGGCACGAAGTTGGATTCAACAGCGGAGGGAGGAGTGAGAGGAAGATCGCGCACATCTGGCACCAGCAGTCTCTTCAACTCTGCTTCTTCTTCTCCTTCTGCTTCGACTGACTCTGGTTGTTGTTGATGGGTTGAATTTGAAGAAGAACAAGAAACAGAGTGCTCGGTCTGACTGAAGATTTCTTCGTCTGTGCTTTCAGGATTGATCGTATCTTCGACATTTCGCTCTTCCATGGAATTGAAATCCAACGGCTAACAGAAACGCTTCTGGCAGTCCGTACAAATTCCCAGTCCCGCTTTCGGACCCTAGCTTCTTTTTTGGGGTCTGGACTGGACTCATGCCTATAGTTCCGTTGAGCCCGGCGGGGCCCCGTTGGGTCGGCCAGTCCAACGGCGATGGTTTCTGGTATTTGGCGGGTCCTCTTTTTTTTGGTGGGCGTGGGCCCTCCTTAAATTTGTCAAAATTTTTAATTTTACATAAATCAATCTCAATTTGTTCTGGTTAAAAATTATAACCACACCCCCCAAAAAAAAGATATATGTAGCTCAAGAAATCTTATATATATATATATATAAGTTTATGTATTATACATATGTGAAACTCCCGTGCCCATGTGGATAAATTTTCTAAACTCCGGTACTATATAGAATGCGAGATTGACATTTCTACTTCATAAAACTTGTTTAATTTACGTCCCATACGTTTTTGAGAGACTCAAACAGTGAAATATTTTATCTTCTAGGCCAATGTATTGAGATGGTGTGGTTACAAAACGAACCTAGTTACTGGACTCGTGTTTGTGTTGTCAAAAAATTCATTTGAAATGAGCTTGCCATGTAAATGAGTTATGTTTGTACTTATTTTGAAACTTGTTAATTTTTTTAATTTAACCATAGTTAAACTTGAACTTGGGTCATGATCAGCCCAATGAAACTCATGTAAACTTGAACACATTTTGAAAACTGATTGAAAATTGTAAAATTTTTAAGCCACAATTAAGCCAACCACAATTAATTTTTACATTTTAAAAATTTATTTTGAAACTCGTTAATTTTCTGAACTCAATCACAATTAAACCAAACTCAAAAAACCCAATATTCTGCTCACTCTGAGCCTTGGGGATACAAGTCCATTGCAATTACCTCCGTCAAATCTTTCTTTGCGTCGAGGTTTGATAAATGGTTATTGGAAGATTTTTGTCATCGTCATTAGTCTAGGCTAGATGAACAAAAACCCAAGGCTATGATTGCATGATCTCAAGCGTCAACCTAATCTTATATGATGATTCAGAATGCTAGGAATTAAGACTGCTCTTGAATATTCACAAGCATTGGTCGTTACACAAGCCGGTGCCTAATTCCATAGCTATAGGGCATCTCCTCCAACTCACCTTCAAATTTTTCAATTTGAACATGAGTTTCAAATTTGGTTCTTCAACCTACCTTCATCTGTCACCTTCAAATTTGAAGGTTCTTAAAAAATTTTAAAGACTTCTTTATTTCACTATTCATGTGGGGCCAATGCACTAATTATGTGAGACGTTTGTACTAATCATTATTTTAATTCTAAATAATACATTTTTTACTATTTAAATAAATATTTAATTTAAATTTTCAATGAATTCATTAATTTTTTTACTTTGTTAAATATTTATTTAATTTGAAAATTTTTTATATGTGAAATAAATAAATTATTTATATTTTACTTATCTTTATTTATCTTGAAATTATTATTTATAAATAAAATTAAAAAATTCTTTTTATTTTACTGATTATTTATTTATACTAAAATTATTTTAATCCATGGAATCAATGAATTCTTTTTTTTTTTTTTTTATCTTACTACTCCACTTTTTCACTTTGATTTTTTTTTTTTTTTTTTTGCAAATTTAACAATTAATCAATCCATTTCTACCAGCTTCTATTGACAATTAAAATTTCAACGTCCATTGAAAATATAAAATAATTTCGACTTGAATAATAAGAAAGAGTTTACATAAAAATGATTACATAGATTAAAATATGATAATAAATAATTACATTTTGAATAAAATGTGATTTTTGACTTTTTTTTATATAAAAGAATAGTGATTTAAAGAATGAACAACAAAAATGAAAGGTTAGTAGGTTGGGGTAACAATGTGAAAAAGTGAGACTCATAAACTTTAAATTTGAAGAATGTCAAAATAAAGATCGATTTAAATATTTTGAATTGGAGATGCTCTCAGTTCATCGACTTCATCTCTCTCTATATATATATATATATATATAGAGAGAGAGAGAGAGAGAGAGAGAGAGAGAGAGAGTATTTTATTAGCTATAACCACAGCGTTCATATAATACATTGCAAGAATATTAGAAGTACAATCTGGAAATTAATGTAATGAAGCTGGGATAGTTACCAGTTACCACGCTTCTTATTGATATGCAACAATCTTCAATACAGTAAATAATCTCCACATCCACATAGAGCCACTATTTTTGGTGGTGACCTTTCAAGTACAGAAACTCGCAAAAAACAGAATTGTAAACCTTTTGAGTTCATGGTTCAGCCCATCTCAACCATCAACACAAGCTTTCTCCTTCGTCCTCACCATCAGATCCTGTAAAACGCAAAACATTGGCGGGCTGCTCCGGCAAAATAATAAGCACGCCCCTGCCATTTAAACGCCAAAACCCAGAACTCTAAAGCTACATTTTTCGTTTCAGAACTGAACTCCGCTAGAGAAAGTCTGGCCAAATGCCCAATTTGATGAAACAATGTCCTGAAATATTCTTGTTTCTCCATCAGTAGTGGTGATTCTAAATGACAGAGATTGGCCATTCAGATAGGAATTGGACTGCCAGTTTGCTCCCCAGTTCCTTGACATTGCCATCCACCCAGTATTTGAGCCTTTGATCGACACAGATTGAATAGATCCAGCCCCTGCCACATTGCTTATCAAGACAAGCTCAAAGTAGTCCCTTCCATTAACGGTGAATCTAACTCCACCATGTTTCTTGCATGGAACCCTGATCCATAAACAAACACAAGATTATAATTAGCACATAAGAAATCAAAATTGAGATTGAGAAATGGGGCGAAAATTAAGACCTCTGGAACAAAACGGGCACGATCCCGCCTCTGTAAATGCCAATCTTTTCCCAAGCAGGCTGAGCCATGTCGAAATGCTGGAGAGGTGGGTTGCACCAGCCTCCCGCATTGCTTGGAAGATCATTGTTAGGTGGGCAAAAGTTCGTAGCCGTGACGGTGACAGACACTCCTGTCTTGCACCATTGTGGGTCTGTTTTATAGTCACATACAATCTTGTAGCATTGCCCACACGATGCTCCATTGTTGAACAATGCAGTGCTTAAAGCTGCAGTCCTTGTCCCGTAACCGGTCGAGTACAAGTTACCATACCCACAAGCTCCTCCTGTGGCCAAGCAAGGCATTCATTTTAAGTATCATAGTTTTAAAAATTCAGCTTTGTGTCGCTACTATTCATTTTATAGAAATTAGTGATACATAAATTGAAAAGAGTTACGTACCCATTGTACCAGAGGCATCGCTGCCTCCATAGAAAGTAGCATGAGCTTTTGTCCAACCAGAAGCCACGAACGCATTGACATTGACGAAAAGGAAGCAGATTCCAACCATGATCACCTGTGCAAGACTGCTATTTTTCGCCATTTTTGTTTCTAGGCCAATGGCAGGAGGATAATGAGGAAGAAGATGAGGTGAGAGGATGAGGATGAGGATTGATGGGACTTTATTTTCCTTCAATGGCTTCTCCAAACACAAGAAAAGCCTCTTAAATAGGGATCGACCAGACTTGTCTAATGCAACAACCTCTCACATGTGACCTCTGGCAAGTGGAGAGAGAGAACTCCGAAATCAATTTTTTACTTATTTTATCTCTGCAAAATCTGAAGAAATTCTGAATTTCATTCAATTATTCCCACGTTCTTTCCCTCTTCCTTCCACACCCACATGGTTTTCCCAACAGAGGAGCCGTGAATGGATCAAGAATCACAAACCAAATTGTTCATTTTTTTTTCCTTCATTTTCTTTTGATGTGGTGGTTGTAGCTATTTGAAGGAAAATTCAACATATTCTTTTCAATGGCTCTACTAGTTGATAGAATATTTTGCTTCAAATCATCTGATTAAACAACCTCACATGGCTCTCCTTTGACCTTACAGGGTACAATCCCATTATTCTTGTGCCCTGCACATGCTTTTGACATTCGATTGTTAGTTGTTAATCACTTCTCTGCGTAATCATAGCAAAATTAATCATATGCTGATAAAGAGGTTTAGTTTCTTTAGATCTCATGTCCACCATTGATCCTAAAAACATCACCTCTCTCTCTCTCTCTCTCTCTCTCTCTCTCTCTCTCTCTCTCTCTCTCTCTCTCTCACAAAAGAAATGGCTTAAAGGCCACGGGAGAGAACAATGGCATGGATTTTTCTTCAATGTATTTTAATGTTTTCGGTGACTGGCATGCCATCTTCCTCATTTGAGTGTACAAGGCCTTCCCTTTTTTCCGCGGCGAAAAAATATTGAAATGGTATTTCTGGAATTCGTATGGTATAAAGTATGAACAAAGACTTATTATGAATATTCTGAGATCATGTGATATAATGAAAAACTTGCCATGTGATAGCGGCACCGTCAAGCAAAGCCTTGAGAAAACAGGGCAATGAATGAGAATTGTGTTAGAATTGTATATGAAATCGAATATGCATATGCATAACTGCTACCCTAGAGTCAACTGGAATAAAAATAAGCAGGCAATCATTGGAATTTTGGGTTTGGAAGGACAACTTAGGGATACCAATAGTTCAATTGTTTGTGACATTGAAGCTTAAATAACCAGCCGGTGGGCTTTCCTGTAGAAGGTCACAGGGTTATAGTCTTATAGATATATATTGGCTCAAGATTGCACCAGTCAACAGTTTTATTACCTTTAATTACGAAGCGTAGGAGTTTAAAAAATAAAAACAAAAAAAAAAGACTTCAAATCTCAGTGGAATATGGAATGTTTGGGTAGTAGTTTTTTATTGATATTGTTGGCGGTCCAAGTTCTTTAACTTGTTCAGAAGAGACATATTGAATACCTTGCTCTAGTGTGAATGGCCTGTCTTTGATCAGATCGGAGAAACGATTAATCGAGGCTGTGAGGGATGCAAAATTTTTGTTAAGGTGGAGGCAAAGTTAAAAAAAAAATTTATTGATATTGTTGGTGGTCCAAGCTCTTTAACTTGTTCAAAAGAGATATATTGAATATCTGATTTGGTGTGAATGGTCTGTCTTTGATCGGACAGGAGAGAGACAGTGGTTAATGCAGAAATTTTGTTAAAGTGGGGGCGAAGTTAAAATTTTTTAAATTTTGTAGAGACTAAACTAAAATTCTTAAATTTTGAAAGTTGACAAAGGCCGTGGCTCCCACCAATCTTTTTTTGTGTCCGCCAATAAATTAAAGTGTGTGTAGTCTAATCCGAACACCCTAATATGTAAACCAAAAAAAAAGTATTGATAATACGACAGACCCCAACCCACATGGGAATTTACTGTGGAACCCACAGATGATTAAACAAGATCATGTTGCCATTATACCAATAATTAGATGAAGCTATCTCACTGAGTTTATGAACCCTCAATAACTTGTCAGAAGGTCGACTTTTAGGTAGAGATACAGATGATGATTCAGATAAACCCATGGTTGTATATGATTTCCATGCAAACTGGTTGTAAACTTGTAATGAAATGGACAAAGTATCTGAATCTGAAGGACTCAACATGTGCAACGCTTCCAAGTCCGTTCGTTGTTAAATAGCATCAATTGCACTAACACCCCAACATTTCTAACAAATACAAGGACACCCCTACAATATCAAAAATTAATAAATGTCAAAAATACTTATGCCTCCGACCAAATAAAATATACACGTAACATTTATAACATTTATCCCAATCTTATTCTTATATAATTTCTATACAAAAAACTCCATATGTTTGTATTCTGACCTTTGATAATTCAACTGTTTATGATCAACGTCCTCCCATCAAGCCGGATTCTCAGCATCGAGTCTAAAATCGATCATGAAAGATGTGCAATTCTTTTAGGAGTAGCTACTTCCTATAGCAGGGATTTCAAGTTGACTTTTATGATCACAACAAAGAACAAACATCTATACATAATACACGATTGCTGCTGTGTTCCAGACGGAACGGAAAGGATAGCTATTACCTAAATAGCTGAAATACTCGGTACTTTCTAGAAGTGTCAATTAGCGAGCAACATATGACATGGTTAAATACAAGATCAACATTGCCAATTACCCCTAGTATCTCAATTTCCCTAGTTACATATCGACTTCATTAATTTGGCGTCAAATTAACACGAAAAACACATCCCTAATGAGACAAAATAAAAGAATGTGCTGCTCACTAAACAAGAACACTTAACAGTTAATCAAGCATCCACCAAACTCTAGGAAAATTTGAAAAGGACAATAAAAAAACAAAATGAAAAGGCCGCCAAATATGGGCTGCAGTTCTACTCTCATAATATTAGTCTATATCAACTTCCTACAATTAAAATTAGTAAGGAATGGAAAAAGTTAAAACACAGATAGGTATGGAGCAGACATCCGAACGCGTCACAAAGCAGAAACCCTGCACTGGGTCCAAAGGATAGTTAGGCACTTCCGGCAGCTACATGGATTGGCCCATTAGATCTAAAACCACGACCCCTTCCACGGTATCCCCTCCCACGGCCCCGGCCTGCAAGGAAAAAGGAAAAAAAAGGAGTCTCAGAAACAGCTAGCATCATAGTTGCAACTATGAATGAACCTGCATAGTTTCCAGGAAGTTTGGCAAGCAAATTCAACCAACAGTTTAGGGCAGAAAACAGTTTAAAATGGTGTGAAGTCTAAATAATGCCAATGCGGTCATTAGTAAAAGGAGTTTTCAATTTGACAACTGCATCTAAGAAACACATGCAGACTTCTCATATATCCTTACCAAACTTCAACGTGGTCCAACATAGACAACTCACAAGGTACTAGGCCCAGAAAATGCGGTTCCTTTTTTTGGGCAAGTAAAATGCAGCTCCCAATATGAACTAATTGCATAAAAATTGGATCCCATTAAAATGCTCAGTGCAACCTAATTGGATTGATTCTGGTCTGCGTCCCAGAGCCTAATTGACCTCCATCAGTCCTCATATTTTACCAGGAACAAAGCAAAACTCTATTCTGGAACATAGAACCATAATTTCATAACATTATAAGAGGACCATGTATTGCCAATGAGTAAAGGGCTGGGGCTTATAAAGGTTTGAAGCAGAAGAGATTTCTGTTACAAATATCAAGAGGGGTGTGAGCATGACTTGTTATTTCTCCCCCTCTCATAAAATATCTATCAAGTATTAACACAAACGAGGTCAGCAATAGGGTTAAGCCAATGCTTGGGCTCTAGAGTTGGACCCATACCTGGGCAACCAAATCTAGAACCAAACTCACCTTTATGAGCTTCTAATTTAACTAATCCGATACTGAACCACATCCCCACTAGAACCAAAACAATCAATCAACTAATGCAAGGCAGGTTAGACTAATTATCAGGCAGAACAACCAATCCGAGAACCCCTACACCAGCACAGTTATGAAGGGTTAATCTAGCAACAGGGCACAATACCTACTGGAAATTAGTGAGTTCATATGTGGAAAACAGAGAGCAATTATGTGAAGCAATACCACGGAATTGAGCAGGAGCTTCCTGGTTGTAGCCTCCTGCATCTTGCTGGGTATCAAACTGAGGACCACTGTATCCTCCTCTTCCACGGCCACGGTATTGAGCAGGAGCTTCCTGGTTGTAACCTCCTGCATCTTGCTGGGTATCAAACTGAGGACCACCGTATCCTCCTCTTCCACGGCCACGGAATTGAGCAGGAGCTTCCTGGTTGTAACCTCCTGCATCTTGCTGGGTATCAAACTGAGGACCACTGTATCCTCCTCTTCCACGGCCACGGAAGTTACGACCTCTTCCTCGACTCCTGCCCCTCGCATAGCCACGATTCCTATCCCAACCTTCATCATCATACTCAGCAGCTGCAAATCCATTCCCTGAAATGAGATGGGATTGCCATGTCATAAAATACCAACACTATTATACCACATTCAAAACCAACAAATGTCATATTTCGAAACCATTAAAGGTTGCTCAACTCACTTTTTCCCTACACAAGATAACACTCTCAGAAGTTATCATCATGTTCACAGGCAGCTATGACTGCATCAAGCTCCTAACACTATCTAGGCAAGGAGTATTCTAAACTAAAAATTAATTTCAATATGATCAAGAAAGTGAACTTAAATTTAATCAGCAGGAGAAACCAACACCCCTAATTCTGCATCAGTAAAATATTTACCTACCATCATTTCAGGAATATATTAAGAAGACATGAAAACCAAAAGGATCCTTTCCAATCACATACCATATGTGGCTCTAGACCTTCCTCTCCCTCTACCACCACGGCCCCTTCCCCGACCAGTAGGTGATCCTTCTGCATAACAAAGATGTCACAACAAATGCTCATATAAATAATAACCAACGAACAAGTGCATGGATGTTAATTAGACACTACCTCCTTCATAATCAAATTCGATTGGTGCCCGGACCAGGTCAGTGGGTAGTGGAGGCTGGTACCTGCAGCAGGTAGCAATTCATGAGGTATGAAGAATCTGCTAGTTCATGACAATCATAATTTGCCATAAAATCATTTGCTCATCAACATATCAATGTGTAAAAGCAACACTTTTTTTTTTTGGTCATTTAGCTCATTCTAAGTTCATACTCCACTTAATTGATCTGTATATTAGAAGAAATTAAACAGATTTTTGGGAAGCTAGAAAATGAAACTTTTAATCACCAAGAATATTGTGGAGATTTTCTATATAAATCATCTCCCAGATTACAAAGATACAACCTCCTTTCCAACTTTGTAAAGATACCAGATTTCAATATTCTTAGACAAGAACAAAATGCAAGTCAGTATCACATCAGAATGACTACCTCAGAGACCTGCTTGATTTTTCAAATATCTGACATGTTATGATCATTCTTGTTTCTAAGATATCAAACAATACCTCGAGGTGCAATCATGAAAGGTTCATGAAAATCATTACTGAAGCATATATACTACAGATATCAAGGATTTCGAATATCCAGTGAGCAAGTACATCATTTGAAAGAACCCAAAACTTATGTCAGCATGCGATGGAAATGAACTCACCCAACAGAGGATGTATTCAGCTCCTCCTTTGAGAGAGTTATTGTAATCATTGAAACATGTCTTGTGGTTTCCAGACTGCAGAAGAAACAAATATCCATGTCGGAGCCATACTAAGAAAAGAAGCCAAAAAACAAATTGCGTTGCAATAAGCAATCCCTGATGCAGAGACCAGTTCCTACTATGAAATTTGGGAGAGACAACACTTTCTTGCTAAATATAAGGTTCAGAGCACTCTTACGGAAGGAGGCCTTCTTCTAGGGGTTCCCATGTATCAGTTATATCAATGGATCCGATTGATGTAGTTTGATGAAGACCAGCAATCCTCCTCTGGATTACAGTTGCATTGAGCATATTTGGTAATCATCAGAAAACAAGCCTAGTGATACGTAAAAAGAATAGCGAAAGTAACAGAAACAATCGAAAAGAACAGGAAAGGAAAACCTTGATTAACTCCACAATTGTTACAGTTTTGTTGATTGCTCTACCCATCGCCTTGAACACAATCTCAGTCGAACCCTTTTCCTAGAAAGTATCGCATCAAACAACAAGACAAACACAATATATCAAATACTAAGAATTACAATTATCATAGCATCCTTACTTTCCAATCTCTGGCCTCAAAACAATAAAAATAATCTTGAATTGCAAGATTAGGTCTATCTCATGCAACTCAATTAAAACAAATATAGGCATACAAGTAGTAAGAAGCATGAATACACTTACCCATATAAGCAATTAGCACCAATTCATCATTCATCATATTGCTAGAATGGTTCCGAAATCAGCACTAAATGTCGTATATGCCAAGCCTTATATACCATGTATTGGGACATACAGCCAATGCACATCATGATAATGGGTCTTCTGGGTATGCAAGGTCCCAGAAACTAAAAGTTATGCATAGTTTGAAGACAGGTCTGCAAGTTATTTTCTCTCAGATTCATGACATCAGAACCCAATTACCAAGCAATGTAAACTTTATTTCGCAGATATATCTGAACATTCCAGCATAAAACTGTTGAAAATGGCATATTGCACATCCATAGCATGAATATTTTTTAGAATAACAATAAGTAAATATAGAAATCTCAAGTGCATGAGTTTCAATTTGGGCTAGTAACTCCAAAAAACACGACGTGAAAAAAGTATGATCTGGCAACAGTATTTCATTAATTACCTACCTTTCAAAAGTTGTGGCCATTAAAATTGGTTTTCTAATTGCTGTCAATTGATAACAGTTACTAACTGGACCAAGTATTGTTGGAGCATTTATCTATACTGCAACATTAGTTTTAATCACATCCCTAAATAACACTAGGAATCAGTGTTACACTGTTATACAAAATACAATACATTCAAATGTGCAGGACATGCCCACGTCACCATAACTTGGGGTAAATATCCCCACATCCTAGATTTGGTGCAAGGATGTCCAATGCGAGACCCGCACGCCATACTCATACACAAATCCATGTAAATTAGCTTGTAAAACAAATAATATCCCAACTTAAATCACAAAAATATGACTGATAGGCCCATATAAACATACCAACCAGTAGAATCGGATTGTAAACCAAAATGCACTAAAATCTAAAAGTTCTGTCGGGAACAAATTATCAGTATATGACATATCAGGCTGGCAGGAACATTATAATGGTAAATAGTATAAACAAGCAAGCATGCATGCATGTGGGAAACATGGAGAACACAACAAAATTTGGGTAGAGCTAACTATACAACCTTGGAATGACATTTCTGTAAAAACGCGAATAAGCATCCATTCAACTATCCAAAAACATGAAAATTTACCACAAAGAAGGGCAATTAGACGCAAAAGCAAAAACTAATCAAGCAGTCAATAACATAAAATAAGAGAATACCTGAAGTAGAGTCAAGGCATATGTGATATAGTTTCGCATCCTCCCCTGACTCGTAATCCGAATCTCATTCTCGTCAATCGGGGTCTCCGCTCTAGGCTTCTCAACCCTCTGGTACCGATCCATCTTCTGCCCCCAAAAACACAAGGCAGATAACAGAAGACAATGAGAACATTTCGACAAAATACATGGAACATACGGAGAGAAGCAAAAACAACGACAAAAACAAAACAATCGTACGAAATAGGAACCAAATACGTTGAATAAAGCCTATTCGAATCACACAGTGAATGACAAACAGGGTAACTATGGTACCTTCAGTTCGATTATATGAAAGACAGAGAGAAAACTAGGAAAAAACTAGGGTTTCGCTGGCATGACAAAGCAAAAATAAAAAAACTTTGATCTGATTATGGTACCTTCTTCTTCTTCGAATAAAGATATAATTTTACGCTCCACGAAGGAAAGCCCTCTTCTCTGGCTCGTTTCTCCGTTTACGCCCTAACCGCTTTACTGTGAAATCTCATATTTATAGCAGCAGTTTCGAAACTGCCCTAACTCTCAATCCGGTCGAACTGGCTACTCAAAGTTAGACCGGTTTTTTTAATAAATGTATAAGTATTTTTTATTTTTGTTAGAAGGGAACAAATACAGATTAATTTTTGTATGTACATGTAAATAAAAAAATTATTGTTTTCCGTTCAGATTTAAAACTTAATGGAAAATACACATTTTTTTGGGTTGGACCATATAGTACACGTATTTAACATTTTACGTATTATATTTTTGAAAAAAAATTGATTAAAATTAGATATAATTCAATATACTTTTAGCATATTATTAATTCTATACTCAATATACAATTATAATAGTAAAATTATTGATCATTAAACTTATTCGACTTTATCTATTACAGGAAAATGTTGTATAACTCATAATTTGTGCATCTTTACTAGTATCATGTTATATATTTTTGAAATATTTTTCTAATACTTGATATATTTAAATCATTAAACATATTTTTGTTCTTATTAATAATCAAAATATTAAGTTACAAATTAACTCATTCTTATATCAAGTATTGAAATAATAAAATAAAAAATTATATTTATTTACCACTTTAATTTTATGTTTGTTAATAATATATTTTTAAAAATTAATATATATGAGACAAAACTACTCATACTAACATATATATATATATATATATAATTACTTATAAATGTTAACATATTTTTTGTTTTGATTTTTTAACTAGTGCTCGTATAATACCTAGATAATTGTATATTTATATTTTTTACGTTCTCATATTTTTATGTTGAATTTTGTTACCATATTTTTTAAGAAAAATCATATTAAATCCGTACGTATTACGTATTGTTTTACTAACTATGATAGATAGTAAGGAGGGGGAGTTAGTATGTTAGTAGACTAAATCCAATGAAAAGTAAATGACAGGAAAAGCAAATATTATCTGTCTCATGGACCATGCTCCTACCGCGACTCAACCACTTAGCTGAAGTCGAGGTGGGCACTTAGGGTTTACATGGGGGTAATCCAGTTTAAAAGGCTCAAGAAATTTTATTGTAAATAAAAAACTATATGCAGACATTGGGTGAAATAGGGCTATAAAGCTTCAGATTAATATCTATCAGAAAAAACCAAAGATTGATGTTACTAGTAAAGATAATTTGGCTTTTCTTACCCAACTTTAACCAATTGGGTTAGTCAAGTTGGTCAGGCTTTTAGTTTTCTTTTAAGATTTGACTGTTATAAAGTGTAAGAGCTAGTCGCAAAAAATATGTCTCTTGTGAATACTCTAGTCGTGGCATGAATAGTCTGCTTTTGATTAAATACAAAAAAAGGCATTAGTTGGGATGGCCTTCCTCTGATCAGTCCCAAAAAAAGAGCATTAGTTAAAATGTGTCCAACCTAACTTGAATACATTTAACTGCTGAACCTAAAAAAAAAAGAGTAAAAATTTCATAGTATTATATCACAATAAGAGCATGCTATACATAGTAATAATAAAAATTTAAAACAAAAAAGATTATGATCTACCTAGCCTTTAAGATGCATACCAAAAACAACAAAACAGCTACCATCATGTATGCTTTCACACTGCAGGGCTTTCATCTCATTAGCAATAAATAAGAGTAATAATCAATATTTAAAACAAAAACGATTATGACCTACCTAGTCTTTAAGATGCATACCAAAAACAACAAAACAGCTGCTATCATGTATGCTTTCACACGACAGGGCTTTCATCCCATTTTTAATCATAAAGGCTGGATTTAGTATCATGTTTGGCTGGCCAATACATCATATCAGCAGACAGAAATATTCATAAATAAAAGTGGCTCGATGCAGAAGTCTCCATTAGGTATTTGAGATTTGAATACTGTTGTAGTTACTGGATCTAGAAAGGTTGCCGAATACCAGATGGTTGCTTGAGCATATAAAACAGTTTGTGGTGGTTTCGTTTAAAGCACGCCACGCAAGAATCTAGACCAAAGAGCACGAAAACTCGCCCATTTATTTATACACCCAGCTACTCAACTGATTAGCAGTTATTTCAGTAATATTACATTCAGCGTAGCTTCTTCATATATTTGTTTTTATCGTCCATACAAACGAAAGCAAGTTAATTCGAAGGAAACAATATACAGGGATTCAATTGTTCACGAGTTTGATTTCAATGCCCCAAATCAATGAGTTCTTCATAAGAAGAAATCTAAGGAGTCCTCCCTCGATATGTCTTGTTCGTTAACTAGTGGATCGATGATGCTTCTCCATTTACTGTAGTCTACAGCCATGCCAGCATCAGGCAATGAAAATCCATTCACAAAGAAAAAAGGCGTCCCAAACACCCCTCTCGAACAACCATACTGCACAAAGAACAAATGTGAAAAAAATTAAGCGCCCAGATTATTGAGAAACGATGCCAAAAAAAATGGAACCAAACAGAACTTATGACTGATGCCACGGACAAAATACTCTGGAAGGAAAATAAACATGCAATTCCAAGTTGCATCAACCTTTGAACCTATAGACTCCACGGTAACATTCAACCTTACCTTGAACGAAACCCTTGTCATGAGATCAGTTTTCCTGTCAGTAAAGCCAGATGCAACTTCAGGATAGTAGGAGTTACCAACTGCTTTGGTTGCCAAGTTCACGATGCGACTTACAACAGATGCCCTAGACATGTCGAAGGTTGGTTGGTTGTAGAACTCCTCCTATTCAGTAATCCACAAAGTTTAGCTGATTAACACCCATGCAAACACTTCCCTCTACTACAATGTACAAAGCATGCAATGAGCACACTAGATTTTCAATATTTATCCTCTCAAAATAAATCTTCTTCAAAACAATGATGATCAACAATATGTCAATAAAGGAATAAACAGATAATAGAAAAAGCCTGCTTGTAACTGCGTAACCGTTAAACCACTAATGAAAAAATATCTACACATATCAAATTTACTTAGTTTTCAATACAGCCATGAAATTAGGTTCATGGTCACAAAACACAATGGACAAAAACACCGATAAATTACAATCCATTGGTATGTATAAAGAATATTACAGGAAAGTCCATGAAAGTGTAAAAAGAAAAATATGAACTTCAGACACCTAAGTTCTGGCATAATTATGTTTACGTTGATCAAATGAGTTGCCACTTGCAAGTGTTCAATTACTTATCAAAAAAAAAAAAATAGTTGCAAGTGTTCAATCACAAACAAACAAAAAAAGAAGCAAATGTTCAAATGCTTCAACATTTTGGGAAGCAAATTTTCATTTGAATATGCAGAAAGCAATGGTATCAATATTGCTAGATGACCTATTTTCTGTTGTTATAGCATCCTCCAAAATGACATGAATCAGAGACACTGGAGAAATGTTTACATTTTCTAAAAAACTTAAACGAAACACTAGTGGAATAATTGTTTTAAGTGTTTCCATATAAACACATTAGCACATAGCGAAATGCACTAAAATTCACAGCAATATTTTGAAACATTAAGTTGTGTTTTCATGACTTAGAATTTTTCACAAGTATTGTACAATTTTTATTGAGAAAAAATACATAAGGTTGAATTTTACTATAATAATATTTGTCCCTTTTGAAATGTTTCCAAATTGTTTCTGTCTCCCTGTTAATTGAAACAACACACCGAAATGAAATTTTGATCCTTACAGACAAGGTAACATGGTTAATGGCAGACACAGCGATTGCACTTGGGACATGGGAGGTTAAAGCAACAGCAATCAAAACATTTGTAATTCAGACAGTAAAACAACAGCAATGGAATATAGCATCAAACTGATTAAACCCTCAAATAATTTGATCAAGTCATAACAAACAACAACTGTAAAAATAAAACTGATCAGACTTCAAAACCTTTGTAAAACATCAAGGTTAACCCAACATCATAGCAGCCAAATCCACAGTTTAAGCAGAGGAGTTTCAAATAGTAATTGATGTGATTGACAATTTTGGAACTTTGGATCGATATATCTTTATGATTGAAAGAGTCCTTTACCTGGTGCTTAAAGAACAATTCCATCAAGTCATATGTGGCTGAAGCGTTCAGCTTATTTACAATATGCAAAGCACGAGAGGAAACGAAAGCATTGTCATGGTACCTGCAATTTCCAAAAGTAATTTTAGAAGAAACAAAAGCATTGTCATAGTAACAGTAATTTCCAAAAGTAATTTATTAACCGTTCTTTAAAATGATGAATAAATACAACATCAATACCGATATATAACAGCGTTGTTAAAATAAAACATAACTCAGATGTCAACTCAACACAACAAAATCTTAATACAAACTATTTCAGATCCTTAGACGATCCCTTATCCTCCAAAAACCGTATCATAAGATTTCAGATTTCTTACATTCATGTTCAATGATGTGACTTATCATAAAAAGAAAGTTTATCAAGTTCATTGTGTATGAACAAAACTTAAATAGGCTAACCATTTTTTTTAGCACATGTGTAATTTCTCAAGGCTTACAATGAAGAATTAGACACTAAAAGTAACATAGGGGAAAGTGGAAAAAAGAAAATTTAATCACTATCTGCAAGAGTTTCCTCTCAGGTCCAAATTTGAAGCTTATATGAGCCGCACAATATGAGAAAAATATTGTAAACCTGAAGGCTGTATTTAAGAAATAAAACCCTTAGGTGTCTTGCTATTTATATGGTAACCATGACATACTGTCTGGTAATTTCAATCAATAATTCAATTGACAAGGAGTTGGATATATGCAGATTCATATATGAGCCGCACAATATGAGAAAAATATTGTAAACCTGAAGGCTGTATTTAAGAAACAAAACCCTTAGGTATCTTGCTATTTATATGGTAACCATGACATATTGTCTGGTAATTTCAATCAATATTTCAATTGACAAGGAGTTGGATATATGCAGATTCATCTGAGCTCAATATAAAACACGATAATGGGCAAGCTCTGCTGATAAAGGCAATATCAGCAATTATTGTAACACGATATTCATTTCAGAACACAATTTGGAGCATATGCATACTTCTTTCACAAATAAATTGAATTGCATTATATATGTTAGCAGAAAAATAATGCTGGAGATGGGGACGACAACTCTTTTTAGAAACCAAATACTTCAGCTCTACATCAGTAGCGACACAAAAATAAAATCCCTGTTGAACTCTCGAAGTAGCTGAAAGGCATAATTTCCTATTGTTCTCAGTCTAGACACTAACGAGATGCATAAAACAAAAGCCGTTAAATACAAGCATCTAGCAACCATGTTCAATTGTGAATGCATCTAAATTCATAACATAGTTCCTGTATAAGCAAGCTCTCAACTCCTGCCATGCGTCTGGTATAAACATCCTAAATGAGATGGATTGCATTCTACTTTCTACGAGAAAAATGCCACCTATTTGCATCCAATGAATAATAAAAGATGAATAGTCTTGAGACAAAAAGAGACCCAAGAACCAATAAATTCCCCAAATGAAAGACCATTCACAAAGAATTAGGATTCTCTCTGTGGTTATTCAGCCAAGAACCTAATTTTCAACTTCAGCAACTAGTCAACGGTATCAAGTGAGGGGGAGAGATGGTTGAAGATGGTATTCGAATGAATTTATCGAAGCTTCAATCACTTGCTGAATAGAAGTAGCATATTTTCAGAAGTCTGAAAGGTATTTTGTAAAGAAACGAAGTCAAGCCAGTTGCTTCGTTTGGTTACTACGAACAAGTGGGGATAATTAAATAAATTGAATCTTTTATTCTAATAAGTGTCACTACTGAGCACTGAGCAGGGACTGAAATATAAATATGTGTGTGTACATAAGTAATTGAATTAATTTTAATCCTGTAATTCTCTTGGTTTCTTTTCTTTTTCCCTCGGATTTTCTTTGCGAACGAACAGAGGGCAATTGCGACTCAACGGTTCGAGATAGAATTAACTCACGGTAAAGCGAACGGGTGAACGATAAGGGAGACGCGAGGACCGTAGAAATCGAGGGCTTGCTTCAGAGGAGGCCAGGCGTCCCTGCTGTCCGGGCAGACTGGGTCGAAGAAAGCCTCGATCATGATGGAATCGACGCTGACCGGCCGATTCTCGTACACGAACCCGTCGAACCTAGCCGGGATCGTCGCCTGGGCACTAACGATCCAACCGGAGCGAATGAGAGCGAAGAAGAACAAGAACAAAGAGAAGAGTGCCGGTAGGGCCATCAGGCTTGAATTCCTCGTTCGCTACATTTGCGATTCTTGATAAGATCTGAGCAATATATGAAGAAGGAAACTGAAGAATAAAGGTCAACCGTGACGCCCCCGTCTATCTTATCACTGGCCATCAAGCCGATGGTGACGTCCGGAATGGCCGGAGACAGGTTTAGCTGCCACGAGGTCATGTACAACGTTAAGTTCATCAAAATATTGTATATTCTGTGGCATTAGTCAGAACTGCTCTGGCGATAGCCCATAATAAAAACATTGTCATAATTGGTGAATGATAAAAATAATTTGCTTTACAATGGATTTTTTGTAATAAAACAATAAACCATGCGCAACTAACTATCTTATAAGGATGATGAGCTCTTAAAAAAATATATAGTCCATATATGTTAAAAGAGATAAATATTTATCTTAATAGTTACAATTCATTAACTACTATTACTCATAAATTCAATAAAATAAGAGCTCTAGTACGTATAATATTATATTCTAACAATTAGAAATGATATTAAGAAATTGTTTAGAAAATTATAGGGTAAGAAGTTGCTTAGTTACCAATTAATAATTAATGGATGTCATTAAGTTATCAAATATCAAAAGGTGTAATAATTAATGCATTTTTTTATAGCTACTTTACAATAATTTGTTGGGCATATCTAATATATAAAGGAAAAACTCCAATTGGTATCTTTGAAAGTGGGTTAACCACAATAACTGTTACAGTTATTTATAAATTTAAAATTCTCCTTACTTTATTCACTTGTCAATGCGATTATTTATAAATTTAAAACTCTGCATATTCTATTTATTTGTTGATATTGATAAGATCACTCGACCATGACGATTATTATTTTTTATGATGTTTATCATTTCAAATAATAATTTAATATTGCACACGTATCGTGTATACTCACTCTATGGTTTAAGTAATGCAACTTGTAATAATAGAAAATTTGTGAATGGTGAATGATAAGATTTTCTAATTCCATAGAATGTTCTTGGATGTAGTGGATTTTTTAATATCCTTCTATAGATCAAGAATAAAATGCTCTGTATATCTTCTACACTTGCAACTATGATGACAATCTCTGGCAGGGATTATTATTACTCGTAAAGTCAATATAATAAGAGCTCCAGTGTGCATAATATTATGTTCTAAGAATTGGGTCTGAGACTGTCTAATCCGATCCGTTATATTTGGATTTGAATCGAATACGGGCCTTTTCGGGTCAGGTATGATTCGGGTGTGGCGGCCTTTTTCACAGAGGTAGGGCCCCTACTATAATAGGTTTCAGAATAGCCATTCATTAGATAAGCATTAACCAATCAGTGAAGAGTCCAGCAGACACCGCAAGAGCTCTCCTGGGTGAGGTTCCATTCAACTTTATAATTGCATTGAAGACATTGAAGATGAGTTGTCCACTTGTGCTGCGAGGGCATTCCTTCCCGTTGTTTAAAGTTTCTAATATAACTTTCCCAATTTTATTCATGTATTATAAATGTTTTTTGCGATTTTAGTCTCAGTATTCATCGAAAGCAATACCCACCATATGGTTTGCAACTTTGCTTAATATGAAAAATATTATTTTTATAAAAATATTCATACAAAATTATATATTCGTAATAATTTTATAATTAAAAGTTATTATAATAAATACTTGTATGTGCGACTAGTTGGGATGTAGATTTTAGTGCGAAATTCTATATACTTCTCGGAAATACTTTAGTAACCTAACCTCACTGCCCTTTATCTAGAATGAGCCCTATTTGGGGCCATTGCATGATTAATATCACAATCCTGTTAGATACATTTGGAGAGAGCTCTAATTTGTAGTGGACTTTCGTCATACTGTGGGCCAATATAAGCATAAAGGCTCCCGGATAGACTTCACCAAATTCCACCAAACACACCATCCACAGTCAGTCCCATGGCGCGCAGTGCCCCTCCGAGTGAGTTTTTTTTTGAAAAAATTTTAAACTATTTATCAAACTTCAGTTGTCTAAAAAGTTATGTTTTGAATTTTGTATGACTTTTGAATTTTAAATTTTATTTTAGATTCTTATTGAAGTTGTGTTTTTAAAAAAATTTTTAAAACACTTCTTGCATGAGATGGGTTTGATAAATAAATTTAAAATAACTTGTAGTAAAAAAAAAGTAAGTTTTAAAATAATTTTTATTTAGGCATAAACTCCCCTCACAGTACTCCCACAGTTTCTCAATTATCACCCAAAAAACCAAAAACAGGAGAAGAAAAAAAAGTTGTATACGCTGTAACAGAGTAGTGTATAGTATACACACCTGTACATGGAGTGTATTAGGAAAGGGAAAAGGGCAAAAAATAAAAAATAGCGGTACGAAACGCATAACCGCATTTGTCAACTTCAGCACCCTTTCAAGCTTCTTTCTTGTCATCCACGAAATGCGTCGCCTGTAAACTCTCTCTCTCTCCTCCTGTTTGTCTTCCCGATATGGCAGTTACCCTCCTGATATAAATACACGTCACCTTAAACAAAACCATTGAAACCCACCACTTCAAGTTTCGGCCCCTTCCCAGCCCAGACTCCAGATTCCAGCCAGCCAAACACGCACTCATACCCAACCCCCATATATTTTCCCCCGCTTTCCTAGAAAACCTAACCGCGCGCTATGGTGTGCGCTACAGCCGCTCTCTATCAACCCCCTTGGAATTTTTTTCTTCCTACAACTCGCCAGACATAGAAGATGTGGGTCTCGGTTTGTCTTGCGCTCTTTCTACCGTGCGCTGGCATGAGCGCAGTGTTCTTGGTTTATTTATGCCTATTGTGGTACGCGACTAACAACAACCAGAGTGAGTTCCGGTTGTCGGTAAAACCGACGCTGGAGAAAGGCCTATCTGACTCGGAACTCGAGAAGCTGCCCAAGATTACAGGGAAGGAGCTGGTGATGGGGACGGACTGCGCCGTGTGTCTGGACGAGATTGAGGGCGACCAACCGGCTCGACTGGTACCCGGTTGTAATCACGGGTTTCATCTAAAATGTGCGGATACGTGGCTTTCGAAGCACTCTGTTTGTCCTGTTTGTCGGGCTAAGCTCGAGCCCCAGCTCTTCAATCCCCCGGATGACAATCCCTGCTAAAGTATCGAGAGAGAGAGAGAGAGAGAGAGAGAGAGAGGGAGAGAGTCTTCTGTTTTTACTGTTATGGTTTTAATTCTTATGATTTCGGAGCTTGGTGATAAATATTTCTCTTCTGTGTATCTATATGTATTTACGCATTTATTTATCATATGATTTGAGCCTTTTGTGCCATGAAACTCACTGTTGGTGATTGAGAATTTCTGCAAATGGTGGCTGGCTCTGAGGGGATGATGGTGTTTTCTGGAATGATCTGTTAATCATTGAAAAGGCTGCTGTCCGGAGGAAGAAGAAAAGCCCGTCCACGCGCTTCTTGTGAGAGTGGGTGAGCCATTTTGAGTATGAACGTTATCTCAGAGTAGCTGGCGTAACAAAGTAAACTCTAGCATCATTTCAAGATCTTAACTAGTTCTGGTTAATTTTGGTAGTGTAACACATAGTTAGTATACAGACACAGCAAAAGGAGGTAATAAGTACAAGTTTAATATAATTTTTTTTAAAAATATAATAATAAAACTTAGTATAAAAATATAAAAATATAAATTTATTATCATTCAAGTATTATATGAATATTAATTAAAAAATTAAAATAAAAAAAGACGATAACATTTATAAGTAATTTTTTTTATATATATTAATAAGTTAGTATTTTTGTCTCACATATATTATTTTTTTTTAAATAATATTATTAGCAAACAATTAAATTAAATGATAGATAGTAATTTTTTTTTTTATTATTTTAATACTTGATATAAGAATGCGTTAATTTATTAATTTTAATTTTTAATTTAATATTTAGAGTATTAATAAAAAGTTATAGAAAAGTAAGTTTAATAATTTAAATATTCCAAGTATTAGAAAAATATTACATATTTCAAGAACTATTATGATTATATATTAAGTATGTGGGTCAAAATAATTAGGTCCAAATACAATAGGTCAGGCCCAATTAAAAACAGGTTGTCAACTTGGGTTAAGAGAAGTCCAAACTCACTAATACTCAGATAATGGTTCTAACAGTGTTAATTACAACTCAGATTCAACAAAAATCAAGTCGGTCGAGCATACGTGAGTCCATTATTAAAAAGACTAAAACACTAAACAATATTTAAAAGTGATTGACTTCTAGGAGGAGATAGAGTACAATTTAATTATGGCATTTCAAAACATATAAATACCCCATACCACTAAGGTATAAGGTACGTTAACTAGAGTTAAAGTTAGAATCTTTTGTTCAATTCATTGTGATTAAACTTGTTAACTTAATTCATTGAAGTGCCATCGATCCAAAGAAAATCGAAGCATTCTTACCGTTTTCTTCTCTTGCAGATTGTTCGTGCTTATCAATTTAGTTTGTGAGTTCAACCAAATTTTCCTAAAAATTTCACTTACAAAGTATATAATTAATAATATGCCACAATTATGTTAAATCATATATAATTTTTAATTGAGTTTTTTTTAAAAATATAATACGTAAAACGTTTAGTACGTGTACTATACGATTCAACTAATTAATTAAGTTTCAAATTTGGACAAAAAACGAAAGTTTTTTTTTATTTAAACGTATGTATGAGTATTATATGTGAATATTACGAGTATTTACTAACTATGATGTCACATTCTCTTTTTTTTTTTTTTTTTGTTCCAACCGAAGACGTAGGGCCTGTTTGATATAGTTTTTTTTTTGGCTTTTTTGATTTTATTTTTTTTCTTTTATAAACTAAAGATAAGGAAACAGGAAAAAAAAAAAAATAGAAAAACTTGACCTTTTTGTTTATAAAATAAAAAGAATTAGACGAAAAAGTTCTACCAAACGAGCTCATAGTGTCACGGTGTCACCTTCTCAATTATTTGATTATGGACCTTACAAATTAGTGGCATTCTATGGATAAAAGCATGTGTGGAACTTGTGGAAGGAGAAGCAAATAAGAGATAAAATTCTATTTGGTAATGTGAAGAAGATGAAAAGAAAGTAAAAGAAAAATATTTTTTAAATTTAAAAAAAAATAATAATAATAAAGCAACTAATTAAGAAGGAAAATAAGTTTTTCCTTCCAAGAACAAAAGTATCTCTTATTTTTCGCTAAGAAAATAAGTCTCTCTTTCCTCCCTCTTAAAAGGGAAACCATTGTTATTTTCTTTCTTTTCTTAAACCCAAACAGACCATTAGGAAATCTGGTTGTTCTTTTAAGAAAGACTTGTTGTTAAGACTGAAAGAAAAATTTTATTTTCCCATAATATTTTACAACAACGATGTGGTGACGATATTTTTATAATTCAATTATATTTAGTTGTAAGCAACTGAGCAGCTTGAACTCCTTTACCGTAAACTGTTGTGAGAATTTCTTAATTCGAACATATTTTAAATATTTGAAATAAAGTATATGGGCATTGTCAGAAACCTCAATCCCATATTTGCTCTGTATATGCACTCTACAATACATAATTACGTGCTGGAAACTGGATAAGGATAGGCTTTACAATCAATCACTCAATTAAAAGGTGATCTGGCTTGCAAACATTAAGAGAGCACGTGGGTCAAGCCCATAAAGGCGACATCTATCCTGATTAAGGACTATTGGGAATTTGGAATTACTTGTTTTTCAGATACCTTGTAATTTTCAGGACCCTTTGTCTAGACATCTATGCCTATTCTTAGAAAGGATTCGTCGAGGTTACTAAACCCTTAGCTTGCAAGCTAGAGCTGGGGCTAATTCTCAGGTCCGAAACGAATTGGCTTATTCGAAAAATGCCATGTTTTGTAGAAGATCTATCTGGTATCTGGTATCTGGTATCTGGTATTGCATGGTTCAACTCTATAGGAAATAATGAGTTAGGCTAATTCCACCCATTAAAGCTCATAAAAAGAAGTTCAAGCTGTGTTCAAAAATAGCAATCCAAATTCACCACGATTGTACAAAATACATTAAAACTCCAATTCGAAACCATCCCTCAAAAGAGAAAATGATATATTCTTTCAGAATATGTGACGATGACATTTTTATAATTAAGAGTTAATGGCTATGTGTTGTTATAAGAATAAAAACTTATCATTTAACCATATTATTCTGTACATAAATTATGTATAAATTTTTTGATTGTATAACATTTTGATATTATTATAGTTATTATCTTGCTATATCGGTCATTGAAGTATTTAGTACAACTCTATCTAAGAGTAAATGACTTTGTACATGTTATTGTTACACGCTTATGGCTGTGTGTTATTAAACTCTCTTGGAGGTAAATAACTATTATAATATATTTGTCCTGATATTAGTCCATGATCTCCTATGGAAAAAAAATAGAAGGAAATTTTGGTGTAATTAGGTTAATGTATGAATCACAAAGGTGACTCAGTGGTGGACTGACTTTTATGCTTATCATGGCTCTCAAGTTTGATCCCTCCCACATCACATATAGCTAGTCATTATTTATGTAATACATGAAGTTTATTTAGTTCGTGTGAACAATAGCCCTACAAAAGCTTAAACAAGTAGTTAATTGAAGGATTTGAGTCCTTGACTGCATGTAGTAAAAAAAAAAAAAAAGGGTAGGATCCGTTTGGTAAATGTTTTCTGTTTTCTTTTTTGTTTTTTGGTTTTTTTTAAAATAAAAAATATAAAAAAAGTACTAAAATTGGTGTGTTCTCTGTTTCCAAAACATTGATCGGGTATTGTTAGCAGAACGATAACCTACAAATGTCATCACCAGATCATAAAAAACAAAAAATAAAAATACATACTTAAGATGCATAACAAAAAATAAAAATTGACAGCAGTACAATCCCGATGAGAAATGCAGAAGAAAGGGAGAAAGAAAAAATAAGTCAGAAAGGGGGTAAGGGTATTACTGTGTTTATCTAGATGTCAAATAGAACAGCTACATAGGTGTGTGACAAGTAGTATGGCGTCGCTCAGGGAAGGCCCAAGGCACGTTAGGGCGGGTTTAAAAGTGGAAGCCCAAGTCAATTTTGGCGGGTTTAAAAGTTGAAGCCCAAGGCTGAATCAAACCTGATCGCAAGTAGTAAACTACGACATATTATAAGAACCACGGCCCATTACTAGAAGCAACATATTGATGTCCATCCAACTACCACACATACAAAAGAAATCTCCGATGGAGATATCAACAAAAGTTATGCTCTACTGAAATAGTTAGGTCTGGAACTTATGCTTAAATTGAAATATATATAATGGGATTTGAACTTGTTGGGCTTTAAGCTATTGAAAAATGGTAGTCTAATGCACGATACTCCTGCTATTGTGGGGCTAGGAGATTCAGATGTACACAGTTTTAATCCCATGAAGAAATAATATTTTTATATTTTGAACCCATGACTAATATTAAGCAACACTATTGCTCAACAGAAATTGTTTGATTTTTTTTTAAAGAGACAGAAATTGTTGATTTATTAATGTGGAGAATGAAATGTTAATGAATAAAGCCCAGCCCAGTACTTTTGAGTTTGGGAACAATCAGTTTGAAAATTATGTTAGAATTTCAATTTCTACGCCGTCTATTAAGATTTGCTAGGCCCAATGACCTAATTTCCAATAGTTATAGAATTATAATTCAGAAAATAATAGGTATTAGTATAAAAAGATTCATGTTTATGCTTAAAAAATTAATGTACAAGTAATTTTATTTTATTTTATTTTTTCCTCTTGACAAATTAAAAATTCAAATATGGCATCGGATAATTTTGTTTAGTACCCCATCCCCCACGCATATAAATAATTGAATTGAGCTTATGATGACTTCATAGCGTAAGAGAAATCCCAACAGTTTGGTCTAGTGGACAAGGCTTGGAACTCGAGGATTTACTCTCTTTAAATTTTTAGGTTTAAAATCTCTTAGGCGCTATTAACTTATTGGGGTCACCTTATGATATTTGATTTGATAATCACTTAATTTGTGTGAAATAAAAAAATTATATAAGTTTCGATATTAATTATGATACGTACAAATTAATCCGAACATCTATCATTTAAAAACGAAAAAAAAGAATGAGAGAGGTACCACTGCAACTAGCTAAATCTGCTACTCAAAAAATAAAGATTAATAAAATTCTATTTGTATTCAAATTTATTAGGGAGCACTGGCCACATTTCAGATTTTGGGAAACACTAGACTTTGTTCTCATCTGAACTATTTTTTTACCCCTCCAAACTCCTTGAAATTAGTAAAGAAAGAGGACAGGCTTGTCAGTACCCTAGTTACTAGATAACACTTGTTACTCATCCAAACAGGACACGCTTGCATGTGGGCTTTGGCCATGACAAAGAAATGAAAGTCCCCATCAGAGACCTTAGCAAAAGGATACGAAAGCGGCACATTTTTCTAACAGCTGTGCAAGGAAAGAGAAAGAAAAAGAAAGGGGAGAAAGTATTTTTCCTTGCTTTTTCATTCTTTTCCCAAATTCCAAACAGACCGTAAGGGTTCGGCCTTTTTATTTTGTTTAACCCATTTCAACACGGCAGTGACTGCGTGCAGAGGACACGTAAGGAGTAGGTAACCCTTCAGAGTTGTTTGGACACGTTTGATCTCTAAGTTACTTTTTATTTTGGGCCGTACGTTTGGATTCTGAATACTGAAAGCAAGCCGACAAACTTCCCATAAAGTCTGTGATGATGCCTTCACACGCGTCCTCGTACACAAGAGCCTAACTTTTTTATTTTTTTATTTGTAATTATACATTTATCTCTTATCTTTTAAGCTAAAATTAAATAATTCTTTGTAATTTAAAAATAAATATATAATTTTTTTTATTTACATTTATTTATAAAATAAATAAAAACGTTTAAGTTTAATAAAAAATTTGTCACATTTGCATTTTTGTCATTTTATCTATCAAAATTTAAATATTAAAAAAACGATTTGACCTTTATATGTCAAAATAAAGGGTTATCTTTTGAGATTTTTTTTTATTATTTCATCAAATCGTCCTTTTAATGTTCTAATTCAGATATATATTAACAAAATTTTCATTAAATTTAACGATTTTTATGTATTTTACAAATAAATTCAAATCACAAGAGAGTCATGTTTACTTTTAAATTACAAGATAATCATCTGATTTTGACTCGAAACACATGGGTCATTTTTTTTATTTCTATAGACAGAGTGGATCGCCCTTTAAATTTTTACCCCAAACCAAAACCATCTTAGGGAAGTGATATTGAATGTTTTCATTACTACAATTTAATTTTAGCCCAACATTCTTCCAGGTTTCTAAGTTTATTTTCAAAGGTCAATGCTATGTCTAGATTTTAAATTTGTATATAATCAAGGAAAATTATATTTTTTTTGTCAAATATCTATTTATTTTTCTTGTTATTTTCATAATCAAATTGAAAATAATAAGCTTCTTGAATTTCATTTTTAATTCTAACATTTTCCTCTTTTTTAACCTTTTACAAATTCGATGTTCAAATATACTGTAAACTTTTTGTTCATTTTAAATTCCTTGATAATGGAAAATATGAGGAGACCACCAACATATTTGCGCTGGTAGGTAGGTCTTAAGAGCTTTGCATAAAAAAGATAGTAATAATATATATAAATTAATTTATTAATTTTATTTTTCACTCACAAGATATAATTCAGTCGAATTTATATTAATAAATACGTGTAAATCTACTCATTTTGTTTTGTGAGTAAGGGAGTGAGTTAAAATTTGAATTACTCATAACATTTTTTTTTTAAAAAATTTCGAAGTATTCATGATGAGCATGATCGCGTGATTTTTCCTTAATGGTGATGTTTGTCTGAGGAATACGCCTCGTAGGTGATTCAAAGCCGGCTCAAATTTTCCGGGAACAGTATAGAAAGGAAAGTAGAGAGATAGACAGGTGTCCCTAAATTATCTGGCCCTTTAATTACCACCAAGAATGAAAGGTGTTCTCTGAGTATAAAGACACGGGACCTAATTGCCATTTGCATAGGAAAATGTTAGAGAGAGAGAGAGTCCCAAAGTCAAAATGTCAATGATCTCCGTGCGTCAGCACCACGTGGCGGCTGGCCCACTATTTGTCAACAGTGGGAACAAGAGGTGGACGTCGGATGGGATTGGGCAACATGGCTCTTCATGCTTGTCAGCAGTAGCTTAGATTACTGAAGTCGAGGGAGTTGAATGCTACGTGTGTCATGTAATTATGTATGGTGGGACTCAAATTGTGTGTAATAATGTCAAGAAAGAAAATAAGAATGTGGTTCTGTTGGAATATAAGCTTTGGAAGGATCTTACAAACTGTTTCCATGTGTTGAAGAGAGAGAGAAGAGAGAGAGAGATAGATAGAGATGAGGCAGGAGGTGGAAGAAGTGCCCGAGAAGAAGGACAAGAACAACGAAGATGAATTCAAGGTATTTAACGGTGCTGAAGCTGAGGTGATCTCTACGTCCAGATATTTGTCCCTCTTGACTTCCAAAGATCGTGATTTTCTGCTTTCTCCAACTGGAACTCAGGTTCTCTCTCTCTCTCTCTCTCTCCAATTCTCTAACAAGCACCATACAAGGAGTAGCACAAGGTTTATTTATTGTTCATGTGATGTTTTATTTTGGTTGAAGTTTGATTATTTGTTCATTCTTATTGCTGAGTTTCACATCCCACTGCGTGACTGTGTTGAAGCACACGCACATCTCTACCACAACTTGTTCATAGTCACTTAAATTACGTGCTCTCTTAGTCAAATTAATCTTACTTTGTTGATGCAGATGTTAGTTTCTTGATGATCTTAAAGGGTTTTTTCTTCTTTTTCTTCTTCATCCTAAAATTTATTATTCCAAATACTCTATATTAAACGGGTAACAAATTGAAGTTTTTAAAGTACAAATATAGAAATTAATATTCCAGAATAGAGAGAAGGGAATTTTGTTGGACAGTTACTACCTTAAAATTTTTAGGAGATCTAAGCTAGGTGGTATTAAGTGAGCTGTTTTGAGGAGATATAAAAAGGAATCGTTTGTAGAGTTATATGTTATGGGTTCGTTTGACCTGCTTGATCAACTTCAAAATATGAAGGTGTTAAATAATGGAAGATGGGCAGGAT
Organism: Euryodendron excelsum; assembly: GCA_033060915.1. Lineage (NCBI taxonomy): Eukaryota > Viridiplantae > Streptophyta > Magnoliopsida > Ericales > Pentaphylacaceae > Euryodendron > Euryodendron excelsum. The sequence continues at coordinate 1,867,068 of CM065389.1, read as the reverse complement.
TACTAGAACTATAGTATGCATTATCACCTCCTGAAATAAGTATAAGAACTTGAGGAAATAATGGAATTTGAGGGGTAAAAAAAAGGGAAATGAAAGGAAATTATTTTCTTCCTTTCTTTGTTTGGTTCTTAGATTCGAGTGAAGAGTAAAAATCTAAAGAAAAACGGGAGAGTATGAATTTGATTTTTCTTTCCTCTTTAGTAACTCGTTATTATTTTCTTTAATCTTTGTTTTAAACTTGTGAAAGTTATTTCTTTTCTGTTTTCTTCTCAACTTCCTTGCAAAACTAAGAAAAATAATTATTTTTCTTACAATTTCTTTCTTTACCTTATTTCCGTTCTTTTCTCTTCTCCTTTCACAAGTTCCAAACAAGCTGATTGTCTGGAGTACTCCCAAGTCCCAGCCTCCTCACGCTGTCACGCATTTGTGACTCATCACCGGCGAATATTTTTGGGACCATTTCCCTTTACATTTTGGTCGTCTGATTACTCATGTAGCTTAATTAACAAAAAAAAAATTAGTTTACAAAAGAACAAAGAAAGAAGCCTTAGATGATCTTACTCTATCAAGCATAAAATCCTTAGTTTCTCATTGATATTTCTCTGCCTTCTTGATAATAAGCAATGGAAAATTATGTTATATGTGGGTCTGTTGAGAAGAAACATCAGAATAAAAGAAACTCAAAAGTATTTCAGTCTTTTGACGTTTACTGGAATTTGGATAATAGATATGGTTCAAAATTTTCCTCTAACCTTATGGTAGGCAACCAAATTGAACCTTGCCAACATAAGTGCCACGTCACACCTCCTCGCACACTAAGATGGATTTTTCATCTATTTAGATGGGCTCCGGTGAATTCATAGATATCTTCGAACTTACCTAACAAGAAGACCTCTAAGAGAAAGAGGCGTTACGTGGTGCTCGACCCTTTGCGTAGTGGGTAGAGGTATTTTTTGTCGTTCACTCAAGCTTAGTTGACATGAGTTGCATCTGTTCTTTCTGCAATATTGGGGTCCAACGTACCCTATTGTTGTCCGTGGACAGCCAAACCATGGTGACATGTGTCACTTCCAAATCATTCCTTCTACCTCATCTCAATGCTGAAGGTACTAAAAGGTGACCCATTCACAGCTGTATACATTTCGATGGGTTACAACATCGTTTTCATACTTTGGTGAATGTGCATTTGTCCTTTTTTTTTTTTAAATAATTTTTTCAAAAAATTTTTATGAAAAAATATAACAGTAATATCCTTATAAATAAGAGTGTTTTATTTGTAGATGAATGATTTTTATTTAACCAATGATGCGTTGGGTTTGAGGGTGATGTATTATTTTCGAATTTGTGCTAGAGCATGATTGATTAATTCAATAGTTTGGTTGTGCTCGGCCAAGGGAAGTGCTACCTATTACTTTCCGGGTTGAGGAGGCCGATGCTAGCCTCCATAACTAAGAGTCCACCCACAATGCTGAGATGTTGATGAGCCGACGAGTGCTAGCCACCCATAGATGCTAGCATTTTCGTTCGGTAAAGCTAACATTGATGTTGTTTCAACTTTCCAAAAAGACTATGGCATATTTGGCCAAGAGAGTTGCTAGTATTAGTCAAGGTACCTATTACTTTCTGGGTAAGGAGGCCTATGCTAGCCTTTTTAATTGGGGCCAATCAACAATGCTGAGATGGCGATCAGCCGACGAGTGATGGCGACCCATAGATGCGAGCGTTTTCGTTCGGTAAAGCTACAACTATGTTGTTTTAACTTTCCAAAAAGACTACGGCACATAAGGACTCTGATTGAGATGACAGAAAAATAAAAGAAAAAATTAACAAGTCACACGTGTTTTCCTTCAATGGCTTATGACTTGACTTGGTTTTCTGTGTCTCAGGTTAAAGTTTCAGACCTTGAAGGCAAAGTTGTTGGCCTATACTTCTCAGCCAACTGGTATCTACCATGTCGAAACTTCACCCACGTTTTGGTGAATGCTTACGAGCAGCTCAGAAGCTGTGGATCCGGGTTTGAGGTTGTCTTCGTGTCAGCCGATGAAGACTCGGATGCCTTCAATAACTATCGCTCGTCCATGCCATGGCTTGCGGTTCCATTTTCTGATTTGGAATCAAAGAAAGCATTGAACCGAAAATTTGATGTTGAAGGCATTCCTTGCTTAATTATTCTACAACCTGACAATCAAAAAGATGATATTGTTACATTACGTGACGGAGTTGAAATCATTTATCGATATGGGGTCCGAGCATTTCCATTCACTAGAGAAAGGTTGGAAGAATTGCGGGAGGAGGAGAAGGAGAGGCATGAAAGCCAGACCTTAATCAAGTTACTACTGGACAATGATAGGGACTTCCTTTTGGGTCATTCCACACCTAAACAGGTCAGTACTCCTTTACTTGGCCTTGCTGTAAACAAATTGGCTGTCAATTGAGGCTAATTAGAATTTGGTCTGTCTCGCTAGGAAAATTACATACCACTTTCCAAGCCCATAATGGTAAGAAAGTGTACAAATGAAAAACAGTACATCCCATCTCTTGATAAACAGTCAATTTTCTTGTTTTCTGATTGTGTAATTCTATACAAATAAAAAATTCGTATATTATTTCATACAAAATGATGTGTCTAAATGAGAATCTTTTATTTCAAAATAAAACAGTTATCATAATGGCTTTTAATTACATAACTGTCATTATTTTGATATAAGATTCTGTACAAAAAATTCTGTAAGAATAGTAATGATTTGGATTCTCTTCATTTTTCATGAATTGGAATGGAGATTTTTATTTCATAGTCAATGGCCTAGTTGTAATCTTATCACATGTTTTATTAAAATTATGTTGTTTTGTATTAAAATTTATTTTCTTATATATAACTATAAAATTATTTATTTTTAAATAAATTTTAAGTCAACTCATTTGAACTTTTCATTTTTATGTTAATTGACGTGTCAATATATTAATTAATGGAATGAAGATCTCCATTCTAATTCATAAAATGGAGAAAATTCAAATCCTCTCTCGTCAAGACTGTGTTTAATAAAATTGATTCTACAACTTGTTTATTGGAACTTTTTTAGAAAATATCTTAATTTTAAAAATAAAAAAAGTGTTTTTTAAGTTTTCAGAATATACCAAAATTAAAGGGATGTTTCATTTTTTTGTTTCTCAAATTAGATGAAAAATGAGTTCCTATTTTAGCATTTTCAAAAATAAGAAATACGAAAACAAAAATGAAAATAAGACCTAACCAAGCTGATTATATATTCATGTATGTATGGAACTATGATGTGACTTTCATGTGCAGGTGCCGGTTGGCTCCTTGACTGGTAAAACAGTTGGACTATATTTCTCAGCCCAATGGTGCCTTCCGGGAGTGAAATTCACTCCAAAGCTGATCTCCATCCATCAGAAGATAAAGGAATTGCTGGTAGAAAAGGGAGGCGAAGACTTTGAAATAGTACTCGTATCAAGTGACCGAGACCAAACAGAGTTCGACTCGCATTTCAACAGCATGCCATGGCTTGCATTGCCGTTTGGAGATCCAACCATTAAGAACCTTACCAAGTACTTCGATATTCAAGGAATCCCTAGTTTGGTAATCTTGGGCCCGGACGGTAAGACCGTTACCAAACACGGGAGGAGCCTTATAAACTTGTACAAAGAAAATGCATACCCTTTCACCGAGGTCAAGGTGGAGTTGCTAGAGAAACAAATGGATGAAGTGGCTAAGAACCTGCCGAGATCGGAGAAACACGCCGGCCACCGCCACGAGCTCACGTTAGTATCGGAAGGCAGCGGCGGCGGACCTTTTATATGTTGTGATTGTGATGAGCAAGGGTCCGGGTGGGCTTACCAGTGCATCAAATGTGGCTATGAGGTGCACCCCAAGTGCGTGAGGGCCGTAGATCATGGCCCAAGTGGTGCTGATCCTTGATTGGAACACGTGGGCGGTGTGCGTTTGTTTTTGTGTTTAGAGAGATTGGTTTGGTTATGCTAATGTAATGGAGTATGCTTGCTAAAAAAGCGAGAAAAAACAATGTAGTGATGGGGATTGGGTTCCCATTTGGATCGTCCTAATGCTATATATATAAGATCATTACCTCAATTATCTCAGGGGAAGTGATATTCTTAAATAAATTTTGTATGAAAAATCATGTGATTATAATATTTTTGTAATAAAGAGTTATCGTAACGGGGTAATGTTTTAAAGTAAAATATTCTCATTAAATCATATCATCATATAAAAAATTTATATGAATTTTTTAGTTGTGAAAGAGAATTATTATTGTTGTTATCTTATGGTTTGATGAAAGAGAATTGTTGAAATATAGCTTCTTTAGTTATTTTTTGTTTTTATTTATAGAATTTGTCGAAATCGTGTTTAAGAAATTTGTTTTGGAAATTGTTTTCACATTTGGTAAATTATTTTTGAAACTTGATTTGGAAATATTTTTGAAAAAATACCAATTTTAAGAGAGAAAAAAGTACTTTTTGAGTTTCTAAAATTGTCTTCCTGCAAAAATAAAAAACAATATGAAAACTTGAATCGTGTTTTTTTGTTGTTTTTATTTTCTGAAAGCAAGAAAAACAACAACAAAAGCAGAATCGTAACCAAACAGACATGTTAAGTGCTTTTATGGGCTAGATAGGATCACTAAAGTATGAGCCTTGACAAATTGTTCATTATTACTGCTTAAGCTTAAACACAGATCCAAGACTGAATGTTCTCATGGCCCAACGTGGTTAGGAATTCAAAGCCTGTACCATGAGGTCAAAAAGTGAAAGGCAGTATTTTTTACTGCTTGAAATTTTGGAGGAGGGAAGAAAGTGAAAGAAAATATATATATATATATATATTTAAAATATTTCTTCTTTTTTTTTTTCTTTCATTTTTTTTGTCTTTTTTTTTCGAAATCAAATATAAACAAGATAACAAATAGTATTTTTTCTCTCATTCTCTTTTTTTTTTTTTCAAAGTTATTATTATTCTTTTTGTGTGCAAGTCCTTGTACTTAGGGATTATTACATGAATATCTCATCTCACACGTGAGTCATGCAGTTATCATTAATGGCAACAGGTGGAAGTTTCGTCTCACTTTCCTCCCTTCGTTCCACCCCACTCCTTTGCTTTCTGTCGTCTTCACATCTCACGTCAAAATCCTCTTATTTTCTATCCGTCTCCTCCTTTACAGCTCGTTTGACGCTTCGGGATAGAACAAAAAAATAAAAAATAATATTTTGTTACTTATAAAAAAAAAAGAGAGAGATTAATTCAAAATTCTTTTTCTCCTAAGTAGTATCAAATAAGGGAGGAAAAAATTTTCCTCTCCTCCCCCAAGTTTTAAACATGCTAATGAATCCTAAATCCAAACATGGCATTAATTCAATAAAACTTGTTGTACTTCATTATATTTGTTTTCTTCACTTTCTAATTTATTCTCGGGTCTTGTTAACATGTGCCTTAAGAGCACATTTTAAATATACTTTGTCTGGTTATACAAAGTATTGAAACTTATATTTTTAAAATTTTTAATACTGAAAATACAAATTTTAATACTTTATACAACTAGATAAAATATACTTAAAATGTACCTTTAGGGCACATATTAGCATTTGCCTTTATTCTATTGTAGTCACTTTAGCGTGACACCCTAATTATTCTAATTGACCATTGGTTAAACAATAAGGACTGATTAAAAAATAGATTGGTTACTTCCCATTTCTTTTTGGTTTTGTCTGGAAGTCAAAATTATCAAGTGGAAGGAAAAGGAGTAGAAAAGTGGAAAGGAAATCTGTTTTTAGTCCTATTTCCTTTCATACTGAAAAATTACATGAAATTAACGAATTTTTATAAAAACAAAATTTTATGAAAAAAGATAAGAAGATATATTTTTCACATCTATTTTTTTATATATTTTATTTTTCTTTCCTGTTGCTAAATCTATTGACCAAACAAAGCATTTTAATTTCCCCCACTTCTCATTTGGAGTGTTTTAAATTTATTTCACGTTTCATGCGTTGGTAAGTTTCATTTTTTAGCATAACCAAGTGATTAAGTTATGGACCTTGTCTAAGAATGCTTTAAATAATTAAGTGATAGTCCAAACACATCATTAATCATGTAATAAGAGGTTGAACTGCCATCTTTTTTAGAAAATCTAATACTAAACATTGCATCCGATGAATTCACTCTCGTGAAGAAAATAAAAATAATATATCCGAAATAATTTACAAAAAAGTATCCGAAAAAATATCGAAAATAGGGTGATAACTTTCCTATTTTTATATTATTACTATTAAATTATTAATCTAATCCTTCTCATACATCACCATAAAAAAACCAAATTTTGAAATAAATAAAAAAATAATTGGGGTTATTACCGGATGGAATGGAACCGGATCTATAATGTTCGTTAAATTTCCTTTTCGCGATCGTCAAATATTCATTTCTGCTCTCTCTCTCTCTCTCTCTCTACAAGTGTGGGTGTCTGGTACGTCCCTTATCAGATCTCTTAACTCTCAACCTCATAATTTCTTTATCGTTTTCTTCATAAACCTTCGAACCTTGTTGGCATATTCGCTTTTTTTCTGTGTTCTGTCTGAACATCTAAACACACAACAATCTCCAGCTCACTCGGTCGAATTCTTTTTAGCACTCCGTAAGTTATTCCCATAACTTTTTGAGTATTTGTCCGAAAATTATGTCTTGTAGTTGATGATTTTTCTGCTTAATCTATATTATTGCTTCGCTTTGGAACGGAATCCTTAAGCCATCAACTAATTGCCCAGAAATCTGAAAGAAAAGAACAGAAAAGAAAAAGAAAGTCCTGAAAGTCCACGGCCTCTGAGATTCAAATTTTCTATTTCTTTGTTTTCCGTACATTTTCTAAGCAACCAAACGGAGCGTAATTCGTTGGATCAAAAGACTTGTGGTTTAAGTACGTGTTTTGAAATTGAATAATTTTGAGCAGGCAATGGAGTTCAGCAAGTCATAGATAGCTGAAGAGTGTTACTTATCTGTTAATTGCAAAATTCTCCCGAAGTTACTGTGTGTGGTCTTATTAAGCAATCTCTTGACATGCTTTGCTGTCTTAATCAGAGTATGAAGATGGGAGTGGCAGAAAACAGTTCTGACATGGAGGAGGGAACGTTGGAGATTGGAATGGGTAAGTATTCTTGTAGTGCTCCAAGCATTTAGCAGATTGAAATTTATTATTACAGTTTTTAATTTTATTTTTGATAATCTTGCTTTCCTGTTGTGACTCTTGTAAGAATACTCAGATCTTACTAGGAAGAAGAGATTTTAAAGAATTCATCCATGACTCTTTGTGATTGACTTGGTATGGGTATTAACCCTTGTTTTTGCACTGAGGCAGTGGGCCAAGGTTTTGTAAGGAAAGTCACCAAAACCATTGTATAGTAGCAACTATATTTCAAAGTTTTCTTGACAAGGTAGGATTGCCACAGCTGAAAACAAATTTGGCAAGAATTTTGGGATTCAAGGAAGCGTGAGAATGAATAATAGTAAAAAAGAATATATGACTTTGACAAAAATGAAGCTTACATTGTCAATAAGAAAGTAATCCAACTGATGATAAGGTTCACTGATATGTCATAAAGTACTCAGATCATCAGCTATTTTCAGTGAAAATTTGTGAATCAATGAAAAAAAAAAAAAAGATAGATCAAACAAGCTTTATGAAGAAGTTGAAAGTATCCAACGAATTTTTTGGTATGATGGAATTTGACTGGTTCAACTAGTTTGATGAACGGATAAGTGCCCGATGTAGTTTGGATAAAAAATTATTGTAATCCTATTTTTACAAGGTGGTGCTCTTAGACTCTCAGTGATAATATGCTCCTATTTTTTACAAGGTACTAGATATACAACATCCAATGTTATCTTCCTAAGTGGTGTGCCTTGAGTTCCATCTAAATGGGTTGGCATCGATTCTTTTAATGAAACTAAAAGAAAGTTGATAGTTTGAAAAAGTTCAAATATGGATGATGGAGTATTCTTTTATCTTATATTAAGGAGTTAAATATATTTTTTGGTTCAACTAAAATTGAACTTTCAAGCGTATGAAAGGGAAAGAAATATTCAAGCACTATCCTCTCCTTTTGTTCACTATTACATCTTCTGTCAAAAATGTTTACTACTGGGTGCTCAGTGATGTTAAGGATAATATTGATCTGGAGCTTGTCAAATTGCAGAGTACAGAACAGTCTCTGGTGTTGCAGGGCCACTTGTTATTCTTGATAAAGTGAAGGTGTGTTTATCCATCTAATAATTTCTTGTCTTCTTTTGCTGTTTCCCCGTCTTGGGATAATATTGTTCAGAGTTTAATATTTTTCATGAGCTGTTAGCACTCTTTCTCTTGGAATGTTCAGGGACCTAAATATCAGGAGATTGTCATTATTCGCCTGGGAGATGGAACAACCCGACGTGGTCAAATCTTGGAAGTTGATGGAGAGAAAGCTGTTGTGCAGGTTATATTTCATACAACTGAAGAGCTGCCTTTCATATTCTCTAAAAGATAATCCACAGTGAATCAAATTTTTTCTGATCATACCCCAGCACTCATTTTTTAGTTTTTTTTTCTTCTTTTCTTTTCTTCCTCAGGTTTTTGAAGGAACATCTGGAATTGACAACAAATATACAACTGTGCAATTTACAGGGGAGGTATAAAAAAAGTTATTTTTCATTTTAATTTTTATGTTTTAGTTTTAAAATTAGATTCTTGATCTTTGACCTGTTGCAATAGTCGTTGGTGCATATAGTTGATGGTTACTACCAAAAGTTTTTAGAAATGTTAAAACTGCGAGCAGCATTTGTGTGTGTGTGTGTTAGGTTCATGGTCACAGGCAATAATTGCCACTGTTATCATTGTGTTCTGGTCTTTTGCAAGTTATACTGTAATGAAGGGAAGCATGAATGAAGAGCTATTATGCACCCTCACCCCCGCCAACCCAAAAAAACAAGGGACATAATTTTCAGAATTTGTAACTCAAGAAAGGGGAAAAAAAAAATGCACATTCTTCCAATATTTTGGTTGGAAATGAGATACTGCTACTTTTTAACACAAAAGTGCTGAAAATCTTTGTGGATGAAGGCATTGGTCAGGGCCGTCAAGCCATGTGACACTTTGTAAACATCTTTCTTCTTTTCTTACTAGGTGCAGGATATTTGAATATCAAGGGTGCTAGTATTTTGTCTTGAAGAAAGAAGCTGCGTTGCCTTTTTTTGTTATTCTAAAGATGTGCTAGAATCTCACCTTGAAAAAAGTAGCCGTGTCTTCCCCTTGTTTATTCTAAGTTTTATTTAATTTTATAGATGTCCACATATTATCACAAGGGTCTTTTCACCAAAATTGTCTGTTCAACTTTTGGAGGTAATAAAATTATTAGTTGCAAAGATTGCTGAATTAGCTGTAGCTTTAGTTATGTGGTTTCCCATGTCATAATATAGGTTCACTTGTCTTGGAGTTATTCCTTCGAGACAAACACACACATGAATTTGCATGTATTACTCTCTCTCTCTCTCTCTCGCTCAACTGTGATCGATGAGTGGATTTATGCAGATATGTGGTGAAAGCTTAGCCTTTGCTCTTGAGCATTTGGATAAAGAAGACTCAGTCCCTTCAGATAGTTGTTGTGCAGGTTTTGAAGACTCCTGTGTCATTGGATATGCTTGGACGCATCTTTAATGGTTCTGGAAAGCCTATAGATAATGGACCTCCAATCTTGCCTGAGGCTTACCTAGATATTTCTGGTGAGTCACGTTGGGGAGATCATGATTTTCCAAATAATGAATAGCTCTTTTCCTTACATTTTATGTTTTTCTGCATAAATGATAAATTCCTTCTGCCCTTTTAGGAAGCTCCATTAACCCTAGTGAGAGAACCTATCCTGAAGAGATGATCCAAACTGGGATTTCGACAATTGATGTTATGAATTCCATTGCTCGTGGACAGAAGATCCCTCTTTTTTCTGCTGCTGGTCTCCCTCATAATGAAATAGCTGCTCAGATCTGCCGTCAGGCTGGTCTTGTTAAACGGTTGGAAAAGTCTGACAATCTCATTGAGGTATATTGTGCTCTTCTGGAATTTTCGGCAGTCAATAATGTTGAAATAATATGTTTCTTTGCTTTTGTTTGGTAGGAAGTTGATAATCATGGATAAGAAGAAACCTATATTATGAACATTCAGTTCATCTATTGTTCATTTGCTGTCTGCATTTAAGTTTTCTTGAGTTGATGATCATTTTCTGAGTCCCTCCATGTCAATTCAAGATTGCTCAAGTTTTAGATGTTTTTCCTTTGGGATAATTCTTATTCCAAAATTGTATTACTAGCAATGGTTTCTATCTTATGTGAAAAATTCTCATGTTAATGGAATATTGAATTTCGAATCAAGTTTGTTCTATTTGGTTCAAGATGGTAGTGTCCTGTTTGCTTCCCCTGTTTTTTTTTTTTTGGGATGTGTCTTACGTGATTCTCTAAGTCTGTGCCATGTCTTAATAGGATGCAGAAGAGGACAACTTTGCCATTGTGTTTGCTGCTATGGGTGTAAACATGGAGACAGCTCAATTTTTTAAGCGCGATTTCGAGGAGAATGGATCGATGGAGAGAGTGACCCTTTTCCTAAATCTGGTATCTTTTCATACACACACAGCTGAATCATTTTTCTTTTCCAAGTATTAAAAGATTACCACATTCATTAACATTTTAAATGTACTCTTTGCTCAGGCCAATGACCCCACCATTGAGCGCATTATTACTCCTCGAATTGCTCTCACTACTGCAGAATACTTGGCATATGAATGTGGGAAGCATGTCCTAGTCATACTAACAGATATGAGTTCTTATGCTGATGCTCTTCGTGAGGTATCTGATTGTCTCCTTACGGATTTGGGAAGGTTTATGACATGCATACATTTTATCATCAAACAGTAATATAGTGAACATAAGATTAATAGATTTTGTTGAGTTTTGTGATGATTAGTACTGAAGATGTTAAAAATGCCATTAATAACCATAGCAGAAACATGAAATGGTTTCAGTTTCATGGAATCCGAAAACAGACAATTACTTTATCTGGTTTCACTGCAGCATTTGTGACTTTTATGACTTAAAAACTCTTACATGCTACGGCAGGTATCTGCTGCCCGAGAGGAAGTGCCTGGAAGGCGTGGGTATCCTGGGTATATGTATACTGATCTGGCAACAATTTATGAGCGTGCTGGACGTATTGAAGGAAGGAAGGGCTCCATCACTCAAATTCCCATATTAACTATGCCTAATGATGGTATCACTAGCAGCCTTTTTTTGATAGTCCATATATGCTTTTTGATATCTTTCTTCGTTTGTTTATAATGATCAAAGGACCTGATATTAGTTTTGTTCTATGAACCAGATATCACGCATCCTACCCCAGATCTCACAGGTTATATTACTGAGGGGCAGATTTACATTGATAGGCAGCTCCACAATCGGCAGGTGAGTTGAGACAATGGACTGAAGGGCATCTTATGCATCTTGAAATAGGATTGAATATGAATGATAAATGGATTGGACACCAATCACTGCGTGGATTATTTATGATGCACTTCTGGCTCCATTTATTTCTAGGCAAAATGGTTACCATCTTTCAAGAATATATAGTTTTGGCATCATTTTATGTGGATTTCAATTGTAACAAGATCTTATTTAATGGCCAGTATTTTTTTAGTTCACTATAAATAGAAATACAGGTTTATCTGCTTTGATTTGGATCATTTTTCAATTACGATGGAGCTCTAAATTTTTTGGAAGACTAATGTTTACCTATGGTGTCCCTCATTACAAAGACAATGGTGTTCATTTCCTCTTTTGTTTCGTATTGAACAGATATACCCGCCTATCAATGTACTCCCGTCACTTTCTCGATTAATGAAGGTAAGCTGTTATGCTGGAGCTCTCCCTATATACATGGGCATGCCTATATGCTGTTGAAAGATAGTTATGTGAAGGTCAACTAGTTTATGGTGAGGCTGTGTGAGGCCTTGGGTCCAACTCTTGCAATGATAGTATGATTTACCTGAGGAATATGTTGAACTCACTCTGTTTTTTGGTTTTGGTAGAGTGCGATTGGTGAGGGAATGACTCGTCGAGACCATGCTGATGTCTCTAATCAGGTCTGCCTGGAAGTTGCTGTGGTATAAGCTCCATTTACTGTTCTGCTTCGAGGTGTCCTATTTAACACTTCTGATTTTCATCTTCAGCTATATGCAAATTATGCCATTGGAAAGGATGTTCAGGCAATGAAAGCTGTGGTTGGAGAAGAAGCACTTTCTTCTGAGGATCTGGTCTCTCTCTCTCTCTCTCTCTCTCTCTCTCTCTCTCTCTCTCTCTGTGGGGCTGTGTTCGTGCGAGTGGCCATATTCCTTATTAATTGCTTATATCTGGAAGTGATGAGGCATTTATTTTATTTTAATTTTCTTTTTGGTTTTCCTGGAAAATGCAGCTTTATTTGGAGTTCCTAGACAAATTTGAGAGGAAATTTGTTAGTCAAGGGGCATACGACACCCGGAACATTTTTCAGTCACTTGATTTGGCATGGACACTGCTTCGCATCTTCCCTCGCGAGCTTCTCCACCGCATACCGGCAAAGACACTGGACCTGTATTACAGCCGTGATGCAACAAGCTGATGAGATGAAATGCGAGCTTTTGTATCCTTTGAATTTAATGGTTCACCAGAATCAGAGTGGCCATGTTTTACCTCGTTAAATTTCAAGTGGCTGGATGAATTACCAGAATCAGTGTGAAAGTGGTTTCTCCTCCCCGCTATGGCAGCGTTATGGCTTTTGTAACAAATGTATTATTCGCTTATATATGGCAGTGCCTGGTATGTCCTTCTATAGATGGCATTGGCTTCGAAATTGAAGTGTGGGGAACGGCTGAGGCTTTAAAAATAAAGATCTACTGTTTCTTCAACTTTGGATATTTGCCTGGTAGGCATGCAACCAACTGGCCTGTTTGATTTTTAAGCAATAGAACAATGAAGCTAAACCCAAGTAGAAATGGTTCGAGCAGAGAGCTATCTGTCTTCCCTAATGACTTTTACGGGAGAAAATAGCTCCAGAGATTACTCCAATGGCAGGCCGATGTACGTGGCCTGCCTTGGTTTTTAGGCCTATTGAGTTCCCAGAGTCGCCCCAAGTAGAAACAGAGTAAATGTAGTTGCCACAAAATGAAAATTTGTGAAACCAAATCCTTGACTGCTAATGTAGGCACCATTTATCTCAAGCTCTTCAGGATTTTACCAAGACAGCCATTGATTTCAGCTCAACAGGGTGAGTGGTAACGATGAACAGAAGTCCTGGGTACAAAAGATACCATGATGGAAAGCACCTTATGGAACAAAGGCCCAATTGTATGTGACAGCAGTTGATTCTAGGATTTGTATGCTCAAACTAAATGCTAAATTTTAATGCTACCAATGGGATCTTAAATGCATAACAACTAAATTAGCTAAGAAGCACATGGGACCAAACGAGGTAGTTCTACTTAACATTTGTACTCATACAACTTAGATCTGAGAGCAAAGGTATTTTAAGAAATCCTTCTACTAGAACCCAAAAAAAAAAAGAAGCTCTACTAAATTCATGCAAGTTCTCAAGGTTGGAAACCTAATATTGACAGCTGCAACAACAAATGCAGAGCCCAGAATGGTTGCTTCAAAATGTTTAGACCATAATCTTCATTTAGTTGCTCTTGTCCATCTCCAGCTTCCTCTTCTGAAGCTCTTCATTTTCCTGTACAATAATAAAAGTAAATGCGGTTCAGTTTCCCTCCTGCAATAAATTCCATACCAAAAGCTTTCTTATTTTCGATAAAATCTAAAAATATACTAGAAAAGAAGGTTGGTTGTGCCTGATAGTCACTGCTGTGCAACATATCACACTATATGTCAATAGTCTTGAACTCCTCCTTTTGTTTTTTTTTATTTATTTTTTTATGGTTCAAGAGGAAAACAAAATGCCAATACGACTAAGCTCTTCGCTCAATCGGGAAAGGCAACTCCACTAGCATCATCTAGCAGCAAATAAAGAATTCCTTATGGTGGCTGTTCCATCACTTGGACTTCTTTTATCATCTCTATTCCTTGTTAGGAATAGCGCAGCCTTAGATACTACTATCGGCTGCCTAACTGTCAGGGAAACTGCGGGGTTTTGTTAGAGAATCGGCGGGCCTTTGATTATCGTATAGAATAATAGATCAGCAGACCTCTGATTGACCATAGATCCGAACCGATTGATGCCTTTGAATAAGGAATTTGCAGCCTTGAACTGCCTCTTATGATAAGCGTTTTCCTTATATCAAAGAGAAGCAACTTCTACAAATTATAACAATACTGTGGAAATTGATTTAAAAGTTTCTGAAACATCCATCAGTTGAATTAAGTATTAAGCCACACAACTGACAATAATATGTAAAAAAATTCAGAGTTAGATTTCGTCAAAAGATTTAGATGATGACAAAATTACGATGACCACCATGGTTTGATTTGAATACGAGTAGAGCTTTCTTTCCCAATATAATTTTAGGCATTCTCCTAATATCCCAGAAACGCTAAGATAACATTCTAATCTTCTGAACTACAGCCACTCACTCGAATTCCGAATCAAACCATATCATGTTTGCTCGAAACTCGCATTATATTAAAATTTAATCTTATAAAGTTCTAATTTCGAGCCCTGAGGTACATCTCCCTTCCTAGTTAGGGTTGGGTAGACTCAACACTTATGTTATGTTTGGTACAAGAGAATGGAATGAAATGATCATTCACACTTTCACTTTCATTTTCATTTCCTTATTTGGTACTACTATTTAAAGGTGGAATAACTATTTCCACATTTTGTTAGAATGACCATTTCTTATTTCAAAAGTGAAAATGGTCATTTCATTCTCACATGAAATATCATAAAACAAAACTTAGTAAGATTTTTATTGTCAAATTTTTTTTAAAAAATATAAACATGTTTGGTAATTATTTTTTTGATTTTAAAAATTTTAAAAAATATAAAAAATTTATTTTAAAATTTAAAATTTTAAAAGTTAAAAATTCATAAAAAAATTTAATAATTAAACTACCACCACCGCCGCTACCACCATCATTACAAATGCTTAATAATATATAATAATTAAATAATATATTACTAATATTTTGTATAAACATAATATTAAATTTTTATATCATACACAAATTTCATCCAATTCTATTCTAACATTGTTCGTTAGTCTTACCAAACAAGGAAATAAGAATAACTATTCTCATTTTCATTCTCATTCCTTTACATTCACTTGTACCAAACATACCAAACATAGCCTCAAGCCTCAAGGTACATACATGTATCTATAGGTTTATATAGGATTATTCAAACAGTATTGAAAATTTCTGCAGAAGTAATAAAAAAACATGCAAAACTCAGGGAAGAATGCGTAAATTGAGGAAGATTACCATTGCGAGTTCATCAATATGAAGATAAGCGCCGGTTAAACATACAAGAAGTGCTGCCATTGAAGTGAGAAGGAACGCGATAGCAACGCCTTCACCTTTGAGAATACGAACCGCGCCCGGGACGATGATAGTCGGGCGAGTGTAAGTGGAGAAGAAAGTCTTCACAACAGCCCTATTCATCATTATCTCTGAAAACTGCTCGAATAAAAACCGAAAAAGAAAATCCTCACAGAACATCACCGAAATTCATTCCACAATGAAATTGGAAATTGAAACTTGCTTGTACACCTTCATATTCACCAGGTAGGGCTTATCACGTAACATTCCCCATCGAACAATGCAGATAATCGCCCGAAAAAGCACGAGGGTTGTCACAGCAGCAGCTTAGAGATGGTTGTCGAAGATGACATCGTCTCCCATGAAGGCCAATTAGGCGAAGCTTAAGATCAGAGCGACGGAGTACAAAGCAACCGATTGAATAGCCATTGGAACGACTTCCATCGTTCAATGTAGCCAAGAATCAAGAACTTACTCCTAGGGTTTACGATGATGAAGAAGTAACACAAGATCAGAGGAACATGCCGATGGCTATGGACCGGCTAAAAGTGATACCCGACCGAAAAAAAGCTTAAACTGTCCCCCACTCTCTCCTCGCTTCCTCGCTTTTATAATTTTTTTTAATTTTTCATATAAGCCGGTGTTTGGACTTCGGAGCATTTAGGACCTTTACTCAGTTATTCTTTATTTTATTTTTTTAGTTTTAGTGTGTGTGCTTTGTATATTTAAGACTAGTTTAGTACAATTTTTTTATTTTAATTTTTTGATTTATAAGTAAAAAAAATTAAAATTTTTTTTTACTTTACAAGTTGAAGAATAAGCCAAAAAGTTAAAAAAAAAAAAACTTTTTGATTTTTTTACTTATAAGCTATAAAAAAGTTAAGTTAAAAAGCTTTACCAAACAAGTTCTTAGTTTACCTAGCCGCCTTCTTGAAGCAAATGGCATCATATTAACATGTTTAATTTCTTTTGAAAATATTAATTGTTTGAAAAATAATTAGATGTTCACGTAAGAATAACAGTGTTAGATCATTATTAATTATGTTTCGAGTTCAATCTTGTAGTAATGTGCCATAGACTTTTTTTTATCTACCCTCATTCTCCATTTTTTTCCTTTTTGGTGTAAGGAAAAAAGAAAAAAGTTTCTGCTTGGGCTTGGGTTGGAGGCGGGGAATGACATCTCCACCCCCACCTCAACCTACAAAATCCACCTCAATCCCTGCCTTTAAAAATTAATTACACTTTGACTCTCTCAACTATAACTTAATATTACTTTATCCCATTTAACTAAAAATAATTACATTTTCACTATCATAAAACTTAAAATTAAAAATTTGTTTGGTCAAAATTATATACTAATCTCTAAAATAAAGAGATAAAAATAATTTTATGACTATAAAATAGTAAAAAAATAATTTCAAAATGACTAGAAATGACCGGAATGACTTTTAGTTTAGCATGTAAAAAAAAACTAAGTCATTGTTAAGAGGGTCAAAATGTAATTAACTTTTAATTTTTTAAACTTATTTTAAAATGAACCACATTGACTTCTTTTTAAAAGTTGGAGGATCAAAATAGAACAATTCAAAGTTCAGAGATGATATTAAAATTTGAGACAAAGTTAAAAGGACTAAATAATTATTTACCCTGAGGAATTCTAATACTTTAATAGGTCTTTGCACTCCTTGTATTACACTAATACAATTTATTTGACCAAGAACACTAGTGATTTTCTTTCTTTTTACAACATTTATATTTATGTATCGCTAACAAGTATAAATTATTCAGTGTTTTTGGAGTATTGTCAAGTAGTGCTCCACATCTCATATGAGGATAAGGCCTACCACCCAAGTTCAACCTTCATATGAGAGGTGGAGCACCAGGTGGGCCACACTCTCATATGAGATGTGAAGCACTACCTAATAATACTCTAAGAGTACTGAATAATTTTTTCGCTAATAAAGCTAATGACGCGCTTCCAATCATATATATATATAAAAGTTGTGTTTACTCTTGTATTTTGCCTCTCTCTTACGTGACACTCTAAATACTTTCAAATTTTTAAAATACCACGTCACATAGGCAATTAGTTAGATAACTTTTAAAAATTAATTAACATTAAAGGACTCTTTATAGACTAATGATATAGATAACTATATCAGAGTACGGAATAATCCAATTGTTGGAGGTTAATCATAATCATTATACATATAAAAAATTCAAAAAGGGCAATTGGTTAGATAATTTATGATATAGATAACTATTGAATCTACACGATTATCAATCCACCACTTAATTCAATCCGATATGTATATTTAATAACTTATTGATATAGATAACTTACGTATATTTGCATACATGTAGCAAATCAGAGTACCAAATATAATCAAATTGTTAGAAGTTAATAATTATTATACCTTCACAAAAAATGAAAAGTAAGAACATAAAATAAAATAATTATAAATTTAATTAATGCTCGCAACGCAAAAAGAAACCAAATAATCTTGGTAGCCCTAACTGGGGTAGTTGAGTTGAAATAGAATTCCCTATTGAGACTCTTAGCACTTTCAATATACACCACTTAATTCGGTATAAATTAAAAGATAACTATTCTTTATTGGCCCACTTTATGTTAATGTTAAAGGGATCTCCATCGTTGGTAAGGTTTAATAATCAATCTCCATTATTGCTAACCTCCATTAATGATAGTTTCATTATTTGTAATCCTATGCTCTTGCTTTTGGGTTAGAATTCAGTATATTGCCTATTTTCATAGCAAAGATCATCTTCAATTCAGGTAAACTTTAATTTTTTGAATTCTTTTAGTGTGCTCTTTAGATATGAATAGCTACATGTGTATATGTCCATCTTGATAACCAAATCCATTAAAAAACTAAGAACTTAATATGTCCATCAAGTATGTGATTTTATTTTAATCTATCCCTTTTACACACATATAATCTATTAAATTTGCATTGAACACATGAAACCTAATTTGTTTTGGGTTTATCGATCCCACAACCAGCAAAAAACTCATCATCATCTTCTTCTTCTTCCTTGGCAAGAAACTCATCATCAAAGGACTCATGTTCTTCTTCTTCTTCTTCTTTTTTTTCTGCAAAAAACTCATCATTTTTTTCTTCTTCCTCTTTTTCAACGAAAGCAGTGGATGATGTTGGATAGCACCAATATTTATAGTAGATGACCCAACCACACAATGTCTACTTTGCGATTGAGGCAAATATGTCGTACTTTCTCTGATAAACCACTATAATTTGCATGAAAGCTCCGAAAAACACGTCGAAAAAGCTAAGGTCAGAATAACCATATTGCAGTTACATGTAAGCACGAAATACGGGAGCAAACATAATAAACGCATGTTAATTTTTTGAAACTATGCACTCGGCCATATGTCCATGAAGCCATATGTCCATTAAAGTGGCCGTGTGCAGTGATGCATATGAAGCCATATGTCCATGATTGCATGAAAGTAACCATGCACTCGGCCGTTTTAGCGCCCACAAATTAAAATTAATAATCCATTAGAATATATATACACATATCAATAACATACTATTACTTTCTATTATATCTACCGGCTGTACTTGATTATAATTATCTTTGCTTCACATACTTCATTTGTCAGGAAGGCGAAGACGACTTAACCTTAAAACAATTGGAACAAATGGTTGGGAGCACATTTACCTTCCAAATTAAAATTACAGAGTTCAATATCAAAAACTTAAATTCTAAAATGTTTGTAACAAAAATATTCCCATTGAATTATGAGCTTGAGAGTAAATATTATCTCCATCTAATTCAAAAGGTAATACTTCTATCAACTTTAATTCTTAACTTACTACAATAAATATTAAATCTATTTTCATAATAAAATTTATTTTGTTATAGACCATCTTACTAAATAACGAAAATGCACCAGAGTTTCAAGCCAACAATCTCAATGGAAAACGTCCAAATAAAGATATTACACAATGTACTCCAACTAAGAAGCAACGCCTTAATTCCATACATCAGGGTTGATATATTATGTTATTATTATTACATAAAAATTATGTGCATTATCTACATTTTTGCTATAACTATATTTATATTTTGATTATTTTTCATGCAGAGTATTGAAGATGATACATATGCAAAAACTTATAGCGCCTAATTCCTCAAAGTTTTTACAAGTTTTTTATTTGTTTAGAATTGTTTGACTATAAGGTTATGACAAATTAAAATTATCACTTTTGAATAGCATTTTTAATTATTATAAATTTTTTAATTAATTAATTAATATATTTTATTATAAATTTAAAGAATCATTATTGTTTCGTACATTGTACGGATCGACACTTAATGTCATCGAAGATGACGTTAGAAAACAACCGTTGTAACTTTGAAGCACGGTTATCATTGTAATGACCATTAAAAGTATTTTTTTTAATTTTTTCTCGATATGGGTTTTAAGATTAAAAAATTATATAATTAAAGTGTGAGGGCACAAACTAGTTGGTATTTACTCGAGAAATTCAAAAGCAAAACCATGCGCGGGCCCCTAAAAATTGCCCAATATTGCATTGGGATTAATAGATTCGAAATTGATGGACTTTGGTGTCACATCATTTTCTGTGGATTTCAATTGTAAAAAGATCTTATCTAAGGGCCGGTATTACTACTGAGTCGGCTTAATTTTTTTTTTCGTGGCCATGCCAGGGATGCATGCCAAATTTTTAAAATTTTTTATGTCGTTACGTGTTTAATAAAAAAATAACAGTGCATTAAATATGATTTTTAACACATGATAGTGATGAATTACCAAGATCTGGGCAAAAATGTGGCTTTTGTAACAAATGTAATATTTCACTTTTGCCTGTTATATCCCTTTATAATTGGCATTGACTTCGAAATTGAAGAGTGTGGATCATAAGAGGTTTTTTAGAATAAACTTTCAAATGTTTATTCCAAGTGTGTTATTTGTGTGAGAGGCATGCAACCAACTGGACTGTTTGATTTTATAACAATTTGAGGTAACCATTACAAGAGAATAACTGCCTTCTTCAATATCTTCATGGGAGAAAATAGCTCCAGAGATGGCTCCAATGCCAGTCCCACGAATGAAGCTACCTTATGTTTTTGGAAATTCAATGGAATAGTGTTTTGCGAATTGGGTTTTAGAAATTATTTTTTTTGAAACTGCGTTTAATAAATTAATTTTGGGACTTGTTTTTGAAAAAACACTACAATTTTAAAAAATTTTCAAACAGTATTTTAAAAATTTTTAAAATCAGTTTCATATGAAAAAGAAAAAGGTGATGTTTTTAATGCTCTTATTTTATTTTAATTTTTTTGTCTTGTGTTTTAGAAAACGAGAAAAATAAAGCTCCCAATATTTTTATGTTAAAAAATATCAAAAACAAAAACGAAAGCGAAAACATAAAGGACTCGCAACCAAATCATATCAGAAAGTGCTGCGTCGGTTTCCTTTAAAACGACTGGGAGTCCGATACAAAACGACCATTGAGAACCAAGAGGAATAGAGGATGCTCCCTCTTTGCTCCCTCTCAGGCACCTCGCTTGCCTCCGCAAAAGCCTTCCACAGCTCATACTCTCTCTGCTTCTTCCATTCAAGCCCCAGAAGTTTCTCTAGAGTTTCGAGAACAGTCAGAGCTTGTTCTTGTTCGGCCGTAGCGTCAGATTCCGATGAATCTCAGGAAGTTCTCTCTGCCCGGAGAGCCAATTACGCCGGCGTTCAGTTTGACGAGACCGTCGATCTCAAATCCGGGAAGCTCAGGCTCGATTCTTGGATTTCGTCTCGCATTACCGGCATTAGTAGAGCTCGCGTGCAATCCAGCATTCGAACTGGACTTATTAGCGTTAATGGTCGAGTAATTGATAAGGTTAATTTCCCTTTCTCCGGTCTATAATTCTTCTTTTGTCTTAATTTAGATTCCAATGAGCTGTAAAGAAAATTGGTTAAAAGGAAACGGAAAGAACATCGATATTGGTGTAATTTAGCTTTCAAAACTATTTGTGTGTTCCAGTGAATCGGAATCGCAGAAAAAATAAGCTTAGTTATCATTTTTCTCTCTGATTTTAGTGAGGATTAATTTTTTGGTTAACTTTATTTGTGGTGCATGTATACTAGCAAATTTATATCCAACCTGATAACGTACATGGATTGTGGACTGAAAAATTGAGCGAATTTGGAACCCTTCATTTCATTGGATTGTGCCCCCTTTTATTTTGGTCTTCTAGTATGTTTTTAACGATATTAAATTTGCTATCTATTGTAAATTTGAGATTATATGATTCAGCAGGTTTCACACATGGTCAGAGATGGGGATAAAGTTAAGTGCACTATATCGGAGCTGCAACCTTTAAAGGCTAAACCAGAAGATATACCTTTGGATATTGTTTATGAAGATGAGCATTTGCTAGTTGTTAACAAACCTGCACACATGGTAAGGGTCTAAATCATTATGTTTTGAGTTTTTAACTGAACTTAGCCTTTTGTTTTGGAATTGACACTGCACACTTGTTCACAATTGCACAGAAGTTCCTGCAGATGTGCACACATACCCAGTCAGTAAAGAAAATAACAATAACACGGGGGATTGTTGCAGGGCCATGGAGAGATTAGAGAGAGAGAAAGAGAGAGAATTGAGATTATAAAATTATCACCTTCATTGCAAATTTTGGAAATGAAGTATCTTGTTCAAATTCAAGCAAATTACAATTATATTTTTCGGAAATTTGACCAATGTTTGCAGTGTCACATGTACAGTTGTCAGCACTTTTGCACGGATTCACTTTTCTTCACGTGGGAAAGGGATTATCATAAAAAAATTACAGCTGAAAACCTAGTTACCCAGTGCTAAATTATCACAATCCAAGACTTGACTTTAATTTTGTGTTTCTGGTTTATTTCCCTCATTTTACAGAACAATAGTATGTATGCGCTGTAGTTATAAATTTGTGGCTGTTCTCGCTTGTGAGTGGGCCTTTCAGCTATCATTCTGAGTAATGCTCTCATTTTTTTGATCCAGGTTGTTCATCCAGCACCTGGAAATGCGACTGGAACTCTTGTTAACGGCATTCTTCACCATTGCAGTGTTTCCACATTTGCATTTCCTAACCGGGAAGTACTCTCCGAGATGGAGGATCTTTCTGATGATGACTTCAGTTGCTTTTCTCCAGGTCAAAGTTGCAATGAAGATGTAAATTCTGGCATATTTGCATCCTCTGTTCGTCCAGGAATTGTCCATAGATTAGATAAAGGCACAAGTGGATTGCTGGTTGTTGCAAAGGTGATTTCTGCCCCTTAAATGTTCCCTACCCTTGAAAATCAATTGACTTAATCTTTGTTGTTTTTCTTGTAATTGTTTAGTTGAATTTGCTGCTAGGACGTAAATTGTTGTATTGAATTTTAGGCCTTTTGCATGCTGATGGCAGGATGAGCATGCTCATGCTCACTTATCTGAGCAATTCAAGCAACACACAATCCACAGAGTATACATCAGTCTTACCTGTGGAGTACCCTCCCCAACTTCAGGACGTGTTGATATTCCAATCGGTCGCGATTTGAATAATAGGATTCGTATGACTGCTGTTGCTGGGCCAAGTAAATGTGGACAGGCACGTCATGCTGCTAGTAGGTGATTTAAGGTCCTCCATTAGCCTCTTCATCTTTAGTTTGGGGGTGCTTTTTGCACCCAGTTGCCCACCAAAAAATGTTGCCCCTATTGAAATACTCTCGCTTTTAGTGCTGTGAAGTTCTTCTAATCTAAGGGTACAATAGGAATTTAAGAAAAAAATAAATTTACACAAGCATTATCTCTTTTTCTGTAAGTTCGACCAAATAAATCCTACATAGTTTTAACTTTTTTGAGATCTATAAGACTACAATAGACAAACCAAGATATAGTTATATTTAGGGTGATCTCACAGAAGTTGTGCCTGCTGTCTGCTTTTTCCCTAATTAAGTAGGAAAAATCCAACAAAAAATTAATAGTTCTTGTATTTTTAACTGTCTTTTATAGTATTTTGTATAAATCTCTTGGTTTTCTTTTTTAAATTCACACCCCTATACTGAATGTAGTTACATACCCCTTATCAATCAAAATGCCTAAACTTTCTCGTTGAAATATTTAATGCATCTATGTTACCCTCAATCATTTTCAAATGTGGCAAGGATTTTCATTTGGTTAGAACAGAAGACTCAAACTTAATATTGGAATGAAAAATTTGGAAGTATCAGAGAACAGGGGGTGTATTACAGAATCTGCTGTGGGATGTAGGTTATTGCTTATAGTTTTGCTATACGGGCATTCCATCTTTTGTAATTGAATATAGGCTCTGTTAGGTTACTGAAATCAAATATTCACGAGCTTATATGTAATTTTTGTTTTGCTTAGTTTGCAAAATCAAGTAGCTGGTGTTAATGATTACATAATGACTGCATGGGCCCTGTAAAAGGTCGTGAAGGGCATATGTCTTTGAGGTTGTGATCCATGTCTAATAAGTTATTGAATTATATCAGGTACAGAGTTATAGAAGTACTTGCTGGTGGTGGTTCTGCACTGGTAGAGTGGCGATTAGAAACTGGCCGCACTCATCAGGTACCCTATTTTCTATAGTAGTAAAGACTTCATTGTGATGTTTAGTGGTTTTAAATGACCGAATTCATAGTATGTTTATTAAAAGATTGTGCTATAGTTATTCCTACCATTATCAATTCTTAGTTTCCTAGTGCACTAACAATACCATAGGACCACTGTTAAAAGGCTATTTTGAAGGAACTGTATCCATCCATATACGCTATACTGCCCAGAGTAGGTAGGCGGTGTGCTTCAACATTTTCATAGAAACAGCATGTATCTTTCTTAATGCTTGATTTTGCTAATGAGTGTGGCAGCTTTTGTTATCTCCCTTTACACATTTTCTTTTAAATGGTCAGTATTATATATAGCCTATGAACTTTGGTGGACTAACTAATAGAAGAATAGCAGCTTTCGGATATATTTTCAATTATGATATTAGCTTTTGCAAAGCAGCTTGTTGTTCATTATGAATTTCTACCAACATGTCCTGGATTGCTACTTTGAAATAGATTCGTGCACACGCAAAATACTTGGGAATTCCTCTATTGGGGGACGAGGTGTATGGAGGCACTAAAAGTATGGCCATGTCATTGCTTAGACCTAAGACCCCATCTAATTCCCATGGGCAACTCATGCAACTGGTGTCTAGATTAGAAAGGCCTTGCCTCCATGCTTTGGCTCTTGGGTAAGCAAATAAAAGCTATTTCTGCCATAATTGTTCAATTCGTTTTTCAATTAAAAATTTTCAAATATCATTATATGCTACAAATTACTATGTCTACATCTGTTTTGTAGGTTTAGGCATCCACATACCAGGGAGAACATAAGCTTTTCTTGCCTGCCACCCACTGATTTTGCTGAGACCCTGAGCCAGCTCCGTGAAATTAGCACAGAGAAGGTAAAAACCGCTTAAATTTGCTTTGATTCTATGGTCATATATATATCATCACTGTGACATTTCTGCAGGTTCGTTAAGTTTATCCATTTGACATACATCACCAGGGAGCCATGCTAGTTTAAGCATCAGCCTTTTCGGATGATCTCAATCATCTTTTGGATGAATTTCTGGCTTATCTACTAGAAAGAGATCTGCCAATTTCACGGAGCATCCCATCCAATCGGAGACTAAGCATCCCTTGTGGATCACCGGACGGACCTCCAGTTCTGGGGTTGCTGCATAACCTGACTTTCGTTTGTCGAAACTCTCGTAGGGCCTGTCCTAAAAATATCATCTGGTGCTTATTTAGAGCCAGGATTGAGTGCTGCTTGATGTGTCGCTTCTGCTTGGGACACAACCATCACTTTGACACTCAGGTGTGCTTCTTAGCAGCATGAAGTCTACCACATTGATTTCCATGCCATCAAGTTGGGAAACTGTGACTTCATTTTTTTTTTTTGGGTGACTACATATTGTATGGGTAAGTAAATTTAAAATATTTGGAGAAGAGTATGTTCGATTAATTGAAAGATGTTGGAAAAATGTAAATGTGGCATAATTCATTACATCAAGTTTTTGATACCACAAAGTGATGTCAAATGAATTTTGGGGGAAAGAAAAATAAAAGAAAGAAAAGCTGCCAAAAATATAAGAAACCATGCTAAATTGAAGTTCACCTGTCGAGGCTTTTGGTAGTATGGGATTTGTGGTCAGTAGGGCATTTTGTATGAATCATCCCACTAGGAGCCCTGTCTATGGCTGAGCTAACGTCTTTTTCGTTGGGCCTGCAGGCCCAATTAAAATTTTTTTGTTGACATCAAACAAGTGCATTACCCAAAAAAAAAAAAAAACAAAAGCAGTGCTGTAATTGGGTAGAATACTAATACTAGCCTTATTTAATGCACGTAATCTAGGTTGAGCTCAATGCACGTAATCTGTACTTTGGGCCGTGAATTTAGCAATTTTCTAATGAAATCACAGCAAAGATAAACAAAATAAGACAACTGATTTAGTAGTTTCTGAGAAAATACATACCCATCAGCAGTTATAAACTTGCATAGAAACGAGACTACAAAAAACTGGCATGTATTTCTCTAATTAGTATTATTTTCAAGTTACAGTTAGCTGTCAACCAATCAACTGTTACCCATTTTGTAACCCCTAATAAAATCTGTACAACTGAAAGAATGAAACAAAGCGCATATATTCTCTCTCTGCCAAAGCAAGCCAGTTTTATTTTTCAAAGTTGGATGAACAAACAAGCCCCAAGCGCTAGTTAATGAAGATAACAGAAGCCCATCAAAATTTAGAGCAAATCAAGACATTCAAGTTAGGAAGGTGTTGCTGCAGTTTCAGGAAGATTACCGGCACGACATTGGAGTTGGGACTTGGAATCCTAACGCCATTCATCACACAAACCACCAATAATCCACATAAACAGTCTTATGTATCCTGCCAGCAGAAAATAACAAAAGTGAGGTGATGGAGATTGAAGGAGGCAACAACTGAGAGTTTAGTTTACTTAGGAGTTCTTAAGTTTAATTGGATTATGACTACTCTTTATTTTTATTTGTTTCCTTAATGGATTGTTCATTTTCTTACGCCTGCCTATATAGGGCTTGAAGTATTGAATTATTAGAATTTTTTCCATGCCCCTCTGTCTCAGCAGAATCTCTCTCCCTCTTGGTTTCTTCTTCTTTCTCTTTCCCTTCCCTCTTCTTTTCTTTCTCCTCTTCTCTCATTCTCAGCTTCTTTCCGCACACTAGTTCTACACCATAAGGCAACTAATATAATACATTCTCAAATATATATATGTAACTCATTGAAACTCAATAAAATACATAGCCAGATGCAAATTTCAGAATGCTTATCTCATGGTTTTCTTTGCCAATCAAGTAAAAACGATCTCTTGTCAATTAAGTACCAAGAAGTTCAAAGTGCAGAAAGGGCAGGAGAAAAGTCATACAAAGCTAGAATAATGATTTCATTCATTACCAACAAATACCACAAGTTTTTTTGAAATAAAAAATAAGTATATAAATAGGCACCAAAAAAAGGGGACCAAACGTTTTTACAACTACCTTTAAAAAATGTGGCTTAGGCCTTGTACTCCTCAACATGCATCCACTTAGTAGATGACCACTTGTTTCCTTTAATCACAGGGCAACCACCTGGTACAAAGCACAATGTATAACAAAAGTCTTTTTAACTCATAAACCATTTAAATTTGCTAGACAGCTAAGAGAAAGCTGCTAGAAAACAAGAGAAGTAACTTCCAAATAGAAGCATTTTATATATATCTGTACAACAATACCAAACAAGACCAATTCCCCTTCTAAAATAACAATCAGCAAAATCATTATTGGACCTCAGTCCTAGTTATGACAAATTGAGGGATATGAAACACTTACCATGCAAACTGGATGGATCTAATGTGGCATCGGGTCTGAGGCTCCAGAAAAGCAATGCATCACCCATCTTCGCCTTCACAGCAAGGCCCTTTTTACCGCATTCAGACAATTCATTCCACTGTGGCACAGAACTAAAATTTCCCACAGCAGCAGGAAAGACAGTCTCACCCCCTTCTTCTACATCTGACCTGCATCAATAGTAAAGAAATGACAGTTGAAGGAGAAGTATTAAAATAAATCTCTCTGAGATGAATTTGACCACAAAGCTTAAACACTGTGCTAAGTGAACACAAAAAAACATGTAGAGCAGGTATAACTCTTACAAATACATAAGGACTGTTGCAATCCTTTGGCCCCCATTTTTAGTGTTGTACCCATCAAGAAAGTAGTCATAATGAGGCTCATATTTCTGGCCAACTTCATAGTGGAGGACTTGTAGTCCTTCTCCATGCTCTGCAAGTTGTAAAGTGAGCTCAATTGGGCTGTACCATGGACGATGTAATGGATATAAACAATGAAAATAAGGTAACCGGAAAAAAAAAACTAGGCAAACAAACAGGTAGAAGAAAAGAATAAGAAGAGAAACAAAAAAATTACATTAAAATTGAGTTATTTGATATTTGATATTGCTTTTCTGAATATCTACTTCCAACTAGGCGGAACAGTTCAGCTGACAAGTGGAGTCTGATGACTCTCTACAATGTAGCATACGTACTAGACAGACTCATCCTATTATGTAGCTACCAGCTCCTCTGTTTGTAGCCTAATAGATCTATATAAATTCCAAGATAATATTCAATTCGCTGCATGCATTACGGAATCTTTAACATACAGGTACTGGAGCCAGAAACTCTCCTTGAATAACAAATCAGACACCAATTGGAAACTGCAAGTCAAGCACTCATTGTAACTGCAAATTAGTAAGAATTGCAAAAGCTACATGTCTAACGAGCAAATAAGATCTAATCCAACTTCCTCTAACTATATTTGCACCAAAGTTTTTATCTGCGACTTCCTATGTGCCTTTAATAACATTTCCAACTAAACTTCCTCTATACAAATAAGTACCAAAAAAACCAACAACAGAACAATTATGGCAAACATTCCAAGATTAAGATAAAAATTCTTTGATTCTCATACCTACAGGAATAAATGTGAAGTCTGCTATCCTTTTCTCTATGTCCCTGATGATCTTATCTCTTCCTCTCTGTAAAAACATTCCAGAACTTGTACGCACCCTGCAAAAAAGTGAGAATTGTTTCCGTATAACTACAGGTCAAATAATATTTGAAAGAACAGGAAGAAGGGCATAGTAATCCTTTCTCTTTCATATTTGGTTTAATATGCAATGCAAGCAAAGATGGGAGGGTTGGAACACGGACCTGCTATCTTTACTCTGACCAGTTTTGCTATCAACAACGGATGACTTCGCCATGTGAGGCTTGGCAAGTTTTATTAAGTATTCACATTCCTCCTTGGACTGTTGAAAATAGCATCCAGATTCAATATTTACAGATCATAAAATTTAATCTTTGTTGTTTAATATAAAGAGTCAACCTCTTAAAACAAAAAGAAAAAAGAACAGAACAACTTAATGCTAAGTGCCAACTGAGTAAAGATGAATCAAGAGAGAACAATTGACCACAGAAAGCAAAGAAATGGATGCATAGGCTGCACTAGTTTGGGTTGTTGGTGGTGGTGTTGTGTGGCTGGAGAGCTCTTCAACATACAAAAAATTAATTAGTCATGCGACTCATGCCTACAATTAATAAGAACTGCTTCTGAATCTTCAAGATACAGACATTTTTTCTTCTTTTACTCATTTGGGCTGCCCTTTCTTTCAGAAACATTATGTGTTTGTCAATTGCTCAATGATCATATGTTATCAGTGGGATGCCTAATTGACAGAAAGCAGAACTAACATTGTTTGGCAGCGGAAAGAACAACGGGGTATACTGTTAAGCAAAACAAGCCAAAAACCGCCAACAAAGGTCCAAACACTCTCAGAAAATTCAACCATTTCTAGTTCTCAAGAAAATATTAAAGCACTCTTTTGAATCCCTGTAAAATAGACTATTTCTGCCATATCGTTGGTTGTGCTTTTTGATCGTGCCATATCAAGTTTCTTCTACAATTTTGAGTAAGTTTCTACAATTTTGCAGATTTCATCACGTTCACAACGCAAAGGTTTCGTTCCCATTGGGAAAAGTAATCAAAATAAAAAGAAATTTAAAAGAAACATACCAAGAAGTTATGATAAAC
The DNA here is from genome assembly GCA_033060915.1 of Euryodendron excelsum. Taxonomy (NCBI): domain Eukaryota; kingdom Viridiplantae; phylum Streptophyta; class Magnoliopsida; order Ericales; family Pentaphylacaceae; genus Euryodendron; species Euryodendron excelsum. Next base: position 1,837,290 of record CM065389.1, on the reverse strand, counting down.
GAAAGCTCTAGGCTCCCAAGAAAGAATTTCGGTCCACTGCTCTCCTCTCTTCCCCAGCCCATCACCATTACCATCACCATCGCCCCTGCAACACCAATCAAATAAAATTCATAATTTAGACATATACAGGAATAAGCAAACTTTTTATATGAATAGCAGATCACCAATTCCATTTGCTTCTTTATCACCGGCGGGTAAGGAATACGTACACAACCCCAGCTTTGCGGCCAAACTTGACGCGATGTTGGATCGGCGGAGAATCGTCGGAGCTAACAGGAAGAGAGAGAATTCCTAGAGCGAGAAGCATTAAGAGGACTATGGTTAACATCAGAAGCATCGCGAGGACAAGCGCTACGGTCGCCGATCTCTTGGCTTGATGCCGAGAAATGTACCTTCCTTTCGCCATTGTCGCCCAGCTTCGAATCCTAGCGTTGATCAAATGATCTATCAATCAAAACCCCAGTTTTCATAACCAAGAACGAGATTTGGAAGGTGTCCGCTTTCAATTTCCCTGAGATGGTATAAAGTATTAACCGAACTCTGGTATAGGATCATAGGAGGAGGAAGAAGAGTTTAACGGCGACAGATAGAATCACGGGAATATCCCTGTTTATTAACATATTTACTGATATGACAATTAACAACAGTGAGTCGACTAAGAGGGTATTTTGGACAAAAACCCCCTGATGAACAGGAAAAGCTTGCTTCATAGTGATTAAAAATTAGCTAAAACATGGGCTCCAGTTGAAGGCCCATCCTTCAAAAATCGTTCATTTTGAAATTCCTTTTTATTTATTTATTTATGTAGAATTGTAATTAAACAAACACTGATTTTTTTTTTTCCGTATTTTTGTCTTCAAAAATTGAATGCTGTTTTCTCCTCGGTAGGAGAAATTAGACACTGAAATTTCACTAGAAAAGTGGATTTGTTGCGGCTCAAATCTGCACCAAGTCTCTCAATCTACAAACAAGATCACAGCACTCCGCTGAGGAAACCAACTTGATATGGACTCTAAAAGCAGCTGATAGATGGCCAATGTCACTTTTGCCAATCAGGGAGGTAAATGTTGCACATGTTTATCAAGCCCTATGATTTTATTGGCTGTGTTAACCCCTCAATTTTGCTTCGCTTGAGGCCATTCTGCAGTAACCCAAACAAAAAAGAAAGAACCTTTCTCCATGCCGAAATAAAAATGAAGAAGCTCATCTTTACAGAGAGGAAAAATATATAATTTTGCGATAACTGCTTCACAATTCGTCACCATCATAAAATTTGGTAAATGCACCCTTTTCAGATTGCTAGATTAGACTCCCAAACATGTCAAGATGTTAAAAGCACAACCAGGAAGTCATTGTAGGCATCAATGCCCCAGTTCCTGCCCGACCTGAGTTCCCTACAGTGCATTCGCTTGTATGCAGCTCTACCCAGTACAATATTGTGCAAGCCAATGGATAAAGGATTCACCTTTATATTGGGACGAAGTAATCTTGATTCCACCATTTTCAAAGTGATCATGATCTGGAATATAAGCAGCTGATCATCATCAATTCTTGTACCGCGATTTGCTGTTAGTCTGGTCACGCGCACAGCAGCAGTGAAAGAAATGCATCTCATTGGTAGCAGGTACAATATCAAAGTATCTGAAGTGCATACTAATTACAACTAGAAGCAAGATAAGAAATTATTCCTCTTTTTTTTTTGTTTTTTTGATACATAAAGGAATTGTAAATGAAAAAATAAAAATAAAACGTCTAATTGACTACCCCATTACATGTCACCTAGAGGGAGATGCACCATCTTCATGCCCCGTTAGCTCATTGTACATTTCCTCTTTATTCAGTCATATCCACTTCTTGTCTTTAGCTACTTGAAGTGAGCGAATTCTCTATTGCTTGTAATGGCAACAGGCAAATCACATAAAATTCAAAGTCATAACACAGACTAAGCTTTATGTTTGATGGAATGGATGTGAAGATGAATTGGATTATAAATGAATAGTTTTATTTTCCATGTGCAACAAAAAGGAGGAAAAAGGAAGATGAAGGAGGCATTGTTCCAATAGAGGAAGTGTGTGCATTCCGTCTAAAACTAGGAGAGCTTGCCTTGTTGGTTAGAGTGGTGTGTGAGGTGAGCTTTAAGGCTAGGGTACAGATTATGTGAGAAATTCTGCAAAGCAGATCAGCAATGAGACTCAGAAGAGGCACCCATCATAAAATAAAACTAAATCAGGATTTAAGCACAGCTTCCAAATGGTACAGCTATCAGTAAGATTACTTGTACAATAGCCAGCCACAGGGATGTTGGTGATTCAACCAGGATGAAGTGCTTAACAACACACAATTAGTTGGCCAGGAAACTTAAGCGGTAAAAGAGTAAACACATCAATCTGCTGGCCCAATTGGAGAATCATACAATGATATAAAGCTGTATCATTCTGGCGATAGAATTGCATATAACGATCAGATCAAATGTCAAGCCCAATCCAAGGTAAATATGTATTTTGACTATCAGAAGGCCAGCAGCTATTCAAGACAACCACCTATTCAGAACTACTGAAATTATAAAGATAATGTCAATGGAGTATCCAGAAGATAATACTAGCACTTCTTTTGATAACGACAGTAAAACAATTAACTTAAGGCAGTCCTTATTGCACTTTGACAGGGTACATAAATTGGAAGAACATCCATCTACATGTGGCTACAAGCACTCTTAACCAGAGGACTGAACAATTCCACAACTCAAACTGTTTTCTCTTGCTCTAACCTGGTTTAATAACTGCAACCCCCCCTACCGCCCAAAACAGACACAAACACAACCCTCTCTTGAATCAACTTCATAATCGGGCATCTATCCCCTTACAATCTTGAGTAGACCCCTACATTAAATTTCACATCATATTCTTTCTAGACTACGCAATTGGGACAAACATATTATACTCAATTTAGCCATATTTGGAAAATGCAAATAGCTTTAACAAGAGATGCATACAAAGACATGAACAAATATGAGTAACACACACACAAAGAGCTTCAGCCTTTGTAAATATGAAAATTTGAAAATTAAGGGTTGTGTGAGGCCTATGTTTTAGACCAAGAATCATAAAGAGGTCGTATGCTGCTAAAGTGTTGAGTGCCTTGCCTCTTTTCCAAGTTCCGGATAAGGCCATTTGAAGCTGTAGAATGAGAATCTACCTCATTAGGTTTCTTCTTTTTATCTCACTTAGGGCAAGACTGATTTTTCCTTCGATCTTTCAGAGTACAAAATAGGGGTAATGAATGACATTACTATCATATTTTGACAAAATTCAACTGCTTAATGGCTAATCCTTAATTACAGTTGCAGGGTTAGGTTACCAATACAAATATAGGGCAATTTCATTCCAGGATTGGGCTGACTATTGACTCCACAAGATCAACTTAATGGAAACAACACAAATCATTCCTCTAAGGATTAAATCTTATAATATCCAGAAACCTAATCCATCACTGGAGAATTGACTCCTTTATTGTCAACCAAAACCTTCCTGTATCCAACCAAACACAGACACTATAGACAATAGAAATCCCTAGAATTTAACATAAACTAAAAGAAAAATTCAAGAACTTGGAGATGAAAAATATGCGTAATTGGCACATGAATAATCAACTTCTTTATTCGTCCAATAACAAAAATTAAATAAACTGACAGGATCTTATACATCGATTTCACGTACAACATGAAGAAATTACCGTAATCAGCGACGACCTTGATCGCCTCGTTCCTTGGCAATCTGCTCTCTCTGACTCTCCGCAAGCTTGTCGAGTGCCGATTGCACGGCATCATGCCCGCCGATAAGCAGCCGGGTAATGATTTCCGGATCCTTCTCGAATCGGGCCTCCTCGAACTCCTTCCGGGCGTTCTCTCTGAGAACATCCCGCCACAGCACGCCTCGCGGGTCCGCCCACATGAAGAACCGGGTGGCCCTAAGGATGTCTCGATAGAGACTCAGCGCCTCGCGCCGAGTGCTGGTGAGTCGCTGCCGAGTCAAGAGCTCGTTTTCGTCGTCGTCGTCGTCACAGGCCTTCTCTTTCTTCACAACGTGTCTGTCCAATAGCTCCTCGATTGTGTCCGGGCCGTTATGTAACAAACGCCGGTGGCGGAGGGCCAGGTTGATGCGCAAGTAGCGTAGAGAATTTGCGAGGTTTCGGCACTTCTCCACCTTGGCGATCATTTTCTCGCCGCTGCTTGGGTTGCAGTTGGAAAAATGGAGTACCCCTAGGCCCCAGTACTGCAGTTCTGATTTGTTGACTAGTTGCATTTTATGACAGTTTAATTTTAAGAGACACGCATTGTATTTTTAGGTACCTCTTTTTTCCTATTGTTTATATTATAATAAAAAATATTATTTTTAAAAAAATTTTACAAAATTAATGTGATAGTAATATTTAAAAAAAAAATTATGAGTTTTGCTATTTTATTTTGTACTAATTGTAAATGAATATACATTATATTTTGATACTAGTATATAAAAAATTAATAAAACTCCCGCAATGGCTAAAGCCAAAAAGTTTGAGTTCAATTATTTGTTATTTTGTAATGTCTTAAGTCTAAAATTATTAATAGGGTAAGATTTAGAGTATTTAAAAATAACTTATTTAATAACTTATGATTTATAATTATAATTTTTTAAAAATATATTTAGATGAATAATTTAAAAAAATAATTTATGTTTAATTATATTTTTTAAAAAATTATTTTTAAAATTATTTTTTTAAAATTAACTTGGAACTTATAATTTACGCTTATAAACGAGGTATTCAAACACAGCTGCGACGCCTTAATATGAGCCTGAACCCTGATGGTATTCATAAACGACGGCGTATGATCACAGTATGCTGCTGGAAATAGCTGTTTGTGACTTCGTAGTTTGTAACTTTGTACTATGTAACTTCGCTTTCTCATCGCTCTTTCTTCCATTTCGGCACTCAACAACGGCTAAAAACAGAGAGTATCGAACGAAGCCGCCAATGGCGATAATCAAATCAAAGGTACGCTTATACATTCCTCTTCGTTTTCTCTATCCTCTCTGTAGCCATAGCTTCAAGTCCTATTGCTCTTCTTCCTCAACTTCTGAAAATCTTCAACACGACGTCGTAAACGAAGACAAAGCACCCACTCCCACCATCGAGTTGTCTCCAGCAGAAACCCTAGTTGCAGAGAAATTTCACTCCCTGATCAAAGAACACCACCGCAAAAACCCTAGCCCTAACCCTATTGCTCCGAGCCCTGACTTCATCATCCCAACTCTCTCCTTCGACTTCTCCAAAACCTCCGCCGTCGAATCCCTCTCCCCCGCCGTCGTCCGCCGCGTGGTCGAGAAATGCGGCGGCATCCGCCACGGCATCCCCTTCCTGCAAACCCTAGCCTTCTTCAACTGGGCGACGAGCCGGGAAGATTTCGCGCGCTCTCCCGAACCCTACAACGAGATGGTCGACCTGGCCGGAAAGGTTCGGCAGTTCGACATAGCTTGGCACTTGATTGATTTGATGAAAGCACGAAATGTAGAAATTCCGATTGATACCTTCTCTATTCTTATCCGGCGGTATGTGCGCGCCGGATTGGCCGCAGAGGCCGTTCACGCATTTAATCGAATGGAGGATTATGGCTGCAAGCCCGATCAAATTGCGTTCTCTGTCGTGATTAGTATTCTTTGTAAGAAGAGAAGGGCATCTGAAGCTCAATCATTCTTTGATTCCTTAAAGGACAAATTTGATCCTGATGTGATTGTTTACACTAGCTTAGTTCATGGTTGGTTTCGGGCGGGCAACATCTCTGAAGCCGAGAGGGTCTTTCGCGAAATGAAGGAGGCTGGGATTAGCCCAAATGTCTATACTTACAGTATTGTAATTGATGCACTTTGCAGATGTGGGCAGATTACGCGTGCCCATGATGTTTTTGCAGAGATGATCGATACAGGTTGTGAGCCAAACTCCATTACTTTCAACAATCTAATGAGGGTACATGTGAAGGCCGGCCGGACTGAGAAGGTCCTGCAAGTGTATAATCAGATGAAGAAGCTTTCTTGCCCTGCCGATACGATAACATACAATTTTCTCATAGAAAGTCATTGTAGAGATGAGAATCGCGATGAAGCAATTAAGGTGCTTAATACAATGGCTAAGAAAGGGTGTGTCCCTAATGCAAATACCTTCAACCCAATCTTTAGGTGCATTTCAAAGTCGCGAGATGTGAATGCTGCTCATAGGATGTATGCGAGGATGAAGGAGGTCAAATGTGAGCCCAACACGGTGACATACAATATACTGATGCGGATGTTTGCTGATTCAAAATCGACTGACATGGTTCTCAAGCTTAAGAAAGAAATGGATGATAGTGATATTGAGCCTAATGTGAATACCTACAAAGTTTTGATCTCAATGTTTTGTACAATGGGGCACTGGAACAATGCCTATAAGTTCTTCAGAGAGATGATTGAGGAGAAATGTTTAAAACCGAGTCAATCAGTTTATGATATGGTTTTGCAAGTGCTGAGGAAGGCAGGGCAGATAAAGAAGCATGAGGAATTGGTGGAGAAAATGGTAGATAGGGGATTCGTTACTCGCCCATTATAAAAGGAGCTTACCCCACTTGCTTCTATGAGCTGGATCTTGGTAATCTTCCATTCTCTGTGCCATTGCTAACGTTTGAAGTTATTTTATGGCGAATTTTAATTGTGCTATGGTTGCTTGGAGTTAGAAATTTGGATTGTATTTCAGTAGTTTCTTGTACTAGTTTTGGGAAATATCTGTTTGTTAGGGTTCAAATAGTTACTATTATTTGTGATTGAATGTTGTCATGGTTTTGTGCAATACCTTCTAATCATCTGTGTCAGTTCTGCTGTATCCATCAGAATTAAGGCAATTGCCATTAGACTTACCTGCTGACATATTATGCCAGAGTTCAAATTTAAACAATAAGTTATGCAGAGCTTGAAATTTGAAAAATCATTGGCAATAAGTCTTAATTTGGAGCATGACCACCAGGTTGGAAAATGAAAACCAGTGGCAACATGGCGAATATGAAAAAAAGCAAAAGAGTTATTACGAGAACAATTTTATTGCTAGCATAATGAATAACTTTAAGTTCGAATTCCAACAATAATGTTTTGAAATTTATTGCTGTTAAATTTCCCTGATTTTGAACAAAGAATAAGAACATCCAAATAAGTTAGCAAACAAACAAGAAATGGCCAAATGAAAAGGTGGTCAGAACAAGTAATAATTTGGCCAGATCGTCTTGTGGGTTCCCCTTAGTTGTTTAAGCTCCTAATTGGAAACAACTATCACGAGATCAAAAGCTACCTCTAGCGGGACCTGGGCTCTTCTAGCGGCCCTCACTACTTGTCTATACAGCTTCAGCACTCGAGCTCGGACAATGAAATTCTGCAGATATAAGGAGAGAGCCATGACAGCTTCAGCATTCGAGCTCGGACCTGGGGCTATTTCTATATTGAATTTACTTGCCCTTGAAGGATTTTCTTCATCTGTCCCAATTTTGCAGCCCTTACAATTCTGGCGTCCGCCCAGATTGTCGTCCAAGTTCACCACAATACAGGTAGGTGAAACTTCTCCATCTTATATTTTCTAATTCGGGTGGTTTGAAATGGGTTTCAGATGATAGTGCACCAGTTATTTCTTACCCTTCTTTTTTTTTTGTTTTTTTAATGCTTGCCAGTCCAAGTGCTGGGTACTCGCCCAGTGCACCTGGATATTCACAATCATCTACCAGCCGGTACGCTCCACAGATGAGCAACAAGGACAATGGGAGTAAGTGCTAGATCTCGAGATCTTCTTCAGAACCAATTTGACTTCATGTGGCATTGTACCAAGGAGGGTTTGATCCTTGACGTTGTGAGTTTCTCTAAGGGAAGCCCTTACACCACAGAATATCAGCTTTTGTTGCCAAGGTGAGAACTTCCTATGCAATATGCGGTCGTTTCGTTACCTTGGGTCCTTGTAATGCTTTCTAGTGATTCATGTGAGTAAATATTGGTTCCCTATCGGAGTTTGCGTGGGTGATCCAGTAATTCACAAGATGTAGTGCTTATTGGCATTGGCAGACTGCTGTTGTAAACTAGTACCTTTAATTGTACTGAGACTAACTGTTAGTGGAAAATACCCTAAAATATTTAGTGTTAATTCAGGGTGTCTCACAAGTTTTTCTTGGTTGTTGCAGCTTTAGCAAGCTGATGTAACCTTAGACTGATGTATTTATGTCATTACGTACAGCTCTGTAGTCTTAACCATGTATTAGTGTAAGCTGTGAGATTCGACTAATCATGTATATAAAGACTTCTTTGTGACTTGCTCCTATAAACTTGTGTTCGAGAGAATGCTTGGGCAGTGCAGAAAAAGGCCAATGTGCCAAAATCGCCCCTCCGGTCTGAGCCAATATCAAATGATCATTTAAAAGTGAACATATGATTTCAAGTAGTTTAGACATATTTGCAAAATGCATGAAAACCTTAGTTAGTAAATACTTGTACGATTTATATGTAATACCTGTACTTACACGTGTAAATGAAAAAACCTTGCGTTTTTCCTTCAACTTAATTAAAAATATTTGTTTTTTTTTAGTTAAACTATATAGTACACGTATTAAACGCTTTACGTATTATACTTTAAAAAAAAAACTTGATTAAAAATTATATATAATTTAATATAATTGTTGCATATTATTAATTATATAGTTAACATATAATTATAATAGTACTTGAAATATGTAATGTTTTTCTAATAATTGGCATATTTAAATTATTAAACTTATTTTTCTATAGCTTCTTATTAATACTTCAAATATTAAGTTAAAAATAAAATTAATAAATTAAAGCATTCTTATATCAAGTATTGAAATAATAAATTAAAATTTTATTATCTATCACTCAATTTAGCTATATGTTAATAATATGATTTAAAAAATTAACGTATGTGAGGTAAAAATATTTCCTACTTATATAAAAAGAAATTATTTATAAATATTATCGTATTTTTATTCTATTTTTTAACTAAAGTTCGTATAATACCTGAATAATAATATATTCATATTTTTGACATTCTCGTATTTTTATGTCGAATTTTGTTGGGTATTTTTTTAAGAAAAATTGTATTAAATTTGTACGTATTACGTACCATTCTTTTGTTGTTTTTGTATTTATTAAATATGATGATAACTATTAGATTTAATAAAAATTCTGTCATCTAAATATTTTTGTCATTTTATATATTATTTCTAAATTAGAACATCAAAAATATAATTTGGTAAAATAAAAAAAAAATCTCGAAAGACTACCTTTTATTTTGATATAAAAGGGCTAAATTATTTTTTTGATGTTTTAATATGAAAAGATAAAATGACAAAAAACATTTATATGACAAAATTTTTATTAAATATAATGATTTTGATTCAATTTACAGATAAATTCAAATCAAAGATACATGTGCAACCCCATGTTTCAGCCATCACCCAACCCCCCCGCGCGGCGGTGGGCCGGTGGTTTCATTTGCACAGTCTCAGCCAAAAGTTGTCTTCTTGCCTCCTTATCATTTATTTTTTGTTAGACATGAAAGCAATGTTTTGAAATTAATAGGTACGAACAAGAGTTGGTTCAGCAGGGTGAGATTATTATTCTCATCGTTCAAGGCTTGGATTCGGCTTTTTATAGTCTTTTGTTGAGTTTATTCATGCTATATAGTCCATTGGATGTGTATAGATCTATGATCCTAACTTGTCTTATAGCTAGGCTTTATGAGAAGATTCTGTTCCTTCTTTCGTGTTGTTGTAGAGTCTAGTGTCGAGTTATTGTATAGTTTAACACAACTCTTTTTAATATACTAAAAAAAATAAATAGGTATTCGATTACCTCAAGGAGTGTGTGGGGTAACTGCCATGGGGTATGTACACTGACACTAACATTATAACTGTTTGAACTATTTAAGTTATTTGATGTCGGAAGCTCATCATAATCCATAATATAACAGCTCTTTCTTCTGTTTCTGTTACTGTTTCTCTTAATCGTGGAAGTATCAAAATGAGTTGGGGCAATAACTTTACCTTTTAAGAAGATAAAAAATACCTTATATTTAAATCTTGAATTTATCAAGAGAAATACAAGATAAAAGAAAATAAAAATGAAATGATAGAAGCTAATTTTCTTGCTTTTTTTTGGTTGTGTAACTAAATGGCCAAATTTTTTTTTTTGAATTAGCACTTACGAGAAAATACATTTTTTTTTTGTCACTTGTATAAAAATAAAAAAGAATAAGTAATTTAATTTCCCTTACTTTAATAAATCCAAGATCTAAGGATTGGATTTAGAATTCAACAGCATCTGGATATATATATACATATGTATACTTCTCTCTCTATCTAAGGTAAGAAGGGTTTAACTAGAAAGTGGGGGTAAAATTTCTCTTACCTTGTTTATTACACGCTGTTGTGACTTCGAACTCATTTACGATAAAAGTTCTTGCGCACTAAATGTGTTTATGAGACTGCAACCACCTAACATTTTAGAGGAGACTAGATAAATTATGACTCTACTCCTTCCTAAAAGATTCAAAGGTAGTAGGAGTTGCTAACATTACTGCTTCCCACAACCTTTTTACCTAGAAAAAAAAATGGAATAAATTGAGTAGAATGCGTAGTTTCTTCAAAAAAAAAAAAAAAAAAAATTAAATGCGACATTGGTGTGCAATACGCGTTTTGACCTTGTTTAAATCCAAAATACATAAAACGTTTGCAATTCAGAAAGAGTCTGCACACTTCCTGGATAAAGACAAATATATCCTTATTCCCCACATTGTAAGTAAGCTTACCAATAATTGTAATACGTGTAGAAAACAAGTATTGATTCTTGTAGGCCCAGTCATCTCAGATCAGATGCCTATCAAGAGAGAAATTATTCATTACATTCAGAATACTACTTTAGTATGGTGATGTGGTATGCTTAATTTATTAAAAATAAACATAATATATTTTTTGTCAACTCAACTATATGTGCAATAAATATAAATATGTTAAGAAAATTTTTATTTTTATTATTCTAAAAATTAGGCCTATCACCTTAAAAGTTAGGTCAATCAATATAAAATAAAAATATATATTTATTTATAATAAATTAGATATATTACATTATAATCCTGACGTAATATTCCGAACTTACTGAATAATTTCTCGTATCAAGGATGGGACATCGACTGGACAAAGCCGGTCATGGAAAATTGAGAGAAGTCGTGCTCATTGGACAAATGCATGATCCAAGCAACATAACACAATAGCAGTGCCCATAATTTTCATATTTATATTTTACCAGAGAGCTTGAATCGGACACCATAGTTCAAAATTTAAAGAAAAATGTTATAATCACCAATTCTGTGTATCGGATTATCATCACGGATAGAGACAAGTGAGCGAATTGCACATATATTAGATAATGTGAATCTCATCACCTTGTGTCTATTTGTGATAATATTTTGGTAAAAAAAAAACCTACAACTCTAGCATTACTTAAATTAAAATGCCAATGTAAATACAAATAATCTGGGAATGGAAATTTTTTTAACATGGTCTGCAAGAATTTCTACTGCTTTGTCTACTCACAGCACACCAAGTTGTCACATTTTAAAACTAAATTGTTATCCTCTGCTACCCTTGCCCATACATGAGATTACTCTACTTACAAAATATTAAAATAAAAAATAACAATTAAACCCCCATGTTTGAACTTTTGTTTGGAATTACCAAAGTTAATGCGTCAAAAATCTAAGGAAAATATGACTACAATGAATTTTCCATAAGTAAATGTCTCTACCATAATTGGATGGCTTTGTTTTGACACTAACCAAAATCTCGGGTGTCATATTCCAAATGATAAATTTTACTAATTGGCACATAGCTAATTACGTGCTACCCTTCTTTGTCGATCATGCTTATCTTTTTTAATTGAACCACGTGTAGATTCTGATGGAAGTGTTTCATTGGTAATGTACCCACAATAATACTTTTTTATAAGTCAACTACAACATAAAATAAGTGACAAGCATGCCAATTTGTTAAGATATCGGTTCTAATTAGGCAGCTGATTTAGCCCGGAGTTAATTTGGACTTTGAATGCAAATTTAATATTGGACACAGAGGTAGACGAAATCATGCATCAAGAACAGTTGTGATGTTAACATTTTGGGTGAGCAATCAATCTTTGCTCAGTCATATCCTCTCCTTTGACTCTCTCTCTCTCTCTCTCTCTCTCTCTCTCTCTCTCTCTCTCTCCTTGACAAGGTCAATAACACAATCCTTAGATATTTTGTTGTGTTATGTATATATAGAGGGATAAAAAGAAAGATCATTGAGAGAACAAGATTGAACAAAACTACAAGAGTATTATAGTTCAATTGCTAATGGAGAAACCAGCTAAGAACTCAAAGAACAAATTTTTGAAGCTTCTACCAAGAGCAGCTTCAGCTATCACGTTCCAAACCCCTTATAGCCCAACAAGGGACAAGAGATCAGATATTAATGCAAACAAGCTCAAAACCCACGTCGGAAAGGGGTTCTCCGGTCCGGCCATATCTATTATACCGGCAGAAGCGCGACGGAAGCAGCCGAAGAACTCAAGCTTCCGAGCCCAAGAACCCACCTCACCAAAAGTCTCATGCATGGGCCAAATCAAGCACAAGAAGAAGATGAAGAAAGAGAAACGCGGCTCGCCTCCAGATTCTTCCCAGCCCGTTTCGTCCCATCGCGAGGCAAAGAAGAAGCCATCGATGATTGGGAATGTATTCGGTAGAACAAGACAACCTGGTAGAAAATCTGATGCTTCTGCTGATAAGCCTACGCTGCATAATAGAGCGGCAAGTTTGAGTCAGATGAAGCGGTTCGCGAGTGGTCGTGATTCGTTTACCAATTTCGATTGGACTTCTCAGGTTATGCCGGTGGACTCAGATCTCCGGAACTATTACTCCGACGAAGAGAGTGATGGGGAAGAACGAGAGATCATAATTCCTTTCTCTGCTCCGATAATGATGGATAGATGTGGAGGTGGAGGTGGAGGTGGGGTAGCAGCTTTGGAGCCAAGGAAAGAAATTAATCTATGGAAGAGAAGAACCATGGCTCAACCTAGGCCTCTTCAAGTTAATTAATACCTTTGTCAGATCAACTTGGTTAAGGTTTACTTTTGTTGCTTTAGAGATCATTTCGATGGTTTAGATCATATTAACCTGAATGCAGAAACTGTGATTGTAGTTTCTTGTTTTCTTTTTATTTCTGGTTTTCGTGTTTGATCCAACAAGCATTAAAAATCTATAAAACATAGTTGACTGCGAAAACGTATTTTGAATCTTGGATTCCTCAAGGAAGTAGTAATACTAGTTTAATTTACTTAATAAAGTAGCCATTTAAAACGTGGGCCACCAACCATATTAATAATAATAAACGTAGCATTGAACCAACGGAGTTAGGATTCCAGTCATGTTAAAGCACAGAAGTTTTTCCAAAGCATTTGCTAATTACTTGATTTGTGTAGGTAAGTGGACTACACATATTCTGAAATTAGTTAAAATGTGTGCAAGATAGTTCGAATATCTAATTAGCTAAAAAAATAAAAATAAATAAACATAGCATTTGCACCTACAATTTCATGTATTGCCCATTATTATTATCATTTTGTAGAATGGGATCGAACTCTCCAGGGCCTTGAGTTTTGCAGTCGGTGTTCGGCCAGCTGCCAAGTTTGACAACCTCAAGGTACAGGTTCGTAATATATATATATATATATATATAGATTGGTCATTTTTAATTTGGGGATACATCGGCGAGGTCGATACTAGGGATCGCTGAATGTAGTTGTTGCATTTTGCCGAAGTTGAACTAATCTTACAAGGAAAATGTTATTTTTTTAAAAATTTTGTACTGAAAATTTATCATAATAATGTAACCATAATATTTTTGTAATAATTAGAATTATCATGATAAATGTTCTATTTTAAAGTAAAAAACTCTAATTTAATTACATTATTTTATATGAATTTTTTAATTATATAACCACGATACCCATCTTACAATTGTCTTTTGAGTGTCACAACACCGGTAGCTAATTGGAAGCATAATTTTTGTACCAATCATTTCATGCATAAAAGTCCACTCATTTTGGGGAGTGGCCTGGCCTGGAGATATAAAGATTATATTAAAGACTTGCATGCAGGCCTCATTCCAAGCCTTGAATTCGAGCTCTATAGATCCACATCCCAATTCTTATAAAATCTTGCTTGTAATCAGAGTGATTCTCAATCCTAGAGAGAAGCAAATCTGTGACCCCACTCCACAGGATGGAACTAAAATCAGTGTGATCTTGATCCATTTTTGGACAACATACTTTCGGAAATCGTGATCTTGATCGTAGAGGTTTCTCATGATCATGACCATTGATCTGTCAACTTTCAATATGATCTTGGAGGTACATTTCTGGAGGATGATTTTAGAGCGTCATTAAAAACATACCCATTAAGCATAGATTTCATGCATGTAGGATCAATAAATAATGTTTTACAACATCCTTGCAAATTCCTGGAGGGCGTTTGGCTTCTGGGAAAATCTATTTCTAGTTTACAATAATGCACAAGCTAGGTACTAAAAGAGGAGAGATCACAGTACGCTACTGGCGCTAATGGAATACGTGATTCAATCAGCCCCTCAATTGGAATGCAAAGTTGGGCCATGGTCAGGCCGAGCTCATCAAAGACTTGGAGCAATGGGATGCCCAAAAGGAGCAAACAGAGAGTTTGGGTATAAACAGAGAGTTTACAACGTACAGCATTCTTGTTTTTCCAATGGAATCTTAACCATTTTCCGAAAAACCAAATATGATATAATGATCAGAACATAAAATATAGGAAAATACTATTAATTGTTCTAGACTTTTTATATAGAATTCTAGCAGTGAAAATTTTGTAACTAAAAGGTATCTTGACAAATTCTTTGTGTTAGAGGCTAAGTCTACAACTCAAACACATTATTTTGTACATATTTTCTGAATGTATAGCATTACCTTAAAATACATATATCTTATCCGAAAATAACCATTTTGAGCCATTATTATGCTTTGAAGCTTAATTCTATATCAATGGAGATGTTTCCAGAGTCTAACTTCAACCAACAAATAACAACGAATTGCTCACATTTCTTCTTCATTCAAGGTACAAAAATGCTGTATTGGATAATGACATATAACCTGAAAATTCGTACATAATTTATCAGTAGAATTATGTGATTGACTTTATTTTAAAACAAAAAAACATTTTTCATAATGACTGGTAATTATAAAAATGTCAATGTCATATTATTCTGACGAGATTGTTTTATACAAACTTAGCATTTTTCTATTACTAAACATAGAATTTGCAAGTGCGGTATAAAAACTGTGATGAAACGAGTGATACCTAGCATTGGAATTTCAAAGTATATTACTGCCAGAGTCGTATGTATATTGTAATTAACTTTGGCTATTCAATTTTCCATCAATCTAGAGGTTGTAAAAAACAAATTGGTTTTGCAACACCCTCAACTCAAGCAATCACATGGTTGTACCTAGAAAAAACAGAATTCCTAGGTTTTTAGGTCACGCGAACACCTTGGTATCTAAGAATTTCTCCAATAAGCTCCCCTTTGCCGGAACCGACATATCTTCCACATATCTCACCGTCTCTGATGAACAAAAACGTTGGCACCTCCACCACGTCCATGTCCTTCAGGAACTGCATGCAGCTATCGTTCTCGTCGCCGTTCATCCGCGCAAACGCCACCGTATCAGTCATTTGCCTCGACAGCTTAATCACCGTCGGATAAACCTTCACGCACGGCCCGCAATGCTTCAACCCCACATCAAGAACGATCAGCTTCCCATCAACCTTATGATCTTCAATCAACTTCTCCACGTCCTCCTTGCAATGGAGCTGCGCCACGGCGGAATGGCTGTCGCCGTAGTATAAAACGTCCCCCATGAGCTGATCCGGCCCTATTCCTTCCTCTTCGTGGATTTTCTCCATGCTCTTGTAGAAGCTGAAGTGTGGTACTTTGTCGATTTTCTCTCTCTCGCAGAGCTCTCGAGTCTTTTCGGATTCGTCGCCCATCACCAGCAAGAACTCTACGTCGCTGCATGTCCGGCTTAGATCCACCATGAAAGGGTAGATTTTACTGCTTTGGAGGCTGTGGGTTGCGGCGTACTCGACCACGACGAGCTTGTTTTTGGCCATGCGAAGGGCTTCGTCGAATTCTTCTATGCTATGAATTCGTTGTACTCTTTCGTCAGTGTCTGCTTTTTTTGTGCCAGAGGCTGCTGTGGCCTTTGTAACGAACACGGTAGGCCTTGATTCCAATCTTTTTACGACATGTCTAGGTTTAGTGAAGAAAGAGAGATGATAAGGGGAACAATCGGAATTAAAAGGATTTATCTTGGTAAGGGAGGTAAGGTATGGAGGTGGTTTAGCTAAGAAGTTTGTGATAGTAGCCATGGATAGAGAGGGAGAGAGAGGAGGAGGAGGGTTTGGGGATGAAAATTCAGAGATGCAAAAACAGTGTGTGGAAAGAGCAATTAAATGGTTATGAGATTTTTTTTATCAGAGATCCTATCCACTCGCTAGGTCTGTGGTTCATATTATCCACAGACAGAGGTACTTTCTTTAGATTTTATACCGTACCTTTCATTGCCACTAAAATCTTCCTCTCAGGGCTCTACAAGTTAGGTGGAAGTGGAAATATCATTTTAAAGTCAGTGTTGGAGGCCCAAAATATTTTCTTCCATTTTAGTCTACTGGCCCAAACATAGAAATGTAGTTTAAAATTAGTTGGGCCTTGTAAGTGGGATGAAAATTTTGGGCCGGGCTTAAAGATTGTGTCTTCGGCTTTTCTCTAAACATAAAGAATAAAACCGCATCTCCCCATCAACATGATCATCTACATCTGTGCTACACTATAAGCCAAACAACTCACTTTGGTATGTGAAGCCTTTCATGGGTAAGATAATATTTCAAAGTGATATTTGAGAATTAACATTTTCAAGGAGGATGGGAACCCAAAAAAAAAGTAAAAAAAGGTCTAGGGACGCAGCCCAATTAAAGTTGAATTACGATCGGGCTTCTTCCCATGTGCTAATTTTGGGCCTAACCCAAGAAATCCAAGATCGTCCCAAATATCATGACGGTCGAAATCCCAAAAAAGTTACCAAACATTGGCCTTGCTACTGGAAAGCTTAAAAAAAAAAAAAATCGATAGCGCAGGATGCGGTTTTTTGAACAGCCCTTGGAACTTTCTTTTTCTTATAGCCTTTCAAACTAGATCCTCATCAATCTCAAAGCCTGTGGTGGTTGATTGAAGTATTTTGGATAGATCCAGAAAGTGGGTGTTTCGAAGGGTGGCCTTAAACTATATGCATTAAATAATTTAAATTATTCATATTTTAGCTCAACAACAAAGATAAGAAAAAAATAATAATAGTGGATTATTTGAGGAAACATTACGACATTCAAATCATAGATGCCGGAAACTTATTTGGAAGGAAAATAGCATTGGTAAGAGTACGAAACACTTTTGAAAATATTGGAGAAATATTAAGGACACTTTTGGGGATACTTGACAAGAATTTAAGAAATTTTTCAGAAAATAAAAATATTAAATTTTCTATAAGTATTTTAACTAAATTTCTCGAAAGCCTTCACTAAATTGCTTAAAGGTCTCTACGCTTCCGTTTCTTATAACATTTTTCATTTGCATTTTCACTTTGCATCTATTCTAATATATAAAGGAAGAACTCTAATTTGTATGATTGAAATTGGGTAACGATAATTATCTTAATAATTACTGTAGTTATTTTTTAAATTTTAAACTCTGTCAATCATATTCACTTGCTGATATTAATAAGATCATATCTAATGATTCAATCGATTACATCTATTATCATTTCCAGTGATTCAATCGAGTCAATCGACCATCTCTGACAATAATCTGACTCTCTAATTTTGATAACTATAGCTCAAATGTGCTCTTACATTTTGTTTGGAATCCAAATTTCAGAAAGAAAGAAAAAAATACGACCAAAAAAAATAACAAAATAAAAATATATTTTTGTTCTCTTTTTCTTTATATTTTTTTTTACTTTTCCAACCAAAAATAAAATTCCAAACTAAATGTTAGTCTCAACTACAATATTTTGAACACAATCAATCAATCAGCTTTTGCAATCCGCGATGGTCGACCAGGGTCGATACGTTTGGGCACCAAATTCTCGAATCTTTCCCTAACCTTCAATTGTGATGCAATTTAATTTTTTTTTTCTTTTTTTAGGATTACAAAAAAATGTAGATCTATTATTAGCTTAAGGGGAAGGGAAGAATGGGGATACTGGTCAAGCCTCCAGAATGGGAACAAATGAAGAAGGCAGGGCTCAAACTCATGAGTATGAGCGGGGTAAATAGAATCCCTATCAATTGGGACAATCCTTTGCTCATTTTCCTTTTTTAAAATGGCAAATGAAGCAGCGGACTTCTATTTCACACAGAAATATACGTATAAAACAGTTGTTGAAATATCCAAATGGTAAAACTATAGTTATGAAGAAATTCATTTGGGAAGAAGTGTGTTTTTTTGTTCCCGAAAACATGCTTTCAGCATCGATAAACGTTTAAAAAACTTTTGTAAAATGTTTAGAAAATTTTTGAGATTTTTAACAAAAACGCTTAAAAAACTTAAAGAGAAATGCCTAAAAAACTTTAAATAGTAATTTTATACAATTTTTTTTTTAAATTTAATTAAATATTTATAAAATTATTTATGTAAATTTTTCACAAAAGTGTCCATTAAGTTTTTTAAACCTCTCCACTAAATTTTTTAAAAATATCCTCCGAGTTTCACAAATCTTTCTAATAAATTTTTTAATAATTTTCAGCTCCCCATAACCCTTACATTTTTCAGACGAGGTTCCCTTTTTCATTTTCTTTTTAACTTTCCCGCTTCTTGTGATAACTATAGGGAAAACATCACCGCCGTTACAAGACAAACCAAACAGAAAGCTGGATCACCCTTTCTGTATCGCTTTGAGTCTGAGATATTAGCAACACAAAACAACAACAACAAAGTCAAGAGGTTTGTCTCTCTCGTCGACCCACCTAGCATTTTGGCTTCAGGCCCATATTACCTACCCATGTGCGCTGATATTGTTCCCACCCCACCAACTAATTTTTTACTAGCTATTCTCTACTCTCAGATCTACAATATCAACGCACATTAATCTATTAAAAATTTAAAAAGTATACTTCCATGGATTCGACGGTCTAAGATGTTTGAATTTTGAATAAAAAAGAGACGAGAAATCCGTGATAGAGACTAGGATAAGCTTTCCTTTTTCGTTTCTTTTTAATTTAGAACAACAAAATACAATATTCCTGACCACTCCCGCTAAGCAAAAATAGAAAAACCCCAAATATTAAAAACAGTAAATAGAATGTTAAAAAAACAAAAAAAGATAGAGAGAACAAAAGACAGTACTTGGTAAGAAAAGATACCTCCAAAATTATGAGGTGTTGCTAACACGAGGAGGACTCATGGGAAGGGGTGAGGGGTTTCCTGCAGAGGATCATGTGCATAGGGGTGAATATTCCGGTCTCGCCACCCTTGGTGAGATGATCAGCGGTCTTGAAGAGCATCTCGTGGACATCGACCGTTCCTTTGGGCGCGATTCCCAAGGCCGCGAGCACAATGATCATAATGTGGTTCCTCCAGTAGGCGATCCGCCCCATCTTCAGCCTCGTCCACCACGGCAGCGCCGGCGACTTCGCCAGATCCTTCTCCTTCACCACCTCGAACCCCACCTTCCTTGCCGTCTCCGCAATATCAATGTAACTCCTCATTCCCGGCAGAGCATCACCTCTCTCGATGCCCTGAATGATCTCCACGTGTTCAGGGTTTTCACCCCTGTACTTGTCGGTGGTGACCCATTCGTACGACACGTAGAGAGCACCGGGCTTCAATACACGGAAGATCTCGGCGTAGACCTCTTCAAGCTTCGGCGCGTGGCATGTCGCCTCGATAGAGTACGCGCCGTCGAAGCTGTTCTCGTTGAACGGCATTTGGAGGAAGTTACCGCACACGACCTCGCAGAGCGAATCTAGGCCGGCCTTCTTGTTGTGGAGTTTCGCGCGGTTGACTTGGTACTCGTTGATTGTGATGCCGACGACCTTGGCCCGCGAATAGGCAGCGATGGCGCGCATGGGACCACCGACGCCGCACCCGGCGTCGAGGATGCGGTCGCCGGGCTTGACGTTGATGAGATCGACGGCCATCTCCTCATGGAGGCGTGTGGCGTCGCGGTGGGACTTACCGGAGACGGCGGGGGAGAAGTGGAAGGACTGGCCCCAGCCCCACTCGTAGATGTCCGTGACCAAGTTGTAGAAGGTGTCGACGAAATCAGGAACCTTCTCCGCCTTCTCGATCTCCTTCGGGCTGCGAAAGAAAGACCAGTACTTCTTGTAGTTATCTTGGACCATCTCGGCGGAGATAGATCCGCCGGAGAGGTCGACGGCCCGTTTACCTTTCCGCTCGGCGGGACCGAGAATGCAGATGAACCAGAAAAGTCCGCCTCCCAATAGGGCGACCGTACAGATGATAGCAAGAGAATCCATTCTCTTTCTCTAGAAAGAGAAAGCTATGGAGAAAGAGAAAATATGAGAGAGAGAGAGAGAGAGAGGTGTGAAAGGTGTGGAAACTTTAAGTGTTAGTGCCTAGTGGGAAGGTAGTGGGAGACTCCGAGGAATCTACTCTTCGCTCTTATCCAAGTTTGAAAAGCTAAAAATGAGGATTGGGTCTAAAATTATTTTTCATTTCTTATGTTGAGTTCGTTTGCAAGAATAAGAATGGCTGTTTCTAGGACCTACAACCTTTTAGTGCATAGACCAGTTGGATGTTATCATGGTAATAGTTAAAGCCTCATTGGCAATAGACAAAAGATATCCTTCCATCCCACATACCATAGTTATAAGAGTTACTCTTTCAATTAAAAAAAAATTAGAAGAGCTGTTAGAACCCACTCACGTGTATAATGTGTGTAGTCTATATCTTTTTGAACTTCCTGATCACAACCAATCGATTTCACAGATCATGGCAACAGAAAGCATAGTCGAGTGGCACTCTTTTTGTGGCTGTGAATTTCACAGTTCATTTACTTTAGTCACGTGACTTCTTGGCTTTGTATAGTTCTGTTGTACACTAGGATGATACCATATGATAAAGTAATGGACCTGGTGGTGGTAATAATAAACTTATATTGCATTTGATTGAATATGCAATAATGCTTGGGAAGAATAAATTAAAAAAATAAGAGATAGAATTAAAATATCTACTGTCAAATTTAGATTGGGAGAATCAACATGACATGGGTAGTGGGCGACTGGGCCGCTTTCGGCAACCACGTGTAACTTTCTTTAGGACGTGCTTTCACATTGCCAGTTTGTACTTTTTCTCTCACTGAAAATCTATTGTCCTAAAGATACTTCTTTTTTATAAATGGGCTAGGAATAACTCATATTTATGACAATCTCAATAAAATCTGAATTTGCTAATATTTTGTAGTGGGTTCCGTTTGAGAATGAAATAAACACAACAACAATACTTGTTGGTATCTAAATAATGCATTTTATAATTATCAAGTAATTCTAAAATGAAACAATTTCTTTTTTGTTTCCTTCTCGAATCAGTGTGTGACTAATTTGACAATGCAAGTGGCAATATTCTACTCCAAATTTTTAATCGAAAATCAAGGACTCCAACTCCAACTTAGTAATGCAAGTGATGGTACCTAGTTCCAAAATTTCCTACAGGGTCATAAGAAATTAAATATACCTTAAGAGAAGTTGAATGTTGTTCTTTAACTACCAAGCAAGATCTAGACTAATTAGTTAATAGTGTAAAACATCAGACCTTCACCTATACCTAGTTTGCATACACCAGAATAAGTAGTTCTTCGATTACACATGCATCCACTTGTTCTAATAAATTTTTAGAATTCAAAAGACAATTAAAATACTTACAACAATCTCCCCCTTAACCACTTACATAATAAACAAACAAAAAATTGCTTTTATATTCTTTTGGGGAGGAGGTTCCAATAAAACTGTTCTCAAGACCATGAAATCAAACAACTGCATTCAAGCAATCAATTGAAGATTTACTATTTTTGGGTCAATGAAATTCCGTAGAACTCTTGCATGATGTCATTGATCATCTCCAACTTGCAGTCACTCATCAACTTAGTAATGCAGGTGATAATATCTAGCTCCAAAATTTCCTGCAAGGTCATAAGAAATTAAATATACCTTAGAGAAGTTGAATGTTGTTCTTTAACCACCAAGCAACACGTAGACTAATCAGCTAACAGTGTAAAACATTTGACCTTTACCCAGGCCTAGTTTACATACACCAGAATAAGTAGTTCTTCAATTACACATGCATCCACTTGTCCTGATAAATTTTTAATTCCTTTCATTTTTTAGAATTCAAAAGACTATTAAAATACTTACAGCAATCTTCCCCTCAACCACTTACACAACAAACAAACCAAAAAATTGTTTTTATATTCTTTTAGGGATGGGGTCTAATGAAACTGTTTTTAAGCATAGACCATGAAATCAAACAACTGCATTCAAGCAATCAATTGAAGATTCACTGTTTTTGAGTCAATGAAATTCTATAGAACTCTTGCAAGATGTCATTGATCATCTTCAACTTACAGTCACTCATCCTCCTATTTCATAGCAATCAAAGTCTAATGAAATTGTTCTTAAGCTCAGACCATGAAATCAAACAACTGCATTCAAGCAATTAATTGAGGATTTACTTTTTTTGGGTCAATGAAATTTCATAGAACTTTTGCATGATGTCATTGATCATCTCCAACTTACAATCACTCATCATCCTATTTCATAGCAATCAAAGCCCAGCAATTAAAATTTCAAACAAAAACAAACACTCTAGGAAAAAATTATTTAAGTACAAAGCTATTTGGAGATTTCCAGTTTCACCAAATCCTTCTCTTTGCGTTTGCTTGGGAAGACATGATTGTTAATTGTTTGATTGTTAATTGTTTAAGACATTAACCTTAAAGACAGTAATTTTGTTCCATATAACAATAATTTTGTGTATATAGATTAGTGGAAAGCAATGTATGGTTAAAATATACAGTAAAAAAAAAAAAAAAACAATCTTATAAATGTATGTTATGTGTAGAAGTGTGTGTGAATGACGAAATAAAATATTATAAGTACACATGAAACCAGTAGAAGAAAAGGTTGTCTGTTAGGTGTGCAAGTGAAAATGTGAAACAGAAAGTTTGGATCCAAGAAACATGCACAGAACAATCGCAACAAAACTTGGTCGAATGCTCCCATATGACTCACCAACATAGATGCAAAGACAACCTAGAGCCGTTGTTTGGTCACCAAGAAAATTGGAAAACCAGAAAGAAAAAATATGTATGATGTTTAGCCAAATAATTAAACCACTATAATTCGTTACTCTGTTTTTTAATTTTTCGCCTTTTGGCAAAAATAAGAGAAAATTCAAGATTAGGTTTATTCTCTACCATTAATTGTCCATCGATTAATCAATAATTCTACAGGTCGAGATAAAATCAAGTGGCCAGATTTCATGGAAAAAAAAATAAGTTCTAGCAGGAGAGCTAGAACAGAAAAGACAAAAACGCACCACAGAACACATAAATAATCCTGTCAGAAAATGTTGAGGTTGGGTTTAATAACCCACAAACTAAATAAAGAGTCTAATATTGATTAAAACAAAGCCATGATTAAAAAATGAAAATCCACTTGAAAATCGATATCATATGATTCGAAAATAGAGAAAATTAGAGAGTCAATTGCGAGATTAACAGGGAGTTGATTAACGATAATAGACCTATTATGAGTCTCTCTCACGATATTTGATTTGGCCTTGAACTAAAGTAAAAATGAGCTCATAACAAAAAAATATTTGTGAAGTTTGACTTATCATGAAATGGGGCTCATATTATGCGCTGTGGGAGGTAATACAAATGCTTGATGCTACCTTAAAATACAATTAGAACTCAGAAGAGGCGAAATGAAGGCTAATAGCATAAACTCTGTACTCATTCAAATATCCATACATTCACATACATATATGCAGCCTCAAAGGTAGACATAGAATGCAGCCTTAAATGAACGAACAAATACAGAGAGAGAGAAAGAGAGAGAGAGAGAGAGTGTAAGATGGGTTGGTGTGGCACCTTATTTTATGTTTTGTAAAGCTTTGAAGAGGGGCTTTTGGTTCTTCGTCTCCAGATACTGCAACATGTTCATTTAATACACAACAATAATAACATTTTTGGTTATCTAAGAAATTTAAAAAATGAAAAAAAGAAAAGGAAAGAAACAAAAACACATACACACGATACATATGGCCAGAGAAAGAGAGAGAGCTTGCTTTTGGTGTAGTAAAGGAAGCATTCCACGGCTAAGCAAAATGTTGACGATGGCAGTGCAGACGCTGGCAATAACCAAGCGATTTTTGAATCTTGATGGGACGTTTGTCCTACGTGGAATGCATTTGCTTCCAAGGGTTGGCATCAACTTTTGTTTTAAATTCAACGGTTGAAATTTTCTTGAAGTCTCACCCAAATATGTCAAGGAGATGCATCACTCGAGAGACAAATTGATCAACGGTCAAAATCAAATTTCAAACTCATTAAATGCTTCTTTTACATCTTGGCAGCAAATCCTAAAAAGCTGAGATACACTTTTGAAAAAATCGGATACCTCTTCAAAGCCTCTCTCTCTCTCTCTCACTTTCTCCCCTAAATCTCTCACTAAATCTCTCACTCTAGGAACACAGCAAAACGCTATGAATACGATTTCAGTTCAAATCGCTTGGTTATTGCCAGCGTCTGCACTGCCATCGTCGACATTTTGCTTAGCCGTGGAATGCTTCCTTTACTACACCAAAAGCAAGCTCTCTCTCTCTCTCTCTCTCTGGCCATATGTATCGTGTGTATATGTTTTTGTTTCTTTCCTTTTCTTTTTTTTCATTTTTTAAATTTCTTAGATAACCAAAAATGTTATTATTGTTGTGCATTAAATGAACATGTTGTAGTATCTGAAGAAGAAGAACCAAACGCCCTTCTTCCAAGCTTTACAAAACATAAAATAAGGTGCCACACCAACCCATCTTACACACACTCTCTCTGTGTGTCTCTCTCTCTCTATATTTGTTCGTTCATTTAAGGTTGCATTCTATGTCTACCTTTGAGGCTGCATATATGTATATGAATGTATGGATATTTGAATGAGTACAGAGTTTATGCTATTAGCCTTCATGTTGCCTCTTCTGAGTTCTGATTGTATTTTAAGGCAGCATCAAGCATTTGTACCACCTCCCACAACGCATAATATGAGCCCCATTTCATGATAAGTCAAACTTCACAAATATTTTTCTGTTATGAGCTCATTTTTACTTTAGTTCAAGGCCAAATCAAATATCGTGAGAGAGACTCATAATAGGTCTATTATTGTTAATCAACTCCCTGTTAATCTCGCAATTGACTCTCTTATTTTCTATATTTTCTGATCATATGATATCAATTTTCAAGTGGATTTTCATTTTTTAATCATGGCTTTGTTTTAATCAATATTACTCTTTATTTAGTTTGTGGGTTATTAAACCCAACCTCAACATTTTCTGACAGGATTAGTTATGTGTTCCGTTGTGGGTTTCTGTCTTTTCTGTTCCAACTCTCCTGCTAGAACTTTTTTTTTTTTTCCATGAAATCTGGCCACGTGATTTTATCTCGACCTGTAGAATTATTGATTAATCGATATACAATTAATGGTAGAGAATAAACCTAATCTTGAATTTTCTCTTATTTTTGCCAAAAGGCGAAAAATTAAAAAACAGAGTAACGAATTATAGTGGTTTAATTATTTGGCTAAACATCGTACATATTTTTTCTTTCTGGTTTTCCAATTTTCTTGGTGACCAAACAACGGCTCTAGGTTGTCTTTGCATCTATGTTGGTGAGTCATATGGGAGTATTCGACCAAGTTTTGTTGGGATTGTTCTATGCATGTTTCTTGGCTCCAAACTTTCTATTTCACATTTTCACTTGCACACCTAACACATAGCCTTTTCTTCTACTGGTTTCATGTGTACTTATAATATTTTATTTCGTCATTCACACACACTTCTACACATAACATACATTTATAAGATTGTTTTTTTTTTTTTACTGTATATTTTAACCATACATTGCTTTCCACTATTCTATCTACACAAAATTATTGTTATGTGGAACAAAATTACTGTTTTTAAGGTTAATGTCTTAAACAATTAACAATCAAACAATTAACAATCATGTCTTCCCAAGCAAACGCAAAGAGAAGGATTTGGTGAAATTGTAAATCTCCAAATAGCTTTGTACTTAAATAATTTTTTCCTAGAGTGTTTGTTTTCATTTGAAATTTTAATTGATGGCCTTTGATTGCTATGAAATAGGATGATGAGTGATTGTAAGTTAGAGATGATCAATGACATCATGCAAAAGTTCTATGGAATTTCATTGACCCAAAAAAAGTAAATCCTCAATTAATTGCTTGAATGTAGTTGTTTGATTTCATGGTCTGAGCTTGAGAACAATTTCATTAGACTTTGATTGCTATGAAACAGGAGGATGAGTGACTGTAAGTTGGAGATGATCAATGACATCTTGCAAGAGTTCTATAGAATTTCATTGACTCAAAAACAGTAAATCTTTAATTGATTGCTTGAATGTAGTTGTTTGATTTCATGGTCTATGCTTAAGAACAGTTTCATTAGGACCCCGTCCCCAAAAGAATATAAAAGCAATTTTTTGGTTTGTTTGTTGTGTAAGTGGTTGAGGGAGAGATTGCTGTAAGTATTTTAATAGTCTTTTGAATTCTAAAAAATGAAAGGAATTAAAAATTTATCAGGACAAGTGGATGCATGTGTAATTGAAGAACTACTTATTCTGGTGTATGTAAACTAGACATGGGTAAAGGTCAAATGTTTTACACTGTTAGCTGATTAGTCTACGTGTTGCTTGGTGGTTAAAGAACAACATTCAACTTCTCTAAGGTATATTTAATTTCTTATGACCTTGCAAGAAATTTTGGAGCTAGATACTATCACCTACATTACTAAGTTGATGAGTAATTGCAAGTTAGAGATGATCAATGACATCATGCAAGAGTTTTACGGAATTTCATTGACCCAAAAATAGTAAATCTTCAATTGATTGCTTGAATGCAGTTGTTTGATTTCATGGTCTTGAGAACAGTTTTATTAGAACCCCTTCCCCAAAAGAATATAAAAGCAATTTTTTTGTTTGTTTGCTATGTAAGTGGTTGAGGGGGATATTGCTATAAGTATTTTAATAGTCTTTTGAATTCTAAAAATTTATTAGGACAAGTGGATGCATGTGTAATCGAAGAACTACTTATTCTGGTGTATGTAAACTAGGTATGGGTGAAGGTATGATGTTTTACACTATTAGCTGATTAGTCTAGATGTTGCTTGGTGGTTAAAGAACAACATTCAACTTCACTTGAGGTATATTTAATTTCTTATGACCCTGTAGGAAATTTTGGAGCTAGATACTATCACTTGCATTACTAAGTTGGAGTTGGAGTCATTGATTTTCGATTAAAAGTTTGGAGTAGAATATTGCCACTTGTATTGCCAAATTAGTCACACATTGATTCGAGAAGGGAAAAAAAAAAGAAATTGTTTCATTTGAGGATTACTTGATAATTATAAAGTGTATTATTCAAGCACCAGCAAGTATGGTTGTTGTGTTTATTTCATTCTCAAACGAGACTCACTACAAGATGTTTGCAGATTCAAATTTTATTGGGAATGCCATTGGTACGGGTTATCTCTAGCAGATTCAAATTTTATTGGGAATGCCATAGGTACGGGTTATGTCTAGTATAGATATGTGAGAATCCTCGTTTGGTACCGAATCGTGTTTAGCAAACGGTTTTCGGAATTGTTTTTGTAAAAAAGGTGAGTGGTAAATTAGTTATAAAACTTAGTTTTAAATTTTTTTTAAAAATATAATAGTTTTCAAAATTAATAAAATGTGTTTTTTGAGTTCTCAAAATTCTTCTAATTCAAAAATAAAAATGATATAAAAATGATAGTGTTTTTTATGATTCTTTTTTTTTTATTACGAAACCAAGAAAAACGAGTTATTCTCAAAGTTTTTGTTTTGAGAACACGACAAGTGAAACCGTAACTCGTTTTGGTTATGTGATTTGTAAATATCACTGCTATGTAGTCTTTTTGTTTTTTTATTTTTTACTACAGAACATACAAGGCCACTATCTACGTAAGCTTTATAAATTTCATATATTTCATGAAAAATAAAAAGGGCTGTGAATAGGAATCTAATTTGAATCCTTATACTTAAAGTCTGTTTATAAAAGAACTAGTTTTAAAAAAAAAAAAAAGCTAAACTGAAAAAAGCAAAAAATTTTTTTTAACTTTTAGTTTTTTTTTTTGGCTTGTTTTAGTTTAAAAAAGCCGAAAAAGTAAAAATCTAAAATATAGTATACCAAACTACCCTAAACTTTTTGACTTCAAAAAAGTCAAAAAGTAAAAAAAAAAAAAAAAAAAAGGCTTAACCAAACACAGGCAAGCTAACCACTGGGCTGTGGTTGCTGTGTAGTGTTTACTTTCGGAACTGATGATTATTATGCTTTGTAAAGCACACCCCGCCCTTTCTCATTGCTCTTCAGTTTTTCTGTGCGTAATGACTCCAATAATGCAAAGCCCCACCACCCACCAGATTCCACAAATCCCAGGACAACTGAGAGAGAGAGAGAGAGAGAGAGAGAGAGAGAGAGAGAGCGCAGATCTTTCATGGTTTTGACACCGACTTCAGTATATGGGAAAAATGAACTGAAAAGTAGCCCCTTTCGACAAGCCAACCAGTACAAAAACAAGGGCAACCTCAGGACTTTATTCATTTGGGCTCTCAGGTCTCAGCCCACTCAGTTTCAAAACATTAAAGTTTAATTGGTTTGGTTGGCCCAACCAACTGAGGTTCACTTTTTTGAAGTTATTTGATTTTGTATGAAAGCTACGCCTTTTCGGTTTGATTTTAACCAAATTATGGGTACTTTGTACAAAAGCTCCGCCTTTTTGGTTTTATTTTAACCAAATTTTGGGTACTTTTCTCAAAACAAAGGTGAGCCATATGCTTTTGAAATGTTTTTACATTTCGTTTAGAATTCGAATTTTTAGTAAAAAAATAAAAATTACATATATAAAGAAAAAGTGAACAAAAATACTATTTATTTTTTTAGTTTTTTTTTTATTTGTTTTGTCACCAAAAATTCGAGTTCCAGTTGGAGCCTAATCAATACTTAAAAGATTCAAAACCAGTTAAATTTTGACCCTAAAACCGATTATGGCTCTTCCCAAAACAGGTCCGTCCTATTCTTGTTGCTATTCCATCCGAAATTAAACTGGGTTGGGATTGGGTGTAGAAAGTTCATGAGGAAAAACTATACTGCTGCGTGGGTCAATAAATTACATGACCGTTGGGCTGCAATGTAGAGGGCCATGGATCCAGATGGTAGTTGTTCCACAACCAGGCACCCGCATCATATTTCTAGGGTGGGTGAAGCCCATCCTGACTACGGGTAGTTCTCGGATCAAGACATCAAGGTACTAGTTGGGTTACCCTTACAATTAGGGGCGTTCAAAAGCTCGACTGACCCGGCTAAACTGACCCGATCTGACCAGATTTTTTAGTTTCATTTGTTACTTTTGGACACATAACAGATGAGCATTTTAAATTTCAAACCTATTTAATTTGAATGTAGCGTCATTAATATTCTCATTCACCTGATCAAACTTGAACTATATCGGTCAAATTGAAGTTTTTAACACTGAAATTTAATTTTTCCATCAAACCCGATCTCAACCTAACTAGCCCAATCACTCATTAGGTTGGAATTGATTTCAAATTTTTTCAACCGATTTTTTGGATGTGACGGGCGACTATCGAACCATTGAACACCCTTACTTACAATCAACCCCCCGGTGGGCGCAACTCAAGCTTGCACGCCTCAAAAGGGTAATCAAATCCATCACGCAATCCAAACGAACTTACAAGCTACGCATCCTCTCATGGCACTCTTTTCTCAACTCTTTTGACTTGTGAAACTCGCATCGAAAAGTCACTTTAACGTGGCTAATCTGACAGCTAAGCCAGAATCACGACCCCGTATGATGCAATAGAAGCACAACACAAGCTTTACCCATTTGATGCGCTAGATAGTGGCTGCCTTTCCACAGAATGGAGGGTTGTGATTCAGCTCTAGTTCTCAAAATTGGTGGGGGTGCTGTCGGTCTAGCACTTTGTTAAGGTTGATATCGGCATGCAGAATATTTCAATACAGTAACGATGAAAGGAAACCAACCAACGTGAATATATACAAATAGATACACAGCACTTAATACTTTAGAATCGAGGTTCTTATGAGCTGCTTGAGGCATTACTTGTAGGTTGATTATAATGGGCTTTTCCTTCAGGTGCTGCTTCTCTCTTTGGGTTTTGTAGAGAGAGAGAGAGAGAGAGAGAGAGAGAGAGAGAGAGAGAGAGAGAGAGAGAGAGAGAGAGAGAGAGAGAGAGAGAGATGGAAAAGCTGTCAGGGTTGAGCCACCTCTTCATGACAGTCTTCCTCGACAACTTCTCCACATTCATGGTGATTCCAGCCATCACTGACGTTACTATGTTCGCCCTTTGTCCCGGAGAAGATGAGTGCTCACTAGCCATATATCTAACCGGAGTTCAACAGGCGGTATATTCTCTAACAATCATTTACATTCAAATCCTCCTCTTTTCCTTTGTTTGTTTGTATTTTTTTTTTTTTTTGGCATTTTGGATTTTGTTTTTGTCCATTCAATTACAAAAGAATCTAGTTTTCTGTTTTTAAATGAACAAAGAATCTAGTTATTGAGCATTCTATTAAGCAGTAAACAGTTTGTTTTACATGTTAAATGTGCCTTTGGAATCCATTGCTTATCTTACAAGCGACTCCATCTTGTGTTTCTTCCAAAACTTTCATTATATTTATCCAAATAACTTTACATATAGCTATTACACTTTGATAGTTGATTCTGAGATATTCACCTACGTCCACCGTGGGTAGTGTTGCATCCAAATTTGTTGGCTACATATTAAGAAAAACTAAGCAGCCCATGGCCTGTCACAGTGTCCGAAAAAATTATTCTCGATGACTGTCACATAGTATGCCATTCACAATGATTTTAGCATTCATTACAAGTTCCACATAAAAATAAAAATACTCAAATCATCATGTAAGTCATAGGTATATGAATGTCATTTGAGAAAAAAAATTCTAGTATTAAGGGCTTTGGCCTGCCTCCGCTATAGTTATTTTCTCCCATGAGTCCAAAACACCACTTCAACATAATATATGATGTGTTCTACGACATGTCACATATTGCAGTTTTTTATTTATTTATTAATTTTGTTAAAATACTAAAAATAACAACTTTCTTATTCTTACAATCAAATTTAGCACCCATGTTATGTAGTTGACAAACCGTACATGAAGTGGGGCTAGGATGATTGCATGTGAAGATCACCAATGTCGTAGATATAAGATCTCCCCCCCCCCCCCCCCCCCCCCCCCCCCCCCCCCCCCCCCCCCCCCCCTCCCCCCCCCCCCCCCCCCCCCCCCCCCCCCCCCCAACAGTGTAGAGCCTGTAGAGCACTTGCGCTACTCTTTGTTTTCACATTGATCATAACCATACCATTGGTTATCTTTTAGTGTTGTTTTCTTTACGTGAATCATTTCAGTCAGCCGTCCAACACAATTTGATTATGATTGAAGGGCCAATTGGGCACCTGAGCCTATAAGGCCACTTGCCTCCATGAGTCATATATATATATAGGACTTTCATGAATACAGTGTTATTCTAAATGCTTATATAAGTCATGAACCGGCACTACCATTATCATATATATAATGCAGATTATGGGATTGGGAACGCTGGTGACGATGCCCCTGATAGGGAATCTGTCTGATACTTATGGGAGGAAAGCTATGCTGACGGTCCCGATGAGTCTCAACATTATTCCCCTAGGTACGTACCTATTACTTCCTTATTGCATTCTACTCTTAAACCTTATTCAATGCATAACCCAAATTTTCAATTGAGTTTATGCTCTAACTTCTAGATTACTAAGCTAGCGTGCAGATCTAATCTAAGAGAATATAAATTAGGGTATGCATATTATCAAAGATCCAAGTTTTGTGATCTTGTTGATGGGAACACTTTTTTTTTTTCTTTGCAAGGTGAACTTCATGTTACATCACACATAAAACTACTTGTCAAGATTGATAATCTATGAGATTTGAGTTCTCTCCAATTCCAATCCATTTGAATAATCGTAGCCACAATGAAGGGGAAGAAAAAACGAGCTAAACAAGGAGTTTATAAATAGAATCATGACTGCTTATTTTGAAATATGTGGTCACAATATTTTGATTGGACCCCTAGAGGATCCAAATTTATTGGTGCGTGCCGGGATACAAGCTTTGTTGGACAAGACAAACGTCGCCCCTAGGCTTGAAATCTTGCATTAATATATTACAAATGAGAGCATCTATACTTTTACTCCAATGGAATGAATGCCGTCCCTTGAGACTCTGAGTGGAAGTTGTTGTCACTGAAAACTACTAGATATATATATATATATAGTGGTTAAATTAGTTGGTATTGGATTTGCAACCATTTACCGCACTGCCAAGCGAGGACGGACCAACTAAGGGTGAGTACAGGCGGTCGTCCCCTAAAATTTAGAGAAAAAAAAAAAAATTTTAACTCGATCCATTTTATATTTTGTTGAGTTTTATCCTAATAATTTTTTTTCACTTAAGCTTATGATACTTAATAATTAACTTGAGACCTACATTCTAAATTTAAGTTCTAATGATAAATTTTCAGAAGTGATAGGGATTGATGGACTTGCTCAAAAATTAGTTCAAACGAAGAAGGATAATGTCTACCCATTAGTCTGTTTGCTTGTGAAATTGGCATTGATGTTATCGGTTGCAACTGTATCTATTGAGAGAATTTTTTTCTGCAATAAAGATTATCAAGACTCCATTACGCAATCGCATGAGAGATGAGTGGATGAATGATTGTTTGGTGTTATACATTGAAAATGATATATTCAAAATCGTAGACAATGAAACTATTTTGCAAATGTTTCAAAATATAAAACAACGAAGAGGTTTGTTGTAATTTGTCATTTACTTTTATTTGAACGTTGTTTTGTGTAAGAAACATTTGATATTAACATATAAAATCTTGAATATTGTTGTATTCATTACATTATCTTATAATTAATTATCTTACTCAGTGATG
Organism: Euryodendron excelsum; assembly: GCA_033060915.1. Taxonomy (NCBI): domain Eukaryota; kingdom Viridiplantae; phylum Streptophyta; class Magnoliopsida; order Ericales; family Pentaphylacaceae; genus Euryodendron; species Euryodendron excelsum. The sequence goes on along the minus strand of CM065389.1, from coordinate 1,803,755 downwards.
GACCGAGGGGGGGCGGGCGGGGGCCATGGCCTCTTAAAATTTGGAAATCTCCTTTTATATCTTATGAATTTTTAGATATTTCACATATAAAATAGTGTATTGCCCATTAAAATTATTAAAGTTCCTTTCACCTCGGTAAATTTTTGAATATTTAGAATATTGTATAGTGTATTGATCCCTTAAAAATTAAAATATTTTTCTTAATCTTTTTATCAACCAAAAAAAAAAACTTTTCACCCCTCCCCAATTCAACTAAAATTCTGAGTCCGCCACTGGTGCCAAGGCCACATAATAGCCAGCACAAGCTTTTTTTTACCTTAAAGAATAAAAAAGGAAGCATGCCACCACAAGAAGATTGATTAAAGGAAGAAAAAGGAAGCACTAAATCAAATTGGTATATGATTTTCAATATCTAACCAATAACTTTCAATTTTGTTATTGATGCGAACTATGAAAAGAATATCTATTAAAAGTTAGTAAAAAAGTCATATTTGTATAAGTAAAAGTCCGGGAAAAAAAAAACCAGCACGCAAACGAGTACTTATTATTGCTTTAATATAAAAAAGTAAAGGTGATACAAGTTACGGGGTATTAATTACTATTGGTTACAGCCATATTGGCCTATAGCAGGACAAAGGACTACTACTATGCTTATTACGTGCTCAAGACTCTCACTTCCATGGTTTGTGAAGGAAGTGTCAACTGCCTTGCCCTTGCTTGTGTGGTGAGTCTCTCTCTCTCTAATTGAGTCAATTGCTTGTAACATGGCATAAACCTTTGAGGTCGAGCGGTTGCAATTGGTATCTCTACTTTGATATCAAGACTCAGAGTTCCATATTGTCTTAAGAGAAAAATGATAAATAAATGAAATTTCTAAATACGATGTGAAATGTCATCATAGCTAAAAAAACAACACTATATATTTACAACGAGAAAAACATAGTTCTAGAATCAGAAAGTACAGAAACTTTGATCAGCTCTATGGGGCTGTTAGCCCATAGACAACCTTCCCAACCAAAAAGGCTTGGTGGACAGTGGGCCTCGTGGCCTAATTGTGGTAATTAACCTACCCAGTGGGTTTCATGGCCTCATTGTGGTAATTTAACTAGCCAAGCAAATAGGTTTGGGTGGGCCTAATGGCCTCATTGCGGCTGGGTTATTCAAAGAAGTAAGGACGGGCTCCTTTGATGTAAAAGAATGTACTCTAAAATATAGTTATTGAAAAATTCATTTTGGAAGGGTTTTTGATACTATTACAAAACTCGTTTAAAAATTTTAAAAAAAATATTTAGAAAACGTGAGGAAAATGTTTGGAAAACTCTTGAAATACTTAACGGAAATTTTTAAGAAACTTAAGAGAAACATTTCAGAAATTTAAAATATTAATTTTTATACATTTTTTTCCTTAAGTTTTAACTAAATATCTATGAAATTATTTATGTAGATTTTTACTAAATTTTTCAAAAGTGCCTACTAAGTTTCTTAAAAGTTTCCTTTGAGTTTCGCAAAAATTTTCTAATAAGATGCCTATTTAGTTTCTCAATCATTTTTTATTTCTCATTTTTTCTTATATTTTTTGGCCTAGTTTCTTGCTTTCATTTTTCTTAATATTTTATGCTTCCACTTCTCATTTTGATAACTATGTTCTCGAATTCTACTTAGAGATCACCGGGCAACTTGATTTACAAAAAAAAAAAAATTCGTTTGGTATAGTTTGTTTCAAATATTTTTAATTTTATTTTTTAATTTATAAGCAAAAAAAAATTAAATTTTTTTAACTTGTTAATTTTAACGTAATAAGATAAGTAAAAAAGTAAAATAAAAAAAATTTTTAGAATCTTGACCTTCTAAACTTATTAGCATAAAAAATAAAGTACAAAAACTTGAAAAAAGCCGAACCGTACGGCCCTGAGTGTGCAAAAAACAAAAGGCGTAATTCAGGATGTTTACCGCAATTGCAGGCGGATAATATTCCGGGGAACCGACGGGCATCGGTTTTGGGAATCCTATCGGGCATCGGCTCCTCTGCCTTCGTCTGCGGAAACCTATCTACGCGCTTCCTCTCCACTGCTTCCACCTTCCAAGTTCTCTCTCTCCCCCACCTCTCTCTCGGTATATATACATTTATTCGTGTGTATGGTTCATCAACTAGACTGATGGGAGCCGATCTTTTCTAATGGCTTGTCAGGTTTCTGCATTAGTGGCGATGATAGCGACAGTATATATAAGAGTTTTCCTTCCGGAGTCGATCAAAGATAACGGCGTTTCTGCTTGGAGAAATACTGAAGAAGAAACAAATGTTGGCCTTCTAGATGAAGATAAGAATTCCAGAAAGAATTCAGGATATTCAAGACAATGCCTTCCTTGGATGATACAGTCTCCTTGTCAAGGAGCAGGTGAGTCTCTCTCTCTCTCTCTCTCTCTCTCTCTCTCTCATTCATATTATGTATAATTTAGGTTGTTGTACTTAGGCTTTGCTTGCTTCTTGGGAAATCTGACAGAAAAACAAAAGAACACATTTGAATGTTGCTAAAGAAGGTAGTCATTTTCAAATTCTTTTTGCCGTTTCTTTTCTTTCCTTCCTTCATCAAAGCATTTTTTCTTTCGAGATTGAAGTTCACTTTATGGGCTTGAGGATTAGTACTGTTTTGAGAGTGCGTTCAAGAACTTTAGGGATCATTTTAATTTCTGATGAGAACTAAGTTGTCTCCATTCTGCATCTCTCAGTAATGCTAAATGCCTCTCCTACTATTCCTCTTCTGTGACTTAGCTGGATGTTTCTTTAAATAATTTTGCAGCTTGACATTTTCACAAGCAGCTATTGTTGCATTCTTTCTCAATCTCGCTGATGTTGGCGTTTATGCTTCATTAATGGTACTTACCTTTTTCAATGAATTTTAAACAATCAATTTCCATTGTATCATTGCATTAAATATTACCAAATATGAATGCTTTTTTTCCCTTTCTATGTTTTCTTTTCTTTTTCCTATCACAATAGATCACCCATGATAAACCCACCACTACAAGTTTCTAGACAATCACAAAAGAACCTGTCCTTGGTGAGAATGTGGATGAAGGAATATTTAAAGTGAAAGATGTCTTTACTTTCTGTTAGGCCTTAGATCCTCAAGATGCTATTGACAACTTCAAAAGGGATTCACATAAAAATTGAGATGCTCCGACATCAGATGGATCTTGGTATATAGTCCTTCAACCATAAGGCTATCCTGGATGCCACAATTTGATATCTCTACTAATAACAGTTCTTTTTTGTATATCTAAGCTGCTTTCCATTTGTTAAAAAAAAAATGAAGCTTGGCAACTATGTTACATTGGATATGAGTGCTACCAAAAATGCCGGCTGATGATCATTCTGTGAGCAAGTCAGGTAATCCAAAAATGTGTATGCAGGATTTTCACTGTTTTGAAAGTGTCTATGAAGAGGGAAAATTGATCAATTTTTCCCAAACTATAGAGCGGTTTAAACAGAATATTTTAAAACAAAAGCTTATTTCTGAAAATATATTTGTAGACCCTACATATGAGATAGCGTTTATTTTCTGTAGGTAGAGTTTTATTGCAGCAGTCTGCCCAGCTGACTTCCTGGCATATAAAATTCAAAAATTTTGAATTTGTTTCTTTTGCATCTTCTTAATGTGATTGTAGATTTGGATATTGATTAATAATTTTATTGACCAAAAGGTGATACAAAAATTTATTTACATTTCAGTTTTCAAATGTTTGAATTGGATTAGATGAACTATATAAAGTAATACCAGTAAGTTTGCATGTATAGTTCAATTCTTGTACTTAAGACTTGGGTGGAAACCCTTTCCACTGACCTGTTGAATTCCACCAAATGATGTGCAATACTATTTAAAGGCCTGTTTTCACTTTAACAAAGACCAGTTTGCTGATCTAATGGTGATTTCAGGGATTTCAGGGACCATATCTCAGGTATGCTTTGGACTGCTTTGTTTTGGTTGTCATTCATGTTTCATATTAGTCTGTTTGCATACTGCTTCCACATTTATTTTTTGAAAATCCCATATGCGCATGCGCATCTGAATATTGAGGCTATCCTGCAGATGCTTCTCATGCCCATATTGGCTCCAGCCATTGGAGAGGAGAAGCTGCTTTCAATAGGGCTCTTTTTCAGCTGGCACATGCAAGCATTTGGCTAGCTCTGTACTCATCTCTACATTTCACCTCAATTTTTGCCTGATAAAAATTGCCTATAGTTGCATAACTTACCCACTCAGATTCTCCAGCTAAAACATCCAAAGTGTAGATTTACTGTTTATGTCTTTTAATGCAGATGTTTCTTTACAGCATTGCATGGTCCTCCTGGGTACTTCCTTGCAGCTCAAAAAGCTCCTGCAAGTTTTTTGCTTTCGTGATACAATTGGATTGTTTTTTCTGAATTAGTATTGCCAATGGTTTGCTAATTTATGTAATATCTTAGTTTTTCTAACAATTTGGGATCTGGTAGGTTCCTTACCTTGCTGCTATGTTCTCTCTTCTGGCTGTGTTTGCACCACCTTGTGTGCGTTCTATATATCTAATCACAAGCTCACTTGTGACTAGTTTTATGATCCTATTAATGAATAGAGTATCTAAAATGTGCAGTTACGGAGAATTGCATCCAAATGAGCAGTTATTTCTTGAAGAGTGGCTATTTTGGTTGATTATTTTGACAGTGTTTGGGAGTTGTGCCACAAATAATCTTCCTAACCAGTACTTAATTTTTCTCGTCTTTTTCAAGGGGAAGGCTCAAGGTTGCATTTCGGGCCTATGTTCCTTTGCCAATGTTGTTTCTCCCTTGGTTTTCAGTCCTCTGACAGGTAAACGATTTTTTTTTCTTTTTTAACTTTGTTGGGCCGAAAGTCAATTTAAACTAACAAACTCCCTGTGCAATTCCAGCTTTATTCCTCTCTGCAAGTGCACCATTTCATTTCCCTGGTTTCAGTATTGCGTGTGCTGGATTTGTTATGGTAAGAGCTTTCACATGACAACTCAGATGCATGCTATGTTTTGGTCCATGCTGGGCTCTCCATATTATAATTACATTTTCACTGCCTCATTGAAATTGCATCGTCTGTCCAGTCTGTCCAGATAAGGCCTAGGACCACTTAAGCGTATGAATTTCAGTTTTGTTTTCCCATCTTGGTTAATTCAAACTCCAAAGCCAATATATGCTGCAGGGATGGTATGTAGAACCTGTCATGTATAAAATTTAACAGGCACTCTTGGGGACAATAAAAGAAGCATATGTTTCCTTAATCCCATTTCTGTTTTGAACCTACCCTCAGCCTTCATTGGCCTAATACACGAATGAAACAAAGGATATATGACCATGTAAGTATTACAAATAGCAACTCAAACTTACTTACTAGTATAACTCTGTAATTATGATACAAACATTCATAAACAAACGTTTATGCGTGTGGGTCTTTGGCCTTCTTGTGCGGATATATGTAATATGTATTGTTGTCACTTATTTATTTATGTCCTTTGTCTTGGCGTTTGTGGACTTGATTTGTGTGTGCAGATGATAGCGTTCGTTCAGAGTGTCCTGGTAAGGGCAGCAGCTCCTCCTCCTCCTCCTACTTCAAATCTCGAAGCCAGCAATTGCAACTGCGTGGAGCCTTGTTTTTTTTTTCACTTGAACCCTCTCCTTATGTACAGCATATCAAAGAAGGCCTCTCCTTATGTTCTTGAAGACACTGTTATTGACGAGTATTCAGAATGCAGTCAAGTGTTCCAAGTCTGTTCAATGAGGCAGATCAGAGGCTAAAAAGTTGCCCTAAGCACAAGTGAAATGAGCATAAAACTAGCGCCTGAGGCTGGAAGCACTTGGTATAATATTTCTTGGCATTTTTAATATAAAGTAAAATTGACTAAGGACCATTTGGTATAGTTTATTTTATTTTATTTTATTGTTTTTTTAGCTTATAAGTGAAAAATTAATTTTTTTTTACTTTTTTTACTTTTATAAGTTGAAGATAAGCCAAAAAAAAACTAAAAACTAGGTGAAAAACTCTATCAAACAGTCCCTAACTAGTTATAATCAAACAGTCCACCAAGGACTCTGAAGTAGAAAAAGTGTTGGCGTCAACTTGATGAATATATGATTTTGAATTGAAGGTTGAGCTGTCAATACGACTACGGTCATTTACGCTTCAAGAGAAAGGGAAACATCACCTACTATTTTTTTGTTTTTTTCGTTTTTTTGCCCTTCAAGAGAAAGGGAAATTTTACCTACTATTTTTTTTTTCTTTGTTTTCTACAGTTATTAGACTTTTGAATTAGTAAAAGTTCAGACTAGTCAGAATTCATGTCAGAGTCAGCTGATCTGTCTCGGGAGTGTAGATATCGATTCAATAATGTTAAGTTGACTTAAAAATAAGCGTTGAATCTATAGAGGAAAAAAATGTTGTTACCTTACAAGGGGTGACAGTAATTTTAATAGAAGGTTGGTGACTTTAATTTTACTAAAGCGGCTTTGACGCCATGTACGCTCAGAGGGGATAATTTTTCCAAACACCAGACTTTATGAACATTTGAATTTAATGGATTCCATTTCCATCCATATTGAGAAACTGTGTACACACGAAGATTTGTTCATACTCAGATCCATAGAGGAATCGCCTCATCACTTTGACCCCACGGAATTAGAGCCACTTTACAGTTCAAATACAGCCCCTCAGATCCGAATCGTATAGTGGGCCCCAACAAGTCTTCTTCATTTGATCATTCCACGTGTCAATCACTTAATTGCTAACGAAACACGTAACCCTCGACGGCCTCAACTCGTCGCCGCTCTCCGAATCTTCAATTGGCCGTCCTGTGGGATTGCCGCCTTCTTCATTCTCAGCCGTTTGGCGACGGCGGAGAAACCAATCGAACCACCCACATTCCCGAACGAGTGACGAAACCGTCGCAAACTCCGGTTCCTCTGACGATAGCCAGGTCTCGTGCCTGTCACGCATTACGTCTAGCATCACCAAGCCGTAACCACCTTTGAAAACAGAGAATTCACTGCGAAACGTTCGTTGTTTTGAAGTTGCGTTTCCAATTGCCTTTGCTTGTGTAGAAACGTTGTGATTGATCTTGAGAGCTTCTTCAATGGAAGAAGATAATTCGGATGGGGTTGTTTATCTTCATGGCGACCTCGATCTGAAGATCATAGAAGCTCGGTGCTTGCCGAACATGGACATGGTCAGCGAGCGCCTCCGTCGCTGCCTCACCGTCTTCGACAATTTCCGGAAACCGTGTTCCGGCCGTGGCAGGAAGCACCACCACCACCACCACCACCGGAAAATCATCACCAGCGATCCTTACGTCACTGTCTGCCTCGGCGGCGCCACGGTCGCTCGCACGCGCGTCATATCCAACAGTCAAAACCCCGAGTGGAAGGAGCACTTCAAGATCCCCCTCGCTCATCCCGTCTCGCAGGTGGAGTTCCAGGTCAAGGACAACGACGTGTTCGGCGCCGATCTGATCGGCGTCGCCACTGTACCGGCTCAGAGAATTAAGTCCGGCGAGCTCATCGACGATTGGTTTCAGATAATCGGACCTAACGGTAAGCCGCCGAAGCCCGACGCCGCCGTTCGTCTTATGATGAAATTCGTACCATGCGATGACCCGGTGTACAACGACGGCATTGTGGCCGATCCGGACCGCTTCGACGTTAAACAGAGCTACTTTCCGGTGAGGCACGGCGGTTCGATGACTCTGTACCAGGACGCGCATGTTCCCGATAATGCTCTTCCTGAGATTGAATTGGATGAAAAAATGGTGTTTAGGCACGAGAAATGCTGGGAAGATATATGTCATGCAATACTAGAGGCCCATCATTTGGTGTATATAGTGGGTTGGTCCGTTTACCATAAGGTGAGGCTGGTTAGAGAGCCGAGCAAGCCTTTGCCGAGCGGTGGGAATTTGATTCTCGGAGACTTGCTCAAGTACAAGTCCCAGGAAGGGGTTCGAATTCTGTTGTTGGTTTGGGATGACAAGACTTCCCACAGCAAGTTTTTCATTAATACGGTACGAATCTTTGATGTTTCTCTTTCGTAAATGCTTAGATCTTATGAGAAGAATAACATTCTGGCATGATATTTTAGTTATTGTTTGTTGAATTCTTATTTGGGTATTGAATAACAAACCAAATTAAAAAAAAATAAAAGAAGAAGAAGAAAAAGAATTGTAGATCACGAATTTGAGAATTATGTTTAGCTGCAATAACACTCTGTATTTTGGCTTAAAATACCGTGATGGAATTGCCAGATTATAAGGATGATTGCCTTCGTTTATTGTTCTTATCTTCTATTGGATTGAGCTGGTATTAGACCATTCCTCAGTAGGATATTTTTGCTAGTTTGTGTTACTGGCTTCCTTTGTTTAGATACAGGTTTTGGGGGGCAAAGATGCCGGATGCCTACTTCCACTCTGTGCACAATTCTTGAGTTCAACTAACATTTATCCCTTTATTAAAAGTAGTTTGCTTTTAAGTTTTTCACTGATATTAGTTGAGGTTAGTTATTCTCAATGTTAATATACAAGGGCTCTGTGTGCAGGCAGGAGTGATGCAGACCCATGATGAAGAAACTCGGAAGTTTTTCAAGCACTCTTCTGTCAATTGTGTGCTGTCACCTCGATATGCAAGCAGTAAGCTTAGCATTTTCAAGCAACAGGCATGCTTTATACTGTGATCAAGTTTTCCTTTGAAGTGTATCAAATTCAGTTATCATCGGAAAATGCTTACTGAATAATATAGGCATGTTGGAGCATAACATTGGTCCAGTGGTAAAATTTGATGGTCATATACACCTAACCTGGGATTCCGACTCCTGGGGAGTTTGAAAACATCTTCATCTCCTACCACTTCTGCAATGAGTTTCCAAACACATCCCACATCCCCCATCCCCTCCCCCCCCCCCCCCCCCCCCCCCCCCCCCCCCCTCCCTTTTTGCAGAAACTGCACAATGACCATATTTTCCCTCCTCTAGGTACAGTTGTAGTTCAGACGATTTCCTTCCTGTTTGTTTTGTTTTTAAATTTGCTTAACTTTCTAAATGATTAGTTTAGTTGAGTAGTTTTTATGAGGAACATATCACCAATATTAAGGAATGTAGGATATTTAACAACTTGGAAGAAATCTGTTTGGGCGGTGTTGCTGCTGCTGATGCCCTCTCTTGTTCACCAACTGAAACATGAAGTCACCCAAATACGGAGCAAGTCTCCTTTCTATTGGACTGAGATTGAAATCTTGTCTCATCTTATCCTCTTGCATACACTTGTTTTCAGTATTTATTTGCTTCTCTCTTGTCTTGCATACACTTGATGCTATGAAATATGTATCCAAGATCATAACAACATCTCCGGTTAACAATGCATTTTTTGTTGCTCTAAAATTTCTAAAAAGACATGGACATTTATCAGATTTTATTGGGGGGTTTTGGTGGGGGTAATTTTGAAATTCTGCAATCCTAAGTGAGAATATGAGTGGACAAGGTAAGGGTAGCAGGCCTAGATTTGACATTCATTGTCATAACTACTTGAAGCATAAGTTCCATTACTTCTTCTCATTAACAAACTACTAGCTCTCATGCCAAAAAAAACAACTCATGCCACAATAGTATGAAACTATCCGATTTTTTCCTCACTCCTCTCATGCCATAGTAGTATGAGACTAACCAATTTTTTCCCCACTCCCATTTCTGTTGTTATGCTCAGCTGCCATAATCTTTCGGAAGATTTTGTTATGGAGATAATGTTGTATGTAAATAATTTAACCTTTTGGTGGGTGACGATATCTAACATGCATAAAAGAATAACTTGTCATGCATAGATTGGTATCCTTCGAATATGGGTGTATTACCTGTTCCATTTATAGGCGTGTTTCTCTGGAGGTGAGAAGCAAAAGTGCTCAAACCTCTTATTGATTTCTATGCCTTGAGTTTGTGCCATCAAGTTAAACTATCTAACCTTGTTCTGTGTGTTCTTTATTCCATCTAGCTCAATGTGATATCTGCAGGCTAAAGAAACCATGCAGACATTATGGAAGTATTTATCAGGAAAATTTGTTCTTGTATAGAAAGGCTAAGAAACCTTTACATCACCATTATATAATTATAAGCCTTAGGAAACGCTAATTTCATCTTGCATCTGACTTCAGGTTGTTGGAACCCTCTACACACACCATCAGAAATGTGTGATTGTGGATACACAGGCATATGGAAATAACCGGAAGATAACTGCTTTTATAGGAGGTCTGGACCTCTGTGATGGTCGCTATGATACGCCTGATCATCGACTCTTTCGTGATCTGAACACAGTATTTCAGGATGATTATCATAATCCAACATTTTCTGTAAGTATTTGTTCTGTTTGGACTTTTGCAATGTCTTCCGGGTTCTTTAGTCTACCGATATCGTATAGTTCAAATTGCAACACCAGTTGTGGTTGTTTTTTGGGTAACAATTCAGTGGAAAGTGGGTTTCTGATAAGAGTCTGCCCAGTTAGTCTGCTTCAGAACCTGAATATGGATAAAGGAATAAAAACTGCCTCTATGATTTACTCATGAGCTCCCTGAGCATCTTCAGCCCCAGAGCTTAAATCTTGCTATTTTACTCGTCAGGAATATTTGAACAAATTGCAAATTAACATAATGTTTGATGTGAAGGCTATAGTTCTTCACTGGTTGTAATATACTGTAGTTAAACTGCTGTGCATGCCAATGACAATCGTAAAATGAATAATTTATGCATATATTTTCTGGAACTTGTGTAATGTCATTCATTATGTTATGCTGATGTTCTACCTTCCTTAAATAGGCCAATGGTTCTTTCCAGCTGTTATATTTTCTCTCATTTTATTTCTTGTAATAGGCAGGAACTAAGGGTCCGAGACAACCGTGGCATGATTTGCATTGTAAAATTGAAGGGCCTGCTGCATATGATGTGCTCACAAACTTTGAGCAGAGGTGGAGAAAAGCCACGAAATGGTCAGAGTTTGGACGACGTTTCAAAAGAATATCTCATTGGCACGATGATGCTTTAATAAAGATAGAACGCATATCATGGATACTTAGTCCTTCCTCGTCTGTTCCAAATGATCATCCTAAGTTGTGGGTTTCTAGGGAAGATGATCCTGAAAACTGGCATGTTCAGGTTAATTAGTACGCGCATCTTACCTAAACAAAGCTTCTATCTGATTCAAATGTCTGCATACTGAATCTTGCTTAGTTCCATCATTAACAGGTTTTCCGATCCATTGATTCTGGTTCTGTGAATGGATTTCCCAAAGAAGTTGATTTAGCAGAGGCTCAGGTTTTCTCAATTTGCTGTCTTAGTTCCATTGCTTTTAGTGTTAAATAAGCATAGTGGAAAGTGCTATTAAATTTGTTCATTCTTTTCAGTTTTGATAATTAGTCGTGTTTGTGATATTGTTCTTTGTTGCAGAACCTAGTCTGTGCAAAAAATCTAGTGATAGACAGGAGCATTCAAACAGCATATATCCAGGCAATAAGATCTGCCCAGCACTTCATATACATCGAGAATCAATATTTTATTGGGTCTTCCTATGCATGGCCCTCTTACAAAGATGCAGGTTTAGCACCTTCTCCATTAGAATATGCATAAATGTTACCTTGTGCAGCCCATATTGATTGCTCAAACTCTAGTTCCTCTGTTATAAACACACCATTGTGTAGCATTAATCGCCTCTTCCCTAGCTTGATGGTTGCTGTATTAATTGTTTCGACAATAATAAACGATCTAAAAATATGATTCATACTGTACATGTGGGAATCATGTTTCCATTTACAGAGTCAATCTTGCATCCGTCTTTGCAAAGTTATAAACACATTTAGGCATGTTAATAATGTGATTATAAACACATCCATAAATTCTTTCCTGTTTCTTTTGTTTCTTGTGAAGCTTTTAACTTCAGCCCCTGGTTTTATGACTAGGCGCTGATAACCTAATCCCAATGGAGTTGGCACTAAAGATTGCTAGCAAGATAAGAGCAAAAAAGAGGTTTGCAGTTTATGTCGTCATTCCAATGTGGCCTGAGGGTGTTCCTTCATCTGCCTCTGTGCAAGCAATTTTGTTTTGGCAGGTACAAATCTTTAACTTATTTGACATATATATAAAGGATATTGATAGCAGCACAAATAAAAATCAGTTGCAATTTAGGGCATTAAAGGTTTAACAGCAAGACAAAATTGGATATCGTCAAAGCGAAAAGGTTTGATGAAAGAAGTACTTAATAAAGTACATCTCATTCCTATCTTTTTGCTAAGTAATTAGGGTTTCTTAACACAAGGTATCACCATCGTGTATAGATTCTTGCATTGTGAATGTGGTTCCTGATCTTTAGTGCCTTTCTGTAAGTACTAAAGACTCATATTGTTAAATTTTGTTAGAAGTAAATCATCTTAATTTGGCATGGTACATTGAGGAACTCAAATCAGTTGTGGCCATAATCACTATATTTGCTTTGGAGAAAAATGGCATTATATATAACCTAGGAAGCACGGATACACCGTTTAGTGCTGTATCCGTGTTAGACACACATATTTCTTGGACACGTCGGGACATGTATCAGACACACCAATTGGTGTGTCCAATATTTTTGTTGATATTTTTATAGTGGACACTTCTCAGACACATTGTGGACACGCTTATTCACTAGTTGGACACATTTTAGGATACGACGAGGTTGAAATGTTATTATTAAAAGTATTAAATGGATTTGAATTTATAAATTTCAAAACTTTAAAACACCAAAACATAAACCACCTAAATCCAATCTAGGAAGCACGGACACTCCGTTAGAGAAGCCGTACCCACGTCAGACACTGACACTCGTCGGACACTCCCAAATACATGTCGGACACTTCGTTTTACGTGTTCAATTATTTATTTATTTATTTTTACATCGGACACGGCTTGGACATGCGTGTCCCATTTTGGACACTTTAGGGACATGGCGAGGGCTCAACTATAAATTTTAAAACTAATTGTTGGATTGAAGAAGAAAAAAAAAGAAGAATGAGAAGAAAAACAAGTACGCTACTTATATTGGTGGTTAATTTGGTTTGAGTGTTCTTTATGGTTTTTATATTAGATGATGATGGATAGTTGATTAAGTGTAAAGACATATTAATATTTCGGTAGTTTATGATTTTATAGTAGTATGTATTGATAGAACAAATTTTTTGTTGTTATTGTATTTGTTTACTTTATCATTTTTAATGGAATGCAATTAATTAATTGCTAATGATTTGTTGTCAATTAGGTAGTGAAACATGTTGTTTTTGTTATTTAATTGGTGTTATCTTGTATATTTTTTACTTTTTTTTGTAAAATATTTATATATGACATATAAAAATATATTATTTTGCGTGTCCCTGCCGTGTTGTATCCTGCATTTTTTGAAAATTCACGTGTCGGCGTGTCCAACACGTATCGTGTCTGACACTCATGTCCTTGTCCATGCTTCTTAGAATCCAATTATTCAAATACTTAAACTTATTAGTTATTGTATTATAATTGTGACCTTATTTAGTTGTTCTCATTTTGTTTTTGGTGATTTATAAATTTTACGTTCATATACATAGCCAATAAAAATACTTTTTTTGCCGTGTCCTTGCTGCATCCGTGTCTTCATTTTTTGAAAACGCTGTATCATGTGTCCGTATCTGTGCTTCTTAGTATATAACAAATATACTTTTGTTCATGTGAGAGGTGGACCATTAGTTTTAACTTTGGATCTTTGGTTTTGCAGGGACAAACTATGCAAATGATGTATGAAATTGTTGCACAAGAGCTGAAAGCCATGCGTCTTGACGACTCACATCCAGAAGACTACCTAAATTTCTACTGTCTAGGTAATCGTGAAGAATGCCCAGGAGAATATTCAAATTCAACAAGTCAACCTTCCTCTAATGGTGATGCGGTAATCATGCAAACACAACTTATTTATAGTTTAAATATTGGCACCAACGGTGTTTTGTGGCTCCTAAAACGATTCATAACTTGATTTTTCTGCAATAGCTAGTCTGGATATCAAAATAACTCCTGTCCTCAAGATGTGAAGTATCTGTATTATACTATATATAGGACGGTTCAAAACCAAACTGAACTGAATTTGATTTTTTCATTTATTCCCCCCCCCCCCCCCCCCCCCCCCCAAAATATATATATATATATATATATATATTCTTTTAGTTGTGTTATTTTTATGTCATCTGCTTCTTCAAGGTTATATGTAGTTGCATGGATCAATAAGGAATTCATTGATTTTCTGGTTAGCTACCGGACTACAAATTTTATCATGCACCCCAACTCCTCTTGCATGGGGGTTTACACATACTCTTCCTTATCTTTCTCAAAAGGTGTAACTAAATTGGTTTGGGCAATGTTCTTTCTTTCTGATTATTTATTAGAGATAATATAACTATATGACAACTATGTATGACTCACTACCCAGTAAGTTGCAAGCTGCATGTTCCAGAATCCTGACAAAGTTTTGGAAAAAATGTTTTCAAACTCATGCTCTGAAAGAATTGGTGGGCTTGGTTTTTCTAAACAATTCAATGAATTCGTATTCATATAGTGGAGTTCTACATGTGAATTTGTACATTGTTGTTATTATGTAAAACAAACCTGGAATTGAGTGTTTCAAGTTTCAGGTTTCAGCTTCACAAAAATTTGGACGGTTTATGATTTACGTACATGCCAAGGGGATGATAGTAGATGATGAGTATGTGATTTTGGGGTCTGCCAATATTAACCAACGATCTATGGGGGGGTCAAGGGACACTGAGATAGCTATGGGCGCCTATCAACCCCATCAGACCTGGGCTAAGAAGAAGCATCATCCACGTGGCCAGGTTGGTATCCTCGTTTTTATTGTTTGATATTCACTCACAGTAGTAAATAAATTATTAATTGACTGCCAGTGGAAATATATTTCCGTGCATAGTTCTTCGAAAAAGTAACTCATAAGTGATTGGATCAAACCTGATTGATATTCAATTGCAGGTATACGGATACAGAATGTCACTCTGGGCAGAGCACCTAGGAAAAGTAGACGAGTGCTTCAAGGAGCCCGAAAGTTTGGCTTGTGTGGAGAATGTGAACAAGATTGCTGAAGATAATTGGAAGAGATTTACCACAGAGGAATATACTGCCTTGCAGGGCCATCTTCTCAAATACCCACTGGAAATTGATGAGAATGGTAAGGTCAGCCCCTTGCCTGGACAAGAGAATTTCCCGGATGTTGGGGGAAAGGTGATTGGTGCTCCGTCACCCACCCTCCCGGATGCTTTAACTACATAGCCCTCACTACTTTTTGTGTCCATTGTTTTACTATAATTGTATTCGGTGCTGGAAGAGGAGGGGCAGAAAATAATTCAAGATGGTGCTAGCCAACTGATAGATGACAGATTCTTGGTGAAGCTGTAAAGTTATTACCATGCAACATGGATTGCTATGTTGTAGATTGTGTGCCATTGGCTTCATAAAATGTCTTTGAACCACAAGTTTCTTTTGTAGAATGTTTGAAACTTTAAAAAGAGTCGGGGAGGGGTGTGTGTTGTAATTTCATACCAAAATGATTAATGGACATCAGTTTAAACTTTTCATTGTACCTACCAAGTACTTTAGTTAACGGTCACTTTGCTGACCATGCCAGCTCCCTTGCTTCTCGATCACGGTCACCGGGTAGGTCTCTACTGAGCACCCAAGTAAGACCTCAATTTGCCGAGGCATTGCTGGCGAGCGTTGCACTAGCTGCGCGGTAGCAACAACGCCACACCAACTTCATTCAGTGAAGCCTCGACAGCCTTGTTTCCATTGAACGATGGGATAGCAGTAGCATCAAATAGCAGCAGAAGTGGCACTAGCCAACACAAAGGATTTTAATTGCTTTCCCTTCCTTCGGATGTAAGTTCGAAACAGGGGATGGAGAGGGGGACAGGTAGGGAAATGGGGTTTATGTAGACTGGGACGGATTGATATTATTGGTTGGCTTGGATGTCCTGTGAGTCGATCCGCGACGGGTTAGGGTTCTGATCTTGTAAAGGATGTGAACTTCTCTCTAATTGCATTTTTCATATCTATACCTTATAAAATTAATAAAGATAGAAGATAATTAGGATAGGATAAAAAATTGACACAACTTGGCAAAGAATAAAGGGTAAATTATAGGAACCTCCCCTCAACATTTACAAAAATATAAGGACCTCCTGTAACATTTTAAAATTACACTGACCTCCTTTATCAGAGTTGTTAGCTAAACAACTATTAATGAAGTATTAAAATTACCTTACTACCCTTACACTTAAAAATGTTATTTTCCTAAAATTATTTTTTTAAAAAATTAAACTAAAACCCTTACTAGGTCTAGCTTATTCCTCTTCATTCTTCTCCTCCCCCTATCGTGAACCACCACAGGCATATATATATAGATATATTTTTATATCTATTGTCATATATATTGTCACTCTATTACAATGAAAAACCTCCATAAAAATTCAATAGTTCGAGTACAGCTCCTACCATCAATGGCTTCTCCGCCGTGGAGTCCGACTATAAAATTCTGGGCAAAGGCAGCCATGCTCTGGTCTACAAGGGCATCCTCCACAGCGGTCATCTCGTCGCAGCAAAAAAGCCCCTATGAAGGCATCAACTCCAACCTAGATTCGCCTCCTACAATGCCAACGAAATCGAGATACTCTCCAAACTCCACAGCCAAAAGGTCGTCAATTTGGTGGGGTAGCAACCCAAGTGATCGACTCTGGGTGCTCGCCTTTACCCAACACAGCCTGTTGTACCCAACCATCACGCAACCCCTCCCCATACACTTCTCGACCCAAGTGATCGAGTCTCGATGGTCGTTTTTACCTGCCACTACAGAAGACCAATTTTGGGCAATAAGCAACCCTATTTTGGGTTAGTGGCAATAGATATGAATTTTGAATTTGTTTTGAGGAAAAGTTTGGTAGATTTGGTTTCAAATTTCTCAATACCTAGTGCTTAAACCCTCAATACCTAGTGCTTAAACTCGGTGATTCAGTTGGGACAATGTGGAGTTGTGGGTTTTAATATTGTGAATCTGTACTAGTTTTTGTAGTTCAAGTTTGTGTGAAAATGATTAGGCTTTAATATTGTTTGGCCATGGTTTGATGAACACATTTTTGGGTTTGGGCTGTTGTTGTTAGTGGTGATGGCGAACCAGTCGAGAGAAAAATGAAAAAGAATGTAGAGAGAGAAAATGATGCAGGGTATATTGTTATTTTAGTCAGTTTTTAATTTAAATGATAAAGGGTAAAAGAGTCATTAAACTATATTATTAAGCTTGTGTCAGCGATTGTCATTTAGTCAACTAACGATTGACCAACGAAAGGAGAAATTGGTTAAAGAAATTAATAAAGTAAAGAAGATCAGTGTAATTTATCCAAGAATAAAATACCAAACCAGTATTCGGTTTTTTTGTATTAGCATGGATAACTTGTCACCATTTGGTTGAGCTCAAAATTAAATAAAACAACAAAAGAAAAAAAAAAACACTTGGCTCCGAACTTGTTCCATTAGAAAAATCAGGCATGAAATTTTCTTTTACGCTCCGCTTGGAATTCGAATTTTAAGTGGGAAAAAAAATGTGAAGAAAAATAAAACAAAATAAAAGACTAATTTTATTCTCTTTCCATCACATTTTTCTTTTTCTTTACATTTGTAACCGAAAATTCAGATTCCAAACACAAGCATAATTAATGACCACAAAAAATTAGCGAAATTGAGAGTGAAGCAATTGTCCAGTGCTTGGGCCACCTTAAAGACACAAGCTGGATACGAGGAAAAAATTCAAGATCTTATATCATGATAAAAAATAAGTAAATAATTCCATCCATGTTCATACACTTCAAAATCCTTTCAGAAGAACCCTAATCCACAATCTGACAAGGCCGGTGAGTTTCAACCTAGTTAGTAACCATAGCAGGTGAAGTTTGGTCACAAATCAGAAAGGCACTAGTCCATGACTTAAGATTGTAAAGCAATCATACCTTCTCTTTGAACATAAAACCACAAGGAACCGATTGACTGCATTTTTCATCTACTCCAATCAGAGACAGAGTTGCAAGACAGTTTCCAAAACATAGTTAGCCAAAACATCTGAAGAAAAATGGTCCATATGATTCTATTCGTAGTTGTCAGATGAAGACATTGTCCAGTCTAGGCCACTGAAAGCAGATTATCAAGACATGTCCACTTTTACAACTGCAATCAGTCAGTCAGAGAACATATTGTTGTACAAAGATAATCCCCAAGAATTAATCAAAAGGCATTTTATTTCTCCACTTTTCATTCACACTCGTAAGTCCATTCCAATTATTATTCCCACATTTGTGTTCATCCAAGTACCAACTCAAGCACAATGAATTTGTCATAACCTGTTCTTGTCTGCAGGCAAGCATTTAACCATAACAGAGAGAAGTTTTCTTGGGGAGGAAATGATGTAAAACCTAATTAGACATTAAATATGTGGGAGAATCAAAGGTTTCAACCCGTATCCTTACTACATTCCCTATGAGGCTCCATTGTCAGGAAAGACTCATACACACTATTACCAGACACTAGAAACAATGATGCAAATTAACGCATGATCACACTAATCAAGAAACCCATAAGACATCCCCATGGACAAAATCCATCGCGAATCAAGCTGGGGTGTAATAGAATTGGGTAGCAAAGCAACAGAGAAAGAGTTGCATCAAAACAGTAGTTCATCAACAACAGTATGCGAATTCCTAGATGTAAACATGCATTCTTCCTGTGTTTCCTAGTATAAATACACCTTAACCGACTCAACGAAATACACATTGATCTTAAAAAAAACTCCAACACTATTATTAAACCGTTAACCAGGGATCCATTGTGAAGAGAACAGTTGCAAACCCATTTACAAAATGGAATAAGTTAAAAGTTTCCAAGTACAAGAATTAAGAATGTACACACTGTATTCGTTTTCATTTCACCTCAAAAGATTGGAAAGATATCATTGTCATCATCTTCCATATCGAGATACTTGAAGGTAACATCGCTCCCCGGGTTTGGATAATTGAAGCTCGGGCTCACGTAGCATTTCATCTCATGAAAGAGATTCAGATTATCCACGAGCTTATGGAAAACATTGCATCCACAACACTACAAAACATCAAGCAACCAATAAGTATTCATACAAAAGACATACACACATAGATACATATATGATGATATACATATTTGTAATCCATGTGAGAGGGTAATTACTTGGACAAAGACGGTTCCGTCAGTGTAGGCATGGGGGTTGATGGCGCGAGTAGTCCTTTGCCCACAAACATTGCAAGTGAAGGCGACGCGCATCCTCCGTCGTGGCGATTTGGTGAAGAGGGACCAGGGGAAAGTAGAGACCCTCTCCATACCAGAATTGGGCTCGGCTCCGGCGGGGACGGGAGGACCTTCCATGCCGGAATCGGTCGTCCAACCTCTCACAGACGCCGCACTCAGAACCAATCCCATAGCCTCATCCTGAAAATACCCAATTTAACCCCAAAAAAACCCTAAAATCACCAAATGATCGAAGAATCAAGAAAATAAACAACTCGAAGTCGAATTTGATTACCTTAGAGAGAGTTCGATTGCTGAGAATTGGGACGAGACTCGAATCGTTAGAATCGGAACGGAGATCGGATTCGTTACTATTATCTGCATCACCAAATCGGAAAATGTTTTTAAATCCTTAAGAGAATAATCAACATGGGTCAGAGGAGAGAGTCTAAGAGGGCTTACTCTTAGAGGAGAGGGGAAATCGAAGGACCCTTCTCAACGATAAGTCTTTGGTTTTCGGGGAGAAAATAGGAAGGGACGAAGGCGAAGAAGAGAGGATCGTCGCAGAGGAGGTCAGTGTTTCCATGGCCTTTCCGTATTCCGGAGCCGGTGATCGCAGAGAAGGTTAGTTTAGGGTATTTGCTGACTCCGATATTTTGTCGTCTCTTTTGACTGAATCTACCAGGTTGATTTCAGAGTTGGGCTTCTTTGTTTGATATTTGGCAAAGTCGGCCTCTGGATCACAATTAAAGTATTAAGTAAGTGAGATTTTTTTAGATACCTGATTGATCAATCGAATCAATATAAATGATCACTAACTCAGTTACGAAGAGATAAAAGAGGTTAGAATGAATCGATTCTTTTTAAATAGATCACATTTTGACAATTTAGTAATTTTAATCAAGAATAAATTAAATAAAATGTTATTTGTGCACGCTTGAATCTAATTGTTCATATCTTGCTTCTTTGGAGTTTTGTATTTGTAGCATAGTTGTTAATATCGCACCGGCCAGCGCACCATTTTTATTATTGGTATTGTACGTACCGGCACCGGTATATTACCGGACACCGTATCAGATTTATCGCTATTAATATTTTATTCATATAAAATTGTATATTTATTTACGATATATTATCTTTGAAAATGTCAGCATTGTTCATATAAAATATTATTTAACACTAAATTATTTTGACACAATATAAACATGTAATCTAACCCAAGTAGGTATTTAAAAATATTTAAAAGACATATTACTTGTCTAGTATTTACTATTTATTAAAATAATAGACATTTATAATAAAAAATAATAAAAACAAATTATTTTATAAAAAATTACATAAAATCCGGTGTATACCGGTACCACCCGGTATAAACCAATATTACCCAGTACAACCGAGATGAACCGGTATTTGCCAGTGTTATCCGGTATTTTAACCGGTGCGGAACATGTCATTCTTTGCATCATTTTATAGTCGGTGCGGTGTGTATCGGCTAGTGCGGTGCGAGATTTACAACTATGGTTTATAGTGGAGTGTTCTTTATCAAGCTTTATTTCTGTAATTATGGCATATTTCGTAGGCTTATGCCAGTTAGAGTTGGCTGATCAGACAAAAATGCACTTTTATCACCACGTTCAAGTTCGACTGATTGGACGTGAGCATGGTCATCGCGTGCTGTATCTCCTTCGCATTAAATGTGGATCCGATTAACATTAAATGCTAATAATCGAACACTAAGTGCTCTAATATCCTTGACTCAAGTGACACGATTCTTTTAGTTAAGAAGTCTTTTGACTTGAGCTGACTCGGAGTGTGGGCCTAAGTAGTATAGACAATGTTTGGGCAACTACAGACTCACACAAATCTTTTTAATCTTTATTGGGCCTGCCCTATTTGGCTGAGCTGAAGTTTCTTGACCCACATATTCTATTATTAAATATTTTTATTTTTTATACAAAAAATTTGACATAATGATATAGCTGTAGTATTTTGTTTAATTAAAAAATTTGTGGATACTTAAAGTGATAGCCCTATATTTAGTCATATTATTATTTTGAATACAATTTGTGTAATTTTTTTTATTTTTATTGAGTTGGGGCCAAATGAATTAGATAGCTCAGATGATAAATATGTTAGATCCGATATAAAGAGAATAGACCTAGCAAAGTAAATTGAGCCAAAAGGTATTTAACAATCAGATCCAATGGGTAAGAGTCTCAAGCCAACCTAGACTGGAACACCTCAGAAAAAGATTAAATTCATTTTGAAATAATATAAAAGTGATTAACTACTAGAAGAAAAGAGAAGATCACTCCTTCCACCACTCCTAAGAATGAAAAAGAAGTGGGGCCTCTAAATTTTATAAATATACTATGTCACTAAAAAACAAGACACGTTCAATTGAACTACTCTTGAGAGCACTTTTCATTAAAATTAAGTTGGTCTGACTTAATTATCATAGTACTATTAGACAAAAAAAAGTCGATACATTTTCACTAGAGTGCCACAGATCAGGCATTCTTAAAAATATCACTTACATTGAGCATTACTTTTTCTCTGTATCGGTGGAAAAAAAAAAAAAACTATTTTCTTTTTATTTTGGTTAATAGAGAGAGAATTTTTACTGGTGTCCCTTCTATAGACTACAGAGACTATGTTTGTGGCTCTGTTAGGTTTCTGATGGGGATGGGCTGCCCAACCGGAATGAGTTTAAAGTGCTACTTATTCCACGGTCATAGCCCAGCAATTCACTTCTGGGTTACTGATATGGCCCATTTCCAGGGATTTTTTCTAATTGTCTCGTGGTGTTTGGTAATTTACAGCTGCACAATAATAGTGCCTTTGGTTGATGTCAGAGGATGTTTTTGGAAAATGAAAAACCTCTAGTCCAGCTGACATTTACTTGGTTTGTTTTATCTAAATTTTTTTTTTATTTTTATTTGGAAAGCCTGATGTAAAATGTCATGTCTTTTTATTTAATTTTTTTAAAATTAATTTAATATTCAAACTAATTTGCATACAATTTAAATCGAATAATAACATTATTTGTTAATTTTAAATAACTAACGTTTGATGCAGTAAAATAGAGAGTCTAAAAATTTTAAATATTAATATTTGAAAGAGAGGCAAACTCTACAACTAGCACTTTCCCTGATTATTGTCCATACGTGTCGGCAACTCACCAACTGTTATAACAAATTAAAAGGCCGGCGTTCCTACGAGATAGGCCGCACCACGTTTACATACATCAACGTCAACGTGCCCTTCGGTTACATAGCCCATCAAAGCAGCCAACCCAACGTGGCGTGTGTCTCTTTGGTGTTAGCCGGAATTGGAGTGGCGTAAGCCAGGTGGGTCGTAATGGCTGACGTGTTGAACCCATTGAAGTTGGACCCAGCACCCATGTTCGGAAACACAGCCAATCGTTGATATGCAGCAGCTCTCGTAATTAGTTGCCGTTAATACTGAGAAAATATTCAATAAAACAGTAATATTATATTATTATTTATGTATATATATTGTGATGAGATATTATATTTTAAAATATTATAAATAAAATATTTTCATTAATTTTTTACTTTTAAATAATGAAGACAAAAATTATATTTTAATACATTTTTGTTTATTTTAATACATTTTTGTTGACATGTAAAATCACATCAGCACAATACGTGACTATCAATGGCGTTAACACGATTATTGGCGTCGCTTAAAAACCATTTTTGTTATACCGAATATTTTCTCATTAACACCGTATCAATGGCGTCGCACGTGGGGCCAAAAAGGTTGAACAGTAAGTCCTTGCGCCACGGCACGTGGAGTTAACACGATTCAACGTGCACGCAAATGGAGTAGCCGTCAAAACAGTTGCATGGTCGTATGGTATACAGTTCATGGACCTGTAAACGCCGTCGTTTATCCAGTACTCCCTCAATTCGCCCCTCACTCGCTTCCCGATGATGTCGGTGGTTAGCGTGAAAGCCAATTCGGCGACAAACCTCCCCGGTTCTGCAATAACGGTGAGTCCCGGTTCGGTTTGGAAGTACTCTTGGAGAGCGGATTTAACGATGCGTCCCGTCGTGAAACTGCCGCCGATATTAAGCACACGCATTCGAGGCATGTTGATCCGTGACGCCTCATCGAAGACCGTTTTAGCCGCCGCTATAGCAGCTCGATAAGCGCGAGAGTTGGTGGCTCCATCTCCGATGTGGAACGAGACGCCGGAGAGTGTGAGTAGCGCGGCTTGAAGGAGCGGCAATACCTCCTCCGGAAGTGCGCCGTATTTTGGACCAAATGGGCATCTCGCGCCGTCGTCGTTGGGGACTTGACCCGAACGAGCAAGGCACATTTCGGGTGATACTTTTGGATCTTTTCAATTTCTTTTTCGGAGTCAAAGGTCGTGAGGTTAACACCAACGCTTGCAGCGTACTTTACGTGAGACTCTGCTTTGCACGGGTTAGCGTAAACAATCCGATCCGGCGAGACTCCGAGAGACAAAACAGTTTCAATCTCCGTCCTGCTGGCGCAGTCGAAGCTTGCGCCTAGAGCAGCCATGGCGCCAAGGAATGCCGGCTCGGGGTTGCATTTCACGGCGTAGAAAGGACAGACGGTTGGGAGGCTGCTAGTCCATTTCTCCACGAGAGACACTACCACACCCAAGTCCAGCACGTAAAAGGGTTCTTTGATTTCTTGATCCTTTAAGATGATGGACAGTATGAGATAGTTCAGCCCATCTTTTGGTAGCGCCGGGATCCTCTTCCCCCTCACCCCTGGTGCACCCAAGCTTATCTGGAGGCTCTTGACTTCCAATGGCTTTCAGGCCGTCGACAGATCTATATCCTATGCCAAGAGAGGAAGTAGAAGAACAGAAGGATTTGAAAGCTGTTACATTGCTTTGTTGGGTGGGTACAAACGGAAGATACAAAGCGGCACCACCAACCGCTATTTGGTTTTGCAAAAAGAGAAATTGAGTGTGTGTTTGGCTTGGACGAATGGATAAATAGTAAACACTATGCTATAAAGCTAGAAGCTTTGTGAATTTTTCCTTCCGCTTAAATTGTCCTACCCAAATGATTTAGGTAAATTTTATAACCTTACAAGGTAAATAAAGTCTTTTACATTTAAGTCTTTAGTTTTTTTGTTGCTACGTTGTGAAACTAGCTTACTCTTACAGTGTATGTGGACGAGCAGGACTAAACAATAGGTGGTATAAGAGACATTAAAGCTCCGGTTGGTTTTGATTATTTTGAGTTTTTTTGGCTTAATTTTTTTTACTTATAAACAAAAAAGTCAAGATTTTAAAGTTTTTTTGCTTTTTTACTTATCTTATCCTGTTAAAAGTAAAAAAATTAAAAAATTTTAACATTTTTACTTATAAGTTAAAAAAGCAAAATCAA
The DNA here is from genome assembly GCA_033060915.1 of Euryodendron excelsum. Lineage (NCBI taxonomy): Eukaryota > Viridiplantae > Streptophyta > Magnoliopsida > Ericales > Pentaphylacaceae > Euryodendron > Euryodendron excelsum. The sequence goes on along the minus strand of CM065389.1, from coordinate 1,778,980 downwards.
AAAAATTATAAAAAAAACCAAACTAAACCGCACCAAAAGTGTGGAGAGTAAACTATTTCAATATGCACCCCTTTGTCTCCAACTCGTAACCTCTTAAAGAGGAACATTCCCAAGTTCAAAAAATGTTTAATATCGATTAAAGCAAAGAAGCCACGTAATGAAAATTCAGGTTTAAGATCAAATAGGATGGAAAGGATTAAGATACATCTGGAAGGAGCAAGATATAAGAGAAAATCCTCCATTAAAGGGCAAAAAGGAGTGAGAGAAAGATTCCTCTACTTTTTAAAATTTTCCCATCCTTTTTTTTTTTTTTTTCCTACGAAGTATGGAGGTCATCGACTAACTAGTCACTTGAGTGAACTTATGTAAAGTTACTATAGACATAATCATGTAAACTTCACGCAATAGATGAATGATGTTTGACTACAGAAGGCTAAAGAAGAAATTAAACTTGAGATCTAATACTTAGCATAAAAACAAGTCGACTACTAAACCATTCCTTGTAATTAAATTTTATTTTAATTAAATGTGTATTCATTGTTGTGTGTGCTTGATTTCTGATATTAGGGCTATAAGGGAGAACAAAATCTCAATTCTTTATATAAATATTTTTTCAAATATTGAATGGATTAGCACACACGCATCTCCCCCTCTGGTCAGTAGGAAAGGACACCTAAGGTTTTAAATATTTTTATCGTAAATTAACCTTAGATTAAGGAAATAAAATTGATATTCAATTTGGTGATCAGGAAAACAAAAGGCTGGATCGTTTGATTTGAGAAAGTCTAAGTTTGGTTGGAATTTTGGTAGGCCCAACGTGCATGGAATGCTCAATCCTCAAAGGTTTCCAAGCGCGTTAATTACTTGTGAACGGCTAATCGGGTGACGCAAGGTTTAGAATTTAGATTCCAATAAGTGTGATACCAGTTCTTGTATTTTTATCTAGGGTCAGCGGCTTTTTGAACCCCAAATACATGTATGGGACGGTTAGCAGTAGTTGATCAGGCCAGACGTTTCTGTTTCTTTTTAAGAGATTGAAACGAATCGTTAGTGAAACAACGAAGCAAAAAAATTCAATTTCATTAGATATTAGATATAAATAAACTAAAAATAAAATGAATAAATGGGGCAAACAAATAATTCTAGAAGGGACTATTCGTCTTTCGAGTCCTCGACACAAGAAAAGAATTTTTTCACAAATAATTTCTCCCCCTACATTAGGTTAGGCACTGACTGGTCTAAGTGGATTGCTTGTGGTGCCTCCCTCTAGAATTAGTATTGGATCGCATTTTATACTGGTCTAAGTGGATTGCTTGCGGTCAGGGCCGGCTTTGGGGTGAGTCCAGCAAGCTCTTGGAGTTGGGCAACCCCCCGGGTAAAAAAAAAATTTTTTTTAATTTTTGTAAAAGAAAAAAATTATTTGACCCTATTAAATTTTTTTTATTCTTGTAAAGAAATTTTTTTTTTAACTTGTCTGACTTTTTTTGTATAATGATAATAATAAAAGGACAACTATTTTAAAGTTGGGCTAGGACAATCCATATGGTTAGGCTGGCCCTCCTTGTGGTGCCTCCCTCTAGAATTAGTATTGGATCGCATTTTATATGTAATAGACTCATAACAAGCAACCAAATTGTTTTATCCAAAATCATTTCCAGTTTGGTTTGGGAAACTTGCTCACAGAAGCATCGATTGATATAGAATGGGCCTTTTTTATTTTTATATTGACAATAGAGGAGCAAAAATAAAGATAAAAACAACGCTTAAACTCCTAATGGCAACAAAGTTACTGTATCATAATGGAAAATTTCTAAACCCACAACGAGAATTAACTAAATGCTGAGGCACACATTAAGCATGCATTGTTTGAAATTTCCCCTGTTACTCACCCAATCACTTGTCTTTTTTCGGTTCATTTTTGGCTACTACGACCCAGTCATCTTTGTTTCAATCACTTGTCTTTTTTCGGTTCATTTTAACTACTACGACCCAGTCATCTTTGTTTTGCTTTTCTTCTTGTTTACTTGCAGTAGATGTCTGCACATTATTAGTCAGATAAAAAAAGAAATTTTAATTTTGCTTAAAAGGAGAGTTTTTTTTAAGAGAAAACTAAATAAAAAATAGGTGGCAGCTTAAATAAAGTCACCAGGGACAATAATATTACCTTGACATACTGTCTGTGATAAGCTCTCATGAACCACATTGCCGACTCTGCTGTTACGAACATTACATGTACCATAAATCCAAAATCCAGGGCACCAAACAGGAGAGCAGCCAGGAGAGATATCCACATGACTAAAAAATATTTGAACCAATTCTTTGCATAAGTATTAGTCTCCAATACTGATGGAAGCTGGGAAAAAGCAAAAGTCAAAGAGAGTCCCCACAAGAATTGTTGAACAAAAAATTATTAACAACAATAAAAATAATAAATGAATGACAAAATATTATATATAAATATAACACCAGCACTAATAAATATTGATTTGACTTTTAACTCCATTAAATATCTAACTTTAAGTTAGGTTAACAAGTTCCCAGTCCCACATGGCCCTGATTGAGCATGCCAGATAGATTTCTCCTCCGCCATAGATGCAACTTGATGCTGTGTTTGAAATTCTGGTTTATTAAGGGAAAAGGAAAAGTGAGAAAAGAAAATAATAAGATAAGAGATTTTAAATCCTTATTTTTTTATTTTTTATTTTTATCTTATATATTCTTATACTTTTCTTTTCTCTAATAACTAAACATATGATGTAATTTCTTACCATCTTTTTTTTTTTTTTTCTCATCAAGTTAATCAGACCACACTTGGTGAGTGGTGGCTGACATGGTTGAAATTTTTTATTTTTAAAATGAATTAGTCAACGTGTGCGCTTTTTATTCATTTTCCAGTGAACCAAAAAAAAAAGGTTATTTTCTGGTCCCTTGATGTTATTGACACAAGCAACAGAAATGTTGCAAAAATGATTGTACAAAATATAATACAACTGATGTTGAAATGGCATATCTAAGAACTAAAATTCATGTGTCAGCTTCTTAGGATTCATTTTATGGTGCAGATTTGAATAATTTACTTTTAAGTTAATGTATCCACAAAAACGAGAATTTATGAATCCATTGATGTAATATTTGATCAGGAGACATTGTACAAAACAAATTTGTAAGTCCCATGTATAAAAAAGAAAGAACCAAAAATTTAAATTCATATAAAGGGAATAATTCATCCTGTTGCTTTAATATTTCATTCTTGCAACTGAAAAATATCTAATATTCTTCTTCTTCTTCTTTTTTTTTTATCAAATATTAAATATCTAATATTATTCTTCTTCTTTTGTTTCCAAATATTATTCTTCTGTAAATGAGCCAAGCGGCCCAATTCTTGAAGAAGCTAACTAACTATCTTAGCTTGTGAGGCTACGGATTAGTAATTCTACATTTGAGCATACAGAGGGGCTTGATCATTATTGTCACTCATTCCCCATTTGCCAATAATAATAATAACGATTCAATACAAATTTTGGGGACAAGCAAGCCAACTTCCTCAAGAAAGGGGAGAATATCTAAGAAATCTATTAGTTATCTTTGAGTTGCTAGCATGGAAAAGAAAGAGACAAGGTCATTTAAGAAATCTATTAGTTATCTTTGAGTTGCTAGCATGGAAAAGAAAGAGGCAAGGTCATTTAGGGAAATCTATATAGATTTTTATATGTAGACCTAAAATTACTTTCCCAAACATGAAAATGAAACCCCATGGAAATTTAAAAAAAAAAAAAACAACAAAAACTTTTATCCCAATCTTGGGTTGAAAACCCCTAAACAATTATTCCCAATTCGGATAACCCAAACAATACCAAAGATTATTGAGATAAAGAGAGCACATGTTAAAAGAAGAATATGAAAACAACAGCAATGGTGAGATTAGGAATGAGCATAAAACTAGAAGACCAAAACAAAATTAATTATGTAACTAAACCGTCAAAAGGGAGTGAACCTGGGTTCCCAATGACAGCAATGGGATAAATATCGCGCAATATAGCAGCCTTGATAAGAAATGAATGACCGCCATCCCGAAGTAGCTAATCGGCAAAATGGGCAAGTCTACGTTTTCGTTCTCTGAAAACATTATTATATACGTACAATAACAGGATACACAAACGAGAACAATCAAAGTTATGTTTCGCTCGGTCAAAAGCGCAGCCATCGTGGATGACAACAAAGCCTTACTGCTCAGAAACCAAACTTCTCTCCACTCAACTTACCATCGGCACGAACCATATAATGATATCTCATATAAGTAGGGTTTTCTCAAAACTCTTTCTTAAAAGGAGTCCTACCCTAGAAAGAATTATATTCAAACTGGACTCTAATCACAAAATATATCTATAAGATTTATGAATCGTGGACTCTAACGAGTAACAACATAAAATGTACTAACTCTAGCAAATTATGAACTTTTCCTAATTTAAATGGTTCTGTACATAAAATTAGTTTTCGAACTTTTTTTCACCCCCTCCTAGCTATAACCCTCTACATTATTTATTTATTTACCTCTTTAAAACAGCATCTACTAATGAGATATTGCTAGCCCAAGCAACTTCCTTTTTTCGTTTTGTGGAAAGAACAAAGAAAGAAAAGGCAACAAATAAAAAAGAAACCACTAATAATATGCCACGTTAAGAACACAAGTGGCACGCATGAGGAATCACTTCAAAACCTTACGGCATGCATGCATTATAAGGAAGAAAAAATATCCATGGATGTTTAGACACTTCAAAATCCTTGCAGAAGAACCCTAATCCATACTCTGTTAAAGCTGGCTGTGGATTTCAAGATATTTTCTGACGAATACATGTAGAGTTTGGCCACCACATCAGAAAGGAACCAGTCCACGACCAATTTTAAAAATAGCTTCCCAGAAATCAAGACAATGATAATATGTCTAATCTTCGATTTGGAAAGCAACCATGGCTTTCCCTTTGAAGATAATATAGAACCACAAGGGAAACTAATTGCCAAGCCTATAACACAGTTGCAAGACAGTTTCCAAGTCACAGTTAGCCAAAAAACATATGAAGAAAATGGTCCAGAATCATTCCACAGTAGTTGCCAGATGAAGACATTGACAAATTGAAAAAGAAAAAAAAATTATAGTGCTACTATTTCTTTAGATCAAGAAATTTATAATTTTTTAGCTAATTTAGTAACTAGGAATAAAAAAATATTAACATATTTTAAAAAAAAAATAATGTATGAGTTTCTTTTAAAAGTAGCCAAGTGAATATGATTAAATATAATATATAACAATAGGAAATAAAATATTACAAGACATTTCAACTAACAAATCACTCGAAAAGATAGAAACTTAAATTTGCATATAATATGTAAACCAATCAACCACAACTATGTTTTTCTATAGAAAGCTTACTACTAATTTCGTACCTAAATCTTGATAAATATACATAACATTATTAGAAGAGATAAAAAATTATGTAGGGGAGGGAAAGCCGGCCTCAAATTACTTAAAAAGAGTTTATTGTAAAATGTCTATAAGAGGAGAGGGGCTAAGGTAATTTTCAGAGTTTGGGGTCCATGGCCCCTACTAGCCCCTACCTACCGTCGTTACTGTTGTCCAGTCCTCTAGGCCATAGAAATTAAGCAGATTATCATGACATCAACTAAATCAAAGGTTTTAAGTCGTATACTCGCGACGTTCCCTCTCATGTTTGCTCGGATTGTCAAGAAAGACTGACCCAACGTACCAGACAGTAGGAAGTTGAACGAGGATGCCAATGAACGCATGATAACAATATATATATATATATATATAATCAAGAAACCTATTACGTAGGTACCTACATATCCCCATGCACACAATTAATCTCAAAATCAAGCTTGGGTGTACTAGAATTGAATTGCAGAGGAATAGAGAAAGAGTAACATTAAAGATCAGTTGCCAGCATAAGAAAAGAGAGTCGAAGCCCGTAGCATACATCAACGCCATTATGCAAATTCCTATATGTTAAACATGGATTCTTCCTGTGTTTCCTAGCACAAATACGAGGGCAGAATTAGAATTTTATTTTAAAAGGGGTCAACTTGTAACAAATAGTTTTACTTATCAATACAATTATTATATACACATGAAATTTTAAGTTTTTTGGTACATATTTTTAAAGTTCAAGTAGGATATATATATCAGGATGAAAGACTAAATTTTACATAAAAAGTAAAATTATCTTGCATTCCGCCTCAACAAAATATAACTAAAAAATAAAAAAATTACTCAAAATATGTAAAACAAAACACCTTAAATAGGACTAAACCCTTTGCAAACGGTTTATACAAAAGTCTTAATCATATAAAACTTATTGCTTATTTAATTACAGGTATATAAGTTGCCCAAATGACAAAAAAAATACAAGTTAATTATTTCTTAATACAGCGGTCATCTATTAAAATAAAACTTGATTTTTTAAAATTAATCTTTTTAAGCTTATTTGATGATAAGTTTCACTTGTTAGATGGTGCACATTAAAATTCAATAACTATTGATTTAGAAATTCATTGAATATTTATTTCATTGGATTAGGGTGCATAGGAAAAAAAATAGATAGCACCTATAGCTCATTATACAATTTTTTTTTACATTTTATTAGATTAGAGTATTTTGTTATAAATTGTGAATGATGCCAATAAAATAAATTTTTACAAAAACTTTACACATTTATCTATATAACATTTCGGCCAGACTTTTTAAAATGTCCTAAAGATACAGTGGTATCTAATGATTGAGAATAGCTTTCATCTCAATTCGAGGGTTGAGATCGTCTTTCAGCTTCACCCTTTGCCGCTCAAAAACGTCAAAGTCAATCGACCCACTATGCTACAGTGCAAGAGAGCTTTCAAAATTGGGATAACTAATTGGTTGTTTTGCATTTGAGAAAAGTAAAAGGTCAGGTGAGGTGACATGAGACCAAAAAAAAGTAAACGGTCGGTTAAAAACGCCTCCCATACACTCCACACAAACATCCAGTGGGTCCACATGCAACATCTCACACGGACTCGCTCTGCTCCCCTTGTCTCTGTATTTAGTCACTGTGCTTGAGTGAGTAAATTTAAATTTTGAATAAAGTTTGCTTTTAATTAGTGAAAATAATCATTAAATGCTCTGTCATCCTGATGCTGATAAGGTAAGTAGGGGTTTGGAAAGACATTCTATGATTTAAAATAAACATCTCAATTTTATTTATTAAAGTACTAACACGTTATTTAATATAAAAATAAAAAATTTAAATAAGTTAATTTAATATTTATTTAAAAATAAATAATTTTATAATAATATATAAAATAATAAATTTTAATACAAAATAATATAATTTTAATAAAATATGTAATAAGATTATAACTAATTCATTAATTATAAAATAATGAAAATTCAAATAGTAGGTTGCTAGACTCATGTTATAAAATAGAACATAATAGTTTTGATCCAATGGTTTGATGCAGTAGATAAAATAGTTTTGATCCGATGGTTGCAATTGATTTTGACATTCATTCAGGGGTTGAGAGCACAAGGTCCACAACTACCAGCCACCACCTCTTGTTATTCTTCTTCCCTTCTTCCTCCTCCCTCCTCCTTGACCGAGGTAGCCAAAACAGCCATTAATGCCTCTTCTTCCCTCTGCACTATGGCCGAACTGGCTAAAACAGCCACATAATCTTATCTCTCTTTATTCTCTCTCCTCCTCTCACCCTAGCAGAAAACTCATGCCATAAGAGACAGCTTCTCCCTCTTTCCCTCTGTAAAAACCCCTTCATGAAACCAAATGCAGCCTTAGGTGAGAGTGGTATGGTGGTTGTAAGGTGGCTGGGACTAAGGTGTTTAGGTCTTGGTTTTCTAATAATAGAAACAGATGGCAGCTGTGAGTTCACAAAGAATTTTAGAGAGAGAAAGAGGGAGCTAACTGCCATGGTCTTCTTGAGCGTGAGAGGGCGAGCTGTTTTGAGTAGAAGGAAGAGAGAAAGAGGTGATGTTCGGCCATGGGTATGTGAAGGTGCTGTGGGGTTTGGTGGAGAAAGAAGAAAGAGGGAGAAAGGTTCAGCCACCTCTGGTGTGTGGAGAGAGAAAGCTCTCTGTTCTACACTGGCTTACTACCTTGAAAAATGGTTTCCTATGATGGCAAGAGAAGAGAAAGAAAGAGAAGAGTGGTTTTTCAGCAAATTCCGCCGGTTTTGGCCACTAGTTTTGTCAAATATACATTACATACACAGTTTATGTGGTGGCATCGTTATGTGTGCTAATTGTTGCGTTGTGCATAAAGTCAAAAATTATTTTTAATTTCCCATGTCATAGCTAATTAAGGCAGTTTTGGTATCTACAACTAATGCATTATGACCATTGCAATTAGTGCATGGGAATGATCTTTTGTTCCTCTGATTGGAGTTAGTAAAAAAAAAAAAGGTATGGAATGACCCTTGGTGACTTCATTTTGGAAATCATGTTTCCCATAACTTCACATGATATGGGTCATTTACTTTATGGAAATTATGTGGTATAATGTTCTAATTAAAATTTTTATTGCATCTGTATTAAATGAAAACAAAGGATTCTAATAAATTAAACTCCGTATCATGTAAACAACATATGACGATCGCCAATAAAGCTGCCAGGGTGTTTTTTTTTTTTTTTTTTTGGGTGTTAAGTGTAGTAGTTGTCGACCTTTTTATTTTATTTTATTTTTTGCCTTTTCTTGCATTTTCTGCACTGGATTTCATAAAGTGGTCTCAATTAATATCGTTCTCGATAGCTCTCTTGATTAGTTTTTATGTGCTGGTAAATTTATGGTCTTTTCTATTTTGGCTCTTAATAGCTTTTGCTGGTAATTAATTTAGGTATTTTAGGTGCTTTTAACTTCTTAGAAGGAGCCCCTTGGTTTTGCCTAATCTTTGGTGGGTTTGGTGGTCTTTTAACTTTATTTGCATGAACTTCAAATCCAGATCATCGTCTAAGTTGATGAACTTACATCAGATTTTCAAAATGTAGAATGGCTCAAATTAATTTTTTCTTCTTGCAAACAAAATTTTCAAAATCTAATGAAAACTACTATTAATTTTGTTGGCAGTGTTGTAGGCACAAATGATTCCTAGTACTACATATAGGAGGTTGGTACAAAAGTTGGGGTGCCGGGGCACTCCTGACTCTATGTGTAATTTTCACCCCTCATAAATACCTTGCAACCGGCTAATTAAAATACATAATTTATATTTTAAAATCTTCAACACTATTACTACACACTTGATCAAGCATCCAATTGAAGAGAACCTTTGCAAATCTATTTACTCTTGGAAGAGATTTGAAATGGAAGGAAACTTCCTTCTCAATGATGAGCTTTTTGTCTTTGGGGGAGAAAATAGGAAGGGACGGACGCGAAGAAGAGATAATCGTCGCAAAAAGCTCTCCACTTCAAAACAAAACAACTATTATAATTGTAAAATTGTCTTCGGTGAGAATACTTGTTGAACCTCCACCTTCAGTGCATAATATGCTAGCTCTGAATACCTTTTTATGGGGCTGTAATAGAAGGGTTTCTCAGTTTTTTCAAGTTTTGACATCATCTTTTACCAACAAAAAAAATTATAAAATTGTCACTGTCGGTGTGTCACATCATTCTTCTATACAAAAATGCTATTAGGCTAGCATTTTTGAAATCTTTTTTGTGGATATTTGTTTTGAATATATATACCATTATATATTTAATTTTTTAAATTTGAAATTTTGATTTAGCATTACTCTCTCATTTTGTCGGTTGGAAGGAAAAAAATTAATTTCGGTAAAAATAAAGCAAAATTTTTTTACTGGTGCCGTTTCTATAGAATATATGTATGTATGGTATTAGGTTTCTGATGGAGATGGGCTGCCCAACCTGAACGAGACTAATTAAATGCAACTAATTCCATGATCACGGCCCAGCAATTCACTTCTGGCCTACAGATGACGAGCTCCTAGCTCCATTCTTTTAAACTGGCCCATTCCCAGGGAATTTTCTAATGGGCTGCCCAATTAAAAAAATTCAATGTATGATTGGGGTAAACACTGTCAAATAATTTGGCGATTCATGTTACTTGAAAAGAAAACAACCATGGCTCGTCCATACATAATTTTTTTTAGAAAAATGCTATTCTTATAAAAAAAATTTATACAAAATGATGTGGCAGTAGTTGTTTTGTAATTAAAAGCTATTATGATGAGTGTTTGTTTTGAAATAAAAAAACTCTCATTAAGACACATAATTTTGTAGAGAAATTTTGTATGAATTTTTTGTTTGTATAGTGTTACTTTTTTTTATTATTATAATGAGTCAAATTATCAAATTACTAACTTGTCTCAAACATCTTACAAACCTCTTAAACCATTCAACCAATTTTATGGTACATATGCCGTATCCAGTTTACACGCATCATAAAAACAAAGATTTGAGATGAGTCAATTAGAATTATTCAAATTGAATATCTCACATCTTAGGATGGGTTATTTACTATTTAGTTTACAAAAAATTTTAAAAAATAAATATAGTTGAGGTAAAAAAAAAATGAAAAAAAAAGTGCAGCAGCATTAGCCATTCATGAACAAGAGCATGACACGTGGGAAAAACACAAAACAAATTTTAGTATGCGTTTGTTTTTTGTTTTTTGTTTTTATTTTTTGTTTTTTAAAAATAAAAACATAAAAAAATACTAAAATATATGTATTTTTTGATTTTAAAACATTGATATAGTACTTTTAGCGGAACGGTAACCTATAAATATCATCATTAAATCATAAAAAATAAAAAGCAAAAATAAAAAATAAAAATATATAACAAAAAACAAAAATTGACAGCACTTCCAAACAGACTCAAGTTTCATGATAGGTGTAAAGATGCCATTTTGTTTGTAAAGACACTTAGAAAGAATTGAATAATTTATGAGAATGTGTTTCTTTTTATAATATACGAAAAGGAGTCTTAAATTGGTAAAACATTTTGTTGATATGAATAAATAAATAAATAAACCAACTATGAACCATATTGCTTTTAGTTATTAATAAATACTCTTGGACCGTTTTATAAATAATAATAAAAACTCTTTTTTCTAACTTCGCAATAGCAATAGATTAGAGTACAACGCGGACAAAAATATCAACACAATCAGCTATTCACCACTTGATGCAAATAGATGCAATAAAATATTGGTTATGAATGAACCAATGAAATTAAGCTATGGTTACACTTGTCATACAATAGGACATGTCAGCCATTGTGGTTCCATTTTATTGATCCACTGTATCAAATAAATAACTTGATGTTGTAGCCAATCTTTTCTGTCTCATATACATCGGCATTGCTGACGTACAAGATGAATATGCAAACCGTTACTAATCGTGCGCCCGGTCGCACCTACATAACTAACACATTTTGGTTTTTGGCGAATACCAGACC
>CM065389.1:1755000-1762500 GCA_033060915.1 Euryodendron excelsum | reverse complement strand
TATAACTTTTGGATGTCTATGATTTCAACAATCCCACTCATTTTTTGTGTATTAACCCTGGTAATCTCTGTTTACCTTTTTTTTTAAAGATGTGATAGTTTATTTTAAATTTTTACTTTGATATAAATTTTTGTTATGCAGTGTACTCTGGCCGTTGACACAAAGGTATTTAACGACCTTTTCATCCCAGCAGCAGTGGCGATTGAAAGCCCGGAGAGACAACTGCGGTATGACCCATTAGTTTCTTTACTATTTTAATGGTTAAAAGAAATATTTCTAAAGTAATATTTCTTTATTTACCTTTTTTTTTAATGCTTTGAAAGGTATTTATATTTTCTTCTATTGAGCAAGTTTGGTGGTTTTGATGGCGTGGGCTTGTTCCTTTTTCATCATCACATGAGCTTTTCATCATGATTTGGAATCAGATGTAATTTTTCTTTTGCTTTTTATTTATTTATTTTTTTGGGTCAGAGCTCACTTCTTTTAATATATTTTGGATTTACATTATTATTACATTTTTTGTTATGTACGTTGTTAAAATTTTCAACCTTAACTTGGGTTTTTTTTTTTTTTTTTTATACAGTTGGCCCATTTTCCTTTAGAATACGGAAAGTAAAAAATTAATGGAAGACTATAAATAAATAAATAAATAGCCCCATCAAGAGTTTAATTAAACGGCAGTACGTTGACTAAATCCTTTTTATTTTGTTCTGAGTAACGTCTCTTTTGCATTTCTTTAGTAACAATAGGGCAAGTCGCAGTTAGGATTTTCTTGGGAAAGGAGGCTTTCTCTCCTCTATCCTCTCTCTTCCATCTCTACAGCTTCGCATTCTTTTTCGATCTCTGTGAAAATTAGGGTTCTTACTCTACATTCCAAAACTTCAAACAAATCTCAGCTGCTTAGGGTTTATTGATCTTCTTTCTTCTCTCCTTTCTCCTCCATCTCTACGGCTTCGCATGCTTTTTTCATTTATCTGAAAATCAGGATTCTTACTCTACATCCAAAAACTTCACAAAAATCTCTACTATTAAACCCTTTCTTAAATCACAGGCTCTGTTCTTTCACTTTCTTCAACTAATTTAGAGTTTATAGATCTCCTCTCCTCTTTCCTCCATCTTTACGGCTTAACATGCTTTTTGAACTCTCTGAAAATTAGGGTTTTTACTCTACATCCAAAAACTTCATGCAAATCTTAGTTGCTGAACCCTATGTTCTAACGGAATTTATATCAAATAGTAGGCTAGGGGTACTTTCTTTACCAATTGCACTAGCCTCGAGCATACCAATGTTTCTAGACCTACATATAATGAGTTATGTGATACATTTCCTAGTTTGGGTATCAGATTTGGGTGTGCGTCAAAAAGTAATTCTTAGATTGGTAATAGGTGCAGCTTTTCATGTCGGTTTCAAGCTGGTGGGTGAAAACCACCATTTCATATATGCTCTCATATGTTTTTGGGTATTTTGTATGTGCAAAGTAAAGGTAAAATTGAGTCAAGATCATACTGGGATAATTGACGAAATAGCTGCCTCGTTTCTAAGGTTGGCCATAAATTTTTTGTAGGAGTATAACTTTTGGATGTCTGTGATTTCAACAATCCCACTCATTTTTGGTGTATTAACCCTGGTAATCTATGTTTACCCTTTTTTTTAAGATGTGATAGTTTATTTTAAATTTCTACTTTGATATAAATTTTTGTTATGCAGTATACTCTGACCGTTGACACAAAGGTATTTAACGAGCTTTTCATCCCGGCGGCAGTGGCGATTGAAAGACCGGAAGACAATTGCAGTATGACCCATTAGTTTCTTTACTATTTTAATGGTTAAAAGAAATATTTCTAAAGTAATATTTCTTTATTTACCTTCTTTTTTTTTTAATGCTTTGAAAGGTATTTATATTTTCTTCTGTTGAGTAAGTTTGGTGGATTTGACGACGTGGGCTTGTTCATTTTTCATCATCACGTGAGTTTTTCATCATGATTTGGAATCAGATGTAATTTTTCTTTTGCTTTTTTTTTTGTTTTGGGTTAGAGCTCACTTCTTTTAATATATTATGGATTTACATTACTATTACATTTTCTGCTATGTACGTTGTTATATTTTTCAACCTTAACTTGGGTTTTTTTTAAATTTTTTTTATAGTTGGCCCATCTTCGTTTAGAATACGAAAAGTAGAAAATTAATGGAAGACTAAAAATAAATAAATAAATAGCCCCATCAAGAGTTTAATTAAACGGTAGTACGTTGATTAAATCCTTTTTATTTTGTTCTAAGTAACGTCTCTTTTGCATTTCTTTAGTACCAATAGGGCAAGTCGCAGCTAGGATTTTCTCGGGAAAGGAGGCTTTCTCTCCTCCATCCTCTCTCTTCCATCTCTACAACTTCACATGCTTTTTCGATCTCTATGAAAATTAGGATTCTTACTCTACATTCCAAAACTTCAAACAAATCTCAATTGCTTAGGGTTTATAGATCTTCTCTCTTCTCTTCTTTCTCCTCCATCGCTACGGCTTCGCATGCTTTTTTCATTTATTTTAAAATCAGGGTTCTTACTCTACATCCAAAAATTTCACAAAAATCTCAGCTGTTGAACCCTTTCTTAAATCATAGGCTCTGTTCTTTCACTTTCTTCAACTAACTTAGAGTTTATAAATATTCTCTCCTTTCTCCTCCATCTTTACGGCTTAACATACTTTTCGAACTCTCTGAAAATTAGGGTTCTTACTTTACATCCAAAAACTTCAAACAAATCTCAGCTGCTGAACCCTATGTTCTAACGGAATTTATATTAAATAGTAGGCTAAGGGTACTTTCTTTATCGATTGCACTGGTCTCGAGCATACCATTGTTTCTATACCTACATATAATGAGTCATGCGATACATTTCCTAGTTTGGGTATTAGATTTGGGTGTGCGTTAGAAAGTAATTCTTAGATTGGTAATTGGTGTAGGTTTTCATGTCGATTTCAAGCTGGTGGGTGAAAACCACCATTTCATATATGCTCTCATATGTTTTTGGGTATTTTGTATTTGTGAAGTAAAGGTAAAATTGAGTCAAGATCATACTGGGATAATTGATGAAATAAAATTTTTTGTAGGAGTATAACTTTTGGATGTTTGTGATTTCAACAATCACACTCATTTTTGGTGTATTAACCCTGGTAATCTCTATTTACCCTTTTTTTTAAAATGTGATAGTTTATTTTAAATTTCTACTCTAATATAAATTTTTGTTATGTAATGTACTCCGGCCGTTGACACAAAGGTATTTAACGAGTTTTTCATCCTAGCGATAGCGGCAATTGAAAGGATCGGAGAGACAACTGCGGTATGACCCATTAGTTTCTTTATTATTTTAATAGTTAAAGGAAATATTTCTAAGGTAATATTTCTTTGTTTACCTTCCTTTTTTTTTAATGCTTTGAAATGTATTTATATTTTCTTCTGTTGAGCAAGTTTGATGAATTTGACGGCATTGACGATGTGGGCTTGTTCATTTTCCATCATCACGTGAGCTTTTCATCATGATTTGGAATCAAATGTAATTTTTCTTTTGCTTTTTCTTTTTTTTTTTTTTTGGGTCGGAGATCACTTCTGTTAATATATTTTGGATTTACATTACTATTACATTTTCTGTTATGTACATTGTTATATTTTTCAACCTTAACTTGGGTTTTTTTTTTTTTTTTTTTTTTACAATTGGCCCATCTTCGTTTAGAATACGAAAAGTAAAAAATTAATGGAAGACTAAAAATAAATAAATAAATAGCCCCATCAAGAGTTTAATTAAACGGCAGTACGTTGACTAAATCCTTTTTATTTTGTTCTGAGTAACGTCTCTTTTGCGTTTCTTCGATAACAATAGGGCAAGTCGCAGCTAGGATTTTCTCGGGAAAGGAGGCTCTCTCTCCTCTATCCTCTCTCTTCCATCTCTACGACTTTGCATGCTTTTTCGATCTCTGTGGAAATTAGGGTTCTTACTCTACATTCCAAAACTTTAAACAAATCTCAGCTGCTTAGGGTTTATAGATCTTCTCTCTTCTCTCCTCTCTCCTCTATCTCTACGACTTCGGATGCTTTTTTCATTTATCTGAAAATCAGGGTTCTTACTCTACATTCTAAAACTTCACAAAAATCTCAGCTGCTGAACCCTTTTTAAATCTCAAGCTCTATTCTTTCACTTTCTTCAACCAGCTTAGGGTTTATAGATCTTCTCTCCTCTCTCCTCCATCTTTATGGCTTAGCATACTTTTCGAATTCTCTGAAAATTAGGGTTCTTACTCTACATCAAAAAACTTCAAATAAATCTCAGCTGCTGAACCCTATGTTCTAACGGAATTTATATCAAATAGTAGGCTAGGGGTACTTTCTTTACCGATTTTACCGATTGCACTGGTCTCGAGCATACCATTGTTTCTATACGTACATATAATGAGTTATGTGATATATTTCCTAGTTTGGGTATCAGATTTGGGTGTGCGTCAGAAAATAATTCTTAGATTGGTAATTGGTGTACGTTTTCATGTCGGTTTCAAGCTGGTGGGTGAAAACCACCATTTCATATATGCTCTCATATGTTTTTGGGTATTTTGTATGTGTGAAATAAAGGTAAAATTGAGTCAAGATCATACTGGGATAATTGACGAAATAGCTGCCTCGTTTCTGAGGCTGGCCATAAATTTTTTGTAGGAGTATAACTTTTGGATGTCTGTGATTTCAACAATCCCACTAATTTTTGGTGTATTAACCCTGGCAATCTCTGTTTACCTTTTTTTTTAAGATGTGATAGTTTATTTTAAATTTCTACTCTGATATAAATTTTTGTTATGCAGTGTACTTCGGCCGTTGACACAAAGATATTTAATGACCTTTTCATCTCGGCGGTAGCAGCGATTGAAAGGACCGGAGAGACAACTGCGGTATGACCCATTAGTTTCTTTATTATTTTCATGGTTAAAAGAAATATTTCTAAGGTGATATTTCTTTGTTTACCTTCTTTTCTTTTTAATACTTTGTAAGGTATTTATATTTTCTTCTATTGGCTTATCATGTTTTTCGAACTCTCTAAAAATTAGGGTTCTTACTCTACATCCAAAAACTTCAAAACAAATCTCAGCTGCTGAACTTTTTTTTGAATCTCAGGCTCTGCATTTCACTCTCTCTGTCTCTGCATGTTACTCTCTTTTTCTCTTCTTTTCTCTAAACCCTCGATTACATTTACTCACGGCTCTAGTGTTATAGATCAGTTTACTTACAATAAGTTGTTTCATATTTTCTCATACGATAATCTCCTATGCTCTAACGGAATTTATATCAAATAGTACGCTAGGGTACTTTCTTTACCGATTTTACCGATTGCACTGGTCTCGAGCATACCATTGTTTCTATACCTACATATAATGAGTTATGTGATACATTCCCTAGTTTGGGTATCAGATGTGGGTGTGCGTCAGAAAGTAATTCTTAGATTGGTAATAGGTGTGGGTTTTTATGTCGGTTTCAAGCTAGTGGGTGAAAACCACCATTTCATATATGCTCTCATATGTTTTTGGGTATTTTGTATGCGTGAAGTAAAGGTAAAATTGAGTCAAGATCATACTGGGATAATTGACGAAATAGCTGCCTCATTTCTGAGGCTAGCCATAATTTTTTTTTGTGGAAGTATAACTTTTGGATGTCTGTGATTTCATCAATCCCACTCATTTTTTGTGTATTAACCCTGGTAATCTTTGTTTACCTTTTTTTTTTAAGATGTGATAGTTTATTTTAAATTTCTACTCTGATATAAATTTTTTTTATGTAGTGTACTCCGGCTGTTGACACAAAGGTATTTAATAAGCTTTTTATCCCGACAGCAGCAGTAGCGACTGAAAGGACCGGAAAGACAACTGCGGTATAACCCATTAGTTTCTTTACTATTTTAATGGTTAAAACTTAAAAGTAATATTTATTTATTTACCTTCTTTTTTTTAATGCTTTGAAAGGTATTTATATTTTCTTCCCTGGGTAGCTTTGATGGATTTGACGGCATTGACGGCGTGGGCTTGTTCATTTTTCATCATCACGTGAGCTTTTCATCATGATTTGAAATCAGATGTAATTTTTCTTTTTCTTTCTCTTTTACTTTTTGTTTGGGGTCAAAGCTCACTTCTGTTAATATATTTTGGATTTACATTACTATTACATTTTCTATTATATATATTGTTATATTTTTTGACCTTAGCTTGGGCTTTTATTTTACTTTTTTATTTTATTTTTATTTTTTTATAGTTGGCCCATCTTCGTTTAGAATACGAAAAAGTAGAAAAATAATGAAAGACTAAAAATAAATAAATAGCCTCATCAAGAGTTTAATCAAATGGCAGTATGTTGACTAAATCCTTTTTATTTGATTCTGAGTAACGTGTCTTTTGCATTTCTTAAAAAAAAAAAAAAAAAAAAGTTCTCTTTTGCATGCACTCGATCAAAAGCAAATAGAAAGAAAATGCGTAGCCGATTGAGAGAGAGAGAAGAGAAGAATAGTAGGGGACAATGAAATGCAAATTCTTCGTGCATGAAAGACGTACAATTTTCAGTATACATGCTGGTGCTTGCTGTCGCAGCTACACAGTCTGTACGGGGAATAGTCTATAACATACACAATTCTAGTTAATATTTATCTAATAAAACACATCAATTTTTAAAAATATTTGTCTCTTACAATTGCATTCAATGGCTGAAAATAATTGTATTCATCAACCCACGGTGGAGTTTTTCATCATGATTTGAAATCATATGTAATTTTTCTTTGTCTTTTTCCTTTTGTTTGGGGTCAGAGCTCACTTCTTTAATATATATATTTTGAATTTATATTAGTCTTACATTTTCTGCTATGTGTATTGTTATATTTTTCAACCTTAGCTTGGGTTTTTTTTCTTTTACAGCTGGCCCATCTTCGTTTAGAATACGAAATAGTAAAAAATTAATAAAAGACTAAAAATAAATAAATAAATGGGCCCATCAAGAGTTTAATCAAATACGTTGACTAAATCCTTTTTATTTTGTCTAAATAACGTCTCTTTTGCATTTCTTCTAAAAAAAAAAAAAATGGTTCTCTTTTGCATGCACTTGATCATAAGCAAATAGAAAGGAAACACGTAGCAAATTGAGAGAGAGACAAGAGAAGAATAGTGGGGGACAATAAAATGCAAATTCTCTGTGCACAAAAGACGTACAATTTTCAGTATACATTCTGGTGTTTGTTAAGCGGCTGATATGACCCGCTGTCATAGCTACACAGTTTGTACGGAGAGTAGTGTATAACATATAGATATATATATATATATATATATTTTAGTTAATACCTATATAATAAAACACATTAGTTTTTAAAAATGTCTTATGTGGCATTAAATCCAACGGATGGTATTTATTTTACAATTAATCAATGGTTAAGATCAATTTTCTTCACCTCCTCACTTTTAACATATGGCTTAGAAGTGTCAACATCAATGGAT
>CM065389.1:1485000-1750000 GCA_033060915.1 Euryodendron excelsum | reverse complement strand
TAGCGATTGCAATCATCAATGAAAGTTATGAAGTATTTTTTTCCACCTCGAGTTTAAACATATTTCAGGTCATAAACGTCACTATGAATTAATTCAGGTGGTTCCGTACTTCTTTCAATTGATTTAAACTGAGTTCTAGTCAACTTTGCCTCAACGCAAGTTGCACATTTATGATTAGCATTAAAATCTAGTTTAGGCAAAGATTCTAATTTAACTAATCTACGCATGGTATCAAAGTTAACATGACCTAATCTACCATACCATATATTTGAAGACTGAAGCAAGTAAATAGAACATGTAATATTATTACTAGAAGGCTTATAAGCCACAGTCATTACATTAAGTTTGAAGAGCCCATCGCTTAGATATCCCTTTCCCACAAACATTTCCCTTTTAGTAAGTACAAACTTATCACTTTCAAACATCAACTTAAAGCCCTTCTTACTCAACAATGAATTAGAGACTAAATTCTTACGAATGTCCGGCACATGGAACACCTCATTGAGAGTAAGTTCTTTGCCGGAAGTCATTTTCAGAACAATCTTCCCTTGACCTTCAACCTTTGAGGTTGCGAAGTTGCCCATGTAGAGTTGTTCACCGTCCACTGATTGGTAAGATGTGAACATCCACTTGTTGGCACAAATGTGACAAGTGGCCCCGGTGTCCACCCACCATTCTTTAGTATTGCCAACCAAGTTTACCTCAGAAACTACGACAGAGAGATTCAGGTCTTCCACATTGGCACAGAGATCCTCGGTCACATTAGCTTGAGCAGATTTCTTCTTGTGGTTCTCTTGATCCTTTTTCCAAGATCCTTACGCTTGCGACAATTCTTGCCTGTATGACTAGTCTTGCCACAAACGTAACATCTTCCTTTGAACCTTTTGAAATCGCCACCTTTGGAACCTTGGTAGGACCCTTGGTCATCATGCTTTTGCTTTTTGTTGTTGGGTTTGGCTTGCTCCACCACGTTTGCCTTTGACACCATAGGGGTGTTGACAAATTTCTTCTCAGAAGCACAGTTGTCTTCCTCAATTCTTAGCCTGACGATAAGTTTCTCAGGCCTCATTTCCTTACGCTTATGTTTCAGATAGTTTTTGAATTCTTTCCAAGACAGCAGCAATTTTTCAATTATCGCAACCACTTGGAAAGATTCACTCAGTACCATGCCTTCGGTATGGATGTCATGAAGTATAATTTGGAGATCCTGGACCTAGCTAATAACTGTTTTAGAATCAAACATTTTATAATCAAGGAACTTACCGACCACAAATTTCTTTGAGCCGGCGTCTTCCGTCTTGTACTTCTTGTCTAAAGATTCCCACAGTTCTTTTGCCATTTGCACGACATAATACACGTTGTAGAGTGTATTATCCAGTTCATTGAGGATATAGTTCCTACATAGGAAGTCAGCATGTTTCCATGCTTCCACCACCGCAACTATTTGCTGGTCGGACTCATTATCGTTCAGAGTAGGAACATCTTCACAAAGAAATTTTGCCAAGTTCAGAGTCGTCAGGTAGAACAACATTTTCTGTTGCCACCTTTTGAAATCAGTTCCATTGAACTTCTTTGGTTTTTCTCTGTGATTTACCGACATATTTGGTGTATGCACTTGATGTTGGGGACTGCGGAATTTCCCACGACCTGGCTATAGTGTATACGCATACTACCAAAACTTCTGATCTGATTAGCATAGCCTAATCTACGTGATTGGAATCGTACCTTCGAGATGTCTCTAGTTTAATCCCGAAAACAAGAATCAGCACCAAGCACGAATCAGCAAGCTCGAACTCAACCTCGGACTTCTGCTGTATTCCTCGTACACGCCTTGCTCTATAGAGAGTGGGCTCGCTGCTGCTAGGGTTTCTCTTCCTCACAAAATCGTGTATCTCTCAATTATGTGTAGAGTGTGTAACCCTAGCAGCTCTTAGAGCGCGTATATATATAGGCTACAACAGGGACCATAGGATTAGTATAATTAGGGCTTCCTACGCAAATAAGGATTCCTAATCCAACCAGGATTAATCTTTATTTACGTAAATTATAATTCATACCACTAAGGAATTATAATTGCACTCCCTGTTATACTAGAAATTATATTTCGAGCTCCATATTATTAAATGCTTATTTATCTCCCCACGTTAAGATTACAGATACCCGTCTATTAAATTAAATTACTGACAATTAAATTTAATAGACTTATTTAATTCCTTGAGACCTTCCACTTAACTTATTTGATATGTCGGATTCATAATCCACCTGCAGGGTTTGACATAATCAAAACTTATAAGCATCCTCAAGGGGGTATCATCAATCCCTATACGGGGACGTAGATTCCGTCAATAATAAATATTCACCATACACGTAATGTCATTGTCCAACTCACTGAGTTTATTGACCCTTAAAGAATCTCACTCTTCTATGAATCAAAACAATAAATACTACATGCACGTGTCTATTTATTACATTAGGATTAAGAGCATAAGCACTCATAATAATCATGAGGTATTAATTGTTTTATATAGTCAGTATAAAAAAACAATTACCCCAACACGGTCCTGTTCAATACACACAAAGTGTACTAGTGCAAGGAGTTGGAACTATACCATTCCCCACAGTCAAGACAGACCTATTAAAACCTTGTACTACAGTCCTACTGATGGTGTGTCCATTTCCATCTAAGACTGCGAACGATTAACTTATATTCCATAAGAACCGATGATCTGATTTTCCGTGTGTAAGTCGTACTCTACACACCAAATCATCTACTATATAGAATAAGAGACACACATGCATAATCATTAAATAAATAACGCAATGCAAACATTTCTCACACAGATTCTCATTAAAATGGAATAACTAATTTATTAATAAATACTAAAGTCACTTCACAAAGCATGTCTTTTAGTATAAATTCCCAACACTTGATTCATCGGTACAGTCAGTGTCGGTACAGGTGCAGCAATCACAATAAGAGTTAAAGTAAGAGTAGGAATAAGAGTATTATCAGCCATTTCTGGATTAAACAATTTTACACAAAATTTGAGTACTAATTCAAAAACAATATATAACACGACATTAATTAACACAGTTAAAATAGAAATTGAATCTGTCTTTAAGATTGTTGAAAAAATAATCCTTATTTAAATGCTATGTGTATAATTAGTGATCAACAATTATAAAATAACAGGAATGTATCTAATTATCAACTAGAAGCAATTTTAACTAGAAGACAATTAGAATTTGAATAAAACAAACTAAATCGTAACGACTTACCCAGTTATCGTTTGCAAAAACAAAAAATCTAAAAGTTGAAAGATAGACCGAGTCAAGTATTTTACATTCTCTCCTTAAAGACAGATTCACCCCCCCCCCCCCCCCACAGTAGGTGCTTACGGGGTGATGGGCAGACTCCTAGGATAAAACTATCTCAGCAGTCTTTAGGCAGTACTTCAATAAAAATTGCTCGACGGTTTCACAAGATGATTTGAACTCTCTTAGGACAATATAGGAGGAACACAAGAAGAAGAATTTGTTTTATGCAACAAAATTCGAAATTTTTGGAATGTTATGAATGCTAGAATGCTGCCCTTTTTATAGAGCCTAGGTGCTTGTTCGAAATACCAGTTCGAACAGGTACCAGCAGCCAAATAGCCCTTTATCGAAGGGACACACCTGTTCGATCAACGGATACATCCATTCGGTCAATCGTCAGAAAATTAAATTAAATTAATTAATTAATAAAAATAATTAATTAATTTAATTCCGACCCTAGCCCAAAAAGATAAGACTTGAACCCACGACCCACGTCACCTCCGGACCCAGACTAGTGGGCGGCAGCACGCGTGTAGAGTATTGGGTCAACCCATGGGTTTCATAGGTCCTCCCCTTTTATAAAAGTGAGGTGCCCCTTGGGCCCCAAACCTTAATCCAAACTTGGGTTATATATGCACAATATATTTCCCATAAAAAATCAATGTGGGATAACCCACTTTTAACTATATAACCCATATTCAAGTGGGTGATTTTGGAGGCCAATAACTCATTCAATCCTACACGGATTTGAGCAAGTAAATGGTCTAAATTTATCTCCTCTCAGAGATGAATCCAACGCACCAATGACCCGACACAAAGGATGCATGGGTCCCACATTTATATTGGTTCAAAGATTAACAAAACAATAGATTTACACCCATTTTTCTAACAATCCCATCCCAAGTAAATTCATGCCATAACATTGTCTGCGACAGCTACCATGGGAGAAAACTCATTTTTTTGTAGAAATACGGAAGGGAGGGAAGATGAGACTTGGAGAAATGTAGAGAGAGAGAGAGTAAAAATCAGTGGGGAGGCCATTGCCGAACCAGCCTCTCTCTCATCCTTCCTTCTGTTTCCGTTCCCTTTTCTTCCTCACCTCTGATCTCCATGGATTAACAGCTCCTTCCCTTTTACCCTTTTTCTTTCCTCCCTCTTCTTTCTCTTCCACCACTGAGCTGAACCCATCTCAGCCCCTTTACCGTTTTTTGGATTCCTTTTGCATGCAGATGATGCAAACCCTAAAGCCATTAAGTAGGCAAATTTTTATTTTTTTTTATCTAGCACAGCACAAGACATTATTCAAGAAGAATAGGCACTTTTTATTAATACAAAAAAGAAAAGAAGGAGAGTGTATTTTTCGGAAGACAAAGTTCATATGGGTCTTTGAATAACAATCTTAAAGTACAAATTGTACGAGTACTCATTTTTCTTCTACACGGTGGACAAAGAAAAAATCATAAGAATCAGATTTTTTTTTTTTTTTTGAGGTTGAATCCTGATTTTTTTTTCTTTGTTATTATAATGTTTAATGATCTGTTAGTAGCTTTTCTTTTAATAAATTGTTAAACTTCTATCTCTTGATTTAATGACCTGAATTGTTTTGTAGTTGGCTGATCTGTTACACTACCTGTAATTATCCTGTTTCTTAATCCCTAATTGTGGTAGTTTAAGGTCTTTCTTTTCACTTTGCAAGGCACTTATATCTTCGTTCAACGAGAAATAAAAGTTACTCTGTTTTTTTGTTCAAGTCATAAGTTGCATAATTAATCTGCATGTTAATTTCAAAGTGGTTAAACTAAATTTGGATGAAACTTCGAATATAAAAAATTCAGCTGCATTTGTGGCCAAGACTATAAAGGAGACAAGAAACAAAAAAGTCGTCAAAAATTTTTCATTAATTTTGAAAGCATAGGGATGCAGCACTGGTTAGTGGTGGTTACCCCTAACATAACAATAGGTAATATTTGTGAAATTAGTTTTCTTTCTAAACAGATTTAGGCTTCATTTGGAACAACCTCTTAGAATTGAAAGTTTTTAAAAAAAGAACTTTATAAGGAGAACTTCACAAAAGAATTTTAAAGAGAACACAAATGTTTGGAGAATATTTTTTTTAGAAGTCCTTTAAGATGAGATGTACTCTCAGGATGCAAATATATGTTTGGTGTTAATGTTTAGAAGTACCAAATAACTTCCTATTAATAATATTATCTATTTAAGGGATAAACAAAAATTTACAGGTTTCTAAGATATAACAATGCTCCCTCTATGTTCTCTTTATAGTTTTGTCGTGTAAAGAGAGAGAGAGTGAGAGAGAGAGAGAGAGGGCATCATTAAAACCTGACATATTGCATTATTGTCTGTGTATATCTATTCGTGTAGAATCATCAAAAATTATGAGTGAAATGTATATAAAGATTATATATATATATATATATATATTTGTACTCTTTTGGTATGGATCCATTGCTGCTGATTCTACCTATTTGACAAAGGTGAAGCACTGAAATCTTTACACACACATATATATATCTATATAATAAAACATAATTTTTTTTTTAAATATCTTTCTCACATTTGTATTTGACTATCTAAATTTAGTTTTGAATTGTATTTAATAGTTGAGATTAGTTGAACCTTTTGTCTTAAACTCAAATTCCACCCAAACAAATCATGTGAGTCCCATAATTTGTAAAAATCTTCTAAAGCTTTTTTTATTGCTGTCTGGGTATTTTTCACATTTAACTTATCAAAAGTTAAATGAAATATTTTGTTGGGAATACCGTATGTACAGATCATATGTAGTTTATATAATAAAATACATCAATTTTTGAAAATATTTGTTTCTTACAATTGCATTCAATGATTGAAAATAATTTTATTCATCAACTTACGGTCGAGTTGAATTTTTAGCCCTCTCTACACTTTAAAATTCTCACCCAAAACCATCATAGATGTATGTATTTCATTGACAAACACTTACAAATTTCCACCCCAAACCGTCATATATGTATATATTTCACTGATAAACTTTACTTATTTGAGAGGATTAAATTTAAAGCACTGATTGTTCCTGCTCAACTTAACATGGGAATCCCAACTTCATGTGAGTAGTGTAGCATGGATAGCTGGTTTAAAAAACACTCAATAATTTCTTGGGGTGAGGGATGTACCTATGGTCCTAAGGTGGTGTGTTCAAATTTTGGCTCATCGGTTATGCCTTTTTTTTTTTTTTTTTTCTTTCCTTATTTTTAATTCACATCAGTGGTAAATAAAAAGAGAAACTTGGGGGGGGGGGGGGGGGGGGGTTTGCTTCAAATGTAGCCCAGACACTCTATTACAAAAGGCAAAAAAAAAAACAAATTGTAATAACGGAAGAAAAAAAAATAAACCATCTTATATGCTGCGTACTATCCTACATATGAATCAACCACAAACATTTGTGGTTGACAAGATTAAATGTAGATTAAGAAGAAGAAGAAGAAGAAAATAAACCATCTTCAATGAGTTAACACTACTGCATAGTAATAACGGAAGTAAAGAAATATTTATTAAGTGAAAAATAATATTCGCTTAATAACTTAAAACACTTGAAATAGTCAGCAAAAAATAACAATATAATAATCATACCTCCTCAATCCTTATGCCTTAACAACTTGTTTGTAATTTGTAGATGTTTGGATTCAACATATACTTCATTTTTGTTCTAAAACTCCATAAAAAATAAACAAGCTCATCTGCTGCCAGTTGTTCAAAGTATTATTTAACTAGCTTTTTTTTTTTTTTTTCCTTTTTTTGTGCAATTCTTAGCCAAAATTCAATTTTCTTTTAGTGGATATTGTGGTTCTCAAAAAAGTCCATAATTAAAAAACGAAAATAAAAAATTTTGTTTTGAAACAAAATTAGAAAAGAATATAAACGTTAAATGAAAAAGGGCAAGCTGTCTACAATAGTGACCTTGGATGTGTTTCCTTGCTGAAGTTTTCGTTTTCAATACGGACGGAAGCTGAGAAGAACAATGACCCAATAAAAATTATAATTCTAATAATTATAAGTAACTGAAAAAAAAAAATTTATACACACCATAACACCAACATTATCTGTATGTTGTTTAAGGCTTTATTTGACTTTTTAACTTAATAAACCCATATCCGTTAGATTAATAAGTTACTTTCAATTCTGTCCTTACCTTGTTATCTTGAAAAAACTAAATTTTATTGGTCACAGTAATAATTAGATGCCAAACAACAGATAATATTATCTGTTTTCTTGTACGTCATCTCTTTGATTATAATACATATGCATATTTGTATGTTTATATATGTGTCATTCTTTTTTTCATGACAAAACAAAATTTCTAAAAGTGAATAGAAATTTTTTTTTATTCAATAGCATGGCAAAGATTTTCATAATGTTCTATGCTGATGAATCATTTTAGACATCTCTAAGCATAAAGTAGGAAAAAAAAAAAAAAAAGATTACTCTCATTAACTATTTGAATTTATCCAATCATTCCTGTCAAGGAATGGAGTAAGAGAGGACCTTAATCACTATCCCAGTAAATATCCCTCTTATTACTACTGTCCAAAAGTTACGAAGGAATAAAAGCAAAAGGAAAAGAAGATGGTCATGCAGATGATACATTAAAATGAAGGCAGATTATGTGAAAAGTTTTAACAAGTGAAGTTCGGGGAAAAAGATGAATCTATACTACAAACTTATGGAATATATTAAAGCTCCAAGGTAGAGAGAAGAAGTAGCAACAAAAATGAACTAAATTTTTACTACAATTCGTTTGACATCCTCTCCCTCAAACCTTCTTCTGTCTTGTTTACATCTGCTCTACCCTCCAATAAGTACAAAAGATTAATTACTAACTTAAAACAACATAGACATAATTACTTGAAAAACTCTATGAATCCAGACAGATTCTTTATAAAAATATATTACGTTGTGTTGGGGGAATAAGTGAACCTAAGTGATCATCAAGCACTTGCAACCCCTCTCACGAGGACCTGAGGTTCAAATCAAGGCCGGCTCAAGACAATTTGATACCTAAAGCGACAACTTTAAATAAGTCTTTGTTGAATAAAAAATTTATGGCTTTTTACATTTTTAACAGGGTTTAAAATTTTTATTTAAAATCTATTTTTCTAGCATTTTGAGATGAAAAATTATTAATTTAATATATTCAAGTTTAGATAACAAATCTTTTTCACTTGATTATATACTACATAGTCACGTATGACCCAAATAAGATATGCAAATTATGTACAAATATTTCCATTGTATTTACCGAATCAAAATTGACCCAATCAACATAAACAAAAAAATAGTTTTCAATTTATATCTTAGCAGCTACCCATTCATAACCCACCAACAATAAATAAAAAAAAAAAATAACAGTTTGTTCAATTTAACATCTCAAGCAATAAAAAAAATGTTCTTTGGTAAATAAAATAATATGTCATACATATATAGATAATGTACAAAATCAAATAGAAATTGAATATATTTTGACAAGTTACAAAACAAACAAAGATCAATCAATACCAAAAATAAAATAAAAAAATTCATCAATAAGCAAGTTGATAATGCTATTTGTAAGATTTACCAATTTATTTTTTATTTTGAAAATTTATATATGCACAAGATAGAGAGAGTAAGAGAGTTGTGAGAGTTTAAACTTCTAAACAACTACATGTTAGAGAGAAAGAGAATTGTAAGTAAAAATAAAAAATAAAATAAAAATTTCAAGTTAACTAGTGTAGTTGATTTAGATTTTTTTTTTTCTCTTGTTCTCTTCTTATGGGGCCATTTCTCTTTGACTTTAGGCTTTCTTCACTTTTTTTTTAGGCTTTTTTTCTCATTTAGACTAAAGCTTCTTTTTTATGGGATTTTTTTTCTCATTTAGGTTGAGATTTTGTTTTTCTTCTTGTGAGCCTTTTTTTTTTCCCTTGGACCAGGGCTTTTTTTTTAAGAATAAAAATATCAAAATTGTAGAGAGTTTAATTATAATATATATGATTTTTGAAAATTTAGGGCTTCGAAAATTGAGGCCTAAAGTGAGTAGGGCAGGCCCTGTTTCAAACCCCGAAAACCAGCCATTCCCTTAGCCCAAAACTAATCTAGTTATGAATACTCCCACAAGTTGAAAAACCTATAAAGAATTAAATAGAATAAATAAATAAAAAAGAAAAGAAAAAGAATGGCATGTAAAGCTCTATGGACCTAGACCAATTGGACGTAAAACCCTATGGACCCAATCTATTATTTTTCAAACCTGTATTTATTTGGGAGCTTGGATGGACACCGTACGGCTTTGTGATTCTCGTTTTGGGTCTAATGTCACTAGTTAGTTTTTCAACTAGGACGAGACCCAATAATTCGGGCCTTATATGACACAATTAATGCCTGTGACTTGTGTCTACGCGCTAAGGAAACTACCTCCTCGATCCTCATGCCTTAAATCTTCTTGGAAATTATACATTCATGGAGAGAGATTCAAAGGGAAAAAAAATTCAATAGGTAAGTCTAGTGGCAAGTAGGTTACTCTCATGTGATTTGGTTACAGGAAGTCACAAATTTAAAGTATGAAGACAACCCTTTGAGTTTTGTGATTTTATTGGGCTGCCTGTTTGTACACTTAGTCTTTGATAGTACTGACGAGTTCGTCTTCCTGACAATAGCCATGTTTTAAATCAAACATTCCACAATAGATGAAAACTCATATGGTCACGCTCACGAGAGTTGTTACCATCTGGTCACCCCTTCTCACTCTTTTTGCTCCACCAAAAATAGATATCACCCATCCTTTTAGGTGCTCAATTGGTGTCATAGAATTAGACTTTTATCGTTGCTACCAAAAACAAATCAATTTAATTTATCAAAGATTCAAATCCATGTATATATATGTACACGTATTGGTATATTTTTGTGTGTTTAGCACTTTATTGTAGGTTAATTTACATATTACTTATTTTATAAGAGGACACCTTTTGTTAATGGGAAGTTCATTAGCCTTGCAATTTAAAGAGAGTCAAAGTTTGAGGAAACATTATATAAATACTTACATAAATGCATTGTAAGATCAGTGAAGAAAACTTTAGGGTTCAGATAGAAGAAAATAAATACCTCATGACAAATCCTTCTATTGTATTTAAAACCTAAATTTATCAAATGAAAAACAAAACAAAAGAAAAAGTGAAGGGAAAAAGATCTAAATGAAAAAAAGATTTTTTTCTTTTTGTTCTCACTTTTTTTTTCTTTTTTATTAACAAATCTTTGATCTAAATGCAACATTCACGAATATAAAATAGTGCAAACATGTCGAAAAAATATCTTTGGGGTGGTAAAGCCATAAAAGAAACAAAGACTAATAAGTTGTTTGGAACATGGTGCAAACATGTTGAAAAAGTATTACTATTTGCTATGTTTTTTCTATTTGGTTTTGAAAACAGAAATTGAGGAAAAAAAAAGAGAAAAATAAATAGATTAATTTAAAAAACAATCTCTGTTTTTTCTTTCATTTTTCTTCATTTTCTCTTTCTATTTCATTCCCTTCCCTTCTCTTTCCATTTCATTCTCTCGAATCCTCAAGTTTCAAACAGGCTATACGGGCTGTAAATTAATAGTTTCTTGCAACCACAGTAAATATTTTCTAATCTCCTTCGGCAAAGTCTCTACTTCTCCTTTTTAACTTTTTCATTGTAAGCTACCGCCATTGCATCATCTCTTGGTTATTTTGTTCTTCACTACCAACACGTATCCAAAATAAGCCCTCTCTCTCTCTCTCTCTCTCTCTCTCTCTCTCTCTCTCTCTCTCTCTCTCACGCATCAGAAAAAGTGCGAAGCTACACCAACTTTTTTGCTTTCATCAGAGGGGGAATATTTTGTCAAATATTAATGTGGCAAAATATCATATGAAGCATTTTCTCCCACAAGTAATAAGAGTACTCAACACGGGCCAAACCTGTGGGGAAAGCAAAAGCCGAAAAGAGTTTTCTGTTCATATTAACAATGAACGTTAAAACGAACGATATTAATAATAAATCAATTAAATTTCTGGAGACATTGAACAAAAACAGATTCTAACCTCTCAACTTAGTTAATTCCCTGTTTTAAAAGAAATAAACAAACTTAAATTTTTACAATGTAAGTAATTGCATTGAATTACTACAATGTTTCATTTTTGTAACCAAACATATCTAATAGTAATTCAAGGCTGAGTTGTCCGAGTTGGCTTGGTCAAGTGGGTATGCTCCTCACATTGATCAACTCATGTTCAATTCTTAGGGTCACGGTGTGAGTAATTTATTTATTGGGAATACACTAGTTTCGGCATAAACAACTTGTCTTTCACAGAACCAAAAAAAAAGAGATTAGTTTAGGTAGCTGTAAACTAATCTATACACCTCTCAAAGGCAGTATCCAAACAAAAAAACAAACACATCTAATAGTAATATGTAAATAAGCCAATTCTAGACTGCCCAATTATTGAAGAAACTGTGTATCTTAGCTTTGTAAAGCATATGGTTAGTAATTCTAAATGCTTGGTATGATCAGTGTTTTGAGGGGCTTGGTCATTATTGTCGTGCACGTTTGTCTAGCTAGGGAGAGATGTCTAACAAATCGACTGGTTTATGGGAGTTTTTAGCATGCAAAGAAAGATTGAGAGAAAGGCCAATTTCATGTTGTTTTATGTTTATAGTTCTCTCATTTCAAATCAAAACACTCACAATTTTATTCATAATTGCTAATAGACATTACCGTATGTTTTTATGTATAAGAAAATATACGGGAATATACATTTCCAAAACCAATTTAGGGATGTCTATCCTAAAAAATTATATTTCAAAAGTAAAACTTAATTGTGCCTCTAAAACAATTATCTCTTCTTTT
This sequence comes from Euryodendron excelsum, assembly GCA_033060915.1. Lineage (NCBI taxonomy): Eukaryota > Viridiplantae > Streptophyta > Magnoliopsida > Ericales > Pentaphylacaceae > Euryodendron > Euryodendron excelsum. The sequence continues at coordinate 1,737,781 of CM065389.1, read as the reverse complement.
TTCTTTTTCTTTTTTTAATAGCCAAGTTTGGATGGGAGTTAGGAACCTCTAAATCTATCCAATGTCAATGCAACAAAAACAGAGATTTCGGTCCTCTCCATGGTCCATTCTATAAATGGAAGTGAGAGCTCCACTTTATCAGTCAATGGACTAAATTAACTTATATTACATCAAATTAATGGAATACATGAGGTCATATAAAATTTGTCACCAAAATTACATCATTTTATATTAGATTTTATTTTCTTATATATAACTACAAATTTATTTATTTTAATTTGTTGGCTCAAGAAGACAACCCGAGACGGGGGGTGAATTGAGTTTTATAAAATTTATATCAATTAATGCAACTAAAAACAATTTTAGTACTTCAATAATAATTAATCAAAATATAAATCAAGCAAGCGAATAATTGAATATAATACAAGCAAGTATAGTGAGCAAATAGGCAAAACAGAACAAGAATAGAAAAGCACCAAATTTACAGAGGTTCGACCAACCTTACTTACGTCTTCTTTTTTTCGATCCTCTTGAATGTATTCCACTAAGTAAAGTCTCCTTACACAGCAGTTAGTTTTGTTACAAGTGTCCAGCTCACTCTTATAAGAGCTCTTTCCTAAGCTCTCAAAACCCAAGTGATTTTGTTCAAATTTCACTCAAACTTACAAGTAATTTTGTCCAAGTTTCACTTAAACTTATAAATATTTTTACTTAAAAACACTCAAACTCACAGGTTTACAAACTTATCCAAGTGAAATGAATAAATGTTATACAAAGGATAACTCTTTTAATGAGTAGATGAACAAGTATAGCTCAACGAATAACCCCAAACACTCAGTAAAAAGATGTAGCAGGTAGGGCACAGAAAATTTCAACTTCAAGCTTTTGATTCAGCAGATATAATCACACTTTCTTATGGTTTAAAAGTTGTGGGGATCTTATATTTAAAGCCAGTGATTATTTCTAGCCGTTGGAGATAAATGAGAGTGCTTTTGATACCACATCGCAATACTACAACAATTAAAAGTCTACCTGTCATTGTCCGTGAGTCGACTCTTTTGATGAGAGGTCGACTCTTTTTGGTTCTACTTCAACATTTTGTCTTGTGGGGTCGACTCCTAACTGGTAGGGGTCGACTCATTTGGTTTAATCCTGAAATTTCAACTCTCTGTCTTAATGAGTCGACTCTTGAAGAGTGAGGGGTCGACTCCTTTGAGTTGTCTCTAGAAATTTTAATACACTGCTAGAATGAGTCGATTCTTGAGCTTTGAGGGGTTGACTCCTTACATCAGAAAACTTGATTTTGCAATTTTTGTTCAATTTTTTTTTAAGTCTCCAATCTTTTCAAAAATCATCCAAACCAGCTTTCTAATACTAGAAAACACTTCTTCAAGGCATGTTGACTTCAAGAATACCTTCAATCTCTTCGATATCAATTTACTCTATTTTGATTACTTGTAGAGTTGTTCAATCATCATTACCTCATCTATTGATTCAAGTCTTCTTCAAAATTTTCAAGAGAACTTTCAAGACTTAAGATCTTTATATTTTAACTGATCTTTGAGGACTCTTCAATAGATATGGTTTCTTTTTTTTATTCAAGACTTTGAGGATTTTCAATTTCCTTCCTTGACATCCATAATCTTGAAATTCCTTCATTTTCTTATAAGACCAGTTTTGTTGAATGTGTCATCTCATCATACTTACCAACCTTCATTCAAATACTTGCATCACAAGTTTTCCATTGTGATAAGTTTCAAATCATAATCTGATTGAAATCTAATTAATAATTAATTTACACATTAAGTAGAATTATTATATTATTAAATTATATTTTATTATTATTAAAATTAAGACATGGAGTCAACAGAGTTAACGTACCAACTCCACAATCAATGTAATCAACCAAAAAATTGGGAGAATTCTAATCCCAAAACAGTTAAATGCAGAGTTCGAAATATTGCCACCTAACCAAAAGTGGCATGAAATTAGCATGATTTAACGAGCCAGTAACCATATAATTTAGCTATGTTGTTTTCCCCTCAAAACTATCAAAAAAGTTCCAATTCTAATAAAATTATCGGGAAAAATGCTTAACTAGGCACATGTTAAGCAAGAACGTTGGTGAAATCGAAAAACCCTTCGTATTTTTTTTTCTTTTTTTCTCCGAGAAAACACAAACCAAGCATATATATTATAAGTAGAGCGTAACCGTCCCAATTAACGGTCCTTATACCATTATAACGTAGACTTTCACTGGTCCTAAATCACTGCTTAGAAACCAAAAGTTCTCTGCACCCCAACTTTTGATGCGTTAGGACCAGAATATACAAGTACTACGTGGGTTTTTTTGACAATACAGAAGTCTTATTATAAGAAGAAGTTACTATTATAGAAAAATTTATATTTAAATCAAACTATTGAGCACACGTAAAGATATTTGAAAATATATACGAAAATTTGATTCCTAAAAAAAATAAATCCTAATCACAAGTAAATATATGTGATTATATTGGAATTTCAGAGAAAATAAAACAAAACATAGAACAGTCCAGTAACAATTTTACACTTGATGATTTTTTTGAGTAAAATATATTTTGCACCATTACACTCTATACCGAATCTTACTTCAGAACTTACATTTAAAGATTGCAATGGACCGGGGGCGGGGTGGAGACTGGAATCTCCATTCCCACCTTCACCTCAAAAATTCACATCTATCTTGCGTAGGGACTCATTTTGACCTAAATTCTCACCTCACAAGTACAAAACTTACTCTATTTCCTTCTCCACCTCTACCTCCACTCACGTCTTGACTCCAAGCCCAAGCGCACCTCCACCCATAACAAATAATAATTAAAAAAAAACCCAAACAAGCTGACGGTTGAGGAATCAAAGAGTCTATAGTAAGGTTGCAAAGCTCTAAAGCCAAACTTCAATAGACTAGAACAGTCAAAATACAAGTTTTCACTGAGATGGATTACATATATTCTGCATATGCAACAACGCCCCTTCAATGAAAAGCAATGCTTAATATCTAGGCAAATTTGTTCCTTTTCAGGATTCATTACAATGTATCTTCACTCTTATTCTTCGAATCTCAGATTATACCAAATTAATTCGAGGATACTCGGTTCCTTTTTTTTTTTTTCAATTTTCTTTACTAAAGGCCATCTAAGCAATGATAGGAATAAAACGATGGTCTCCCATTATGAGCAATGAATAGGTACTTCAACATTCTAATAGGACAGTGTATATTTTTTAAGGCAAAATTGCAATATGCATGAACCAATAGTGTAATAATATGAAAGTTCCAATTCCTACAAATTTAAGTTTAAATTAATATAAAATGACAATTAAGATAAATTATTTATAGTATCATATTTCAACAACATTATCTAAAGTCCGAAAAGTTTTTAGGTAATCAATCAACTAAGCGAGTGAGTGGTTTCACGGTTCAACCTAAGCTAAAGAGTGAAGTAAAGGACCTAAAGGCTCTAAAAAAATAAAAACCAGCCTTTATAAAAATAAAAATAAAATTATAAAAGCGGGGAAAGTGGGGCGGGAATTGGCGGGAAAAACTTAATCTATCCCAGCCTCCATATTCGTATAAATTTTTATTTTAACCTACATCCCCGCTTCCATCCCCATTTTGTATACTCTATCTCCGGTCGGATTTTCACTTTTTTTTAGTCCATTATCATTCCCTACTTGCACTTTTAATTGGAACAATTAAATTTCTTTACTTTTAATATGTTATAATGTCACCTTTCCTTAAGTTTTCATTAGTGTAATTGATGACCAAAAGTCATATGCGTCTCATGTGATCATTTTTCAAGAGTAAAAATGTATTCTCATACCATTTAAGCATCACTTGAGATGATTTGGGAGTATTTTATAACCGTGATTTTGTTTTATTCGTAAAATAACTTTAAAATTTTAGAGAGATTGGTGAGAAGTTATTGTAAAAAAGTTTGAAAACTAAATAATTGAGGTAAAATAATATTAGTTAGTGGGAGAGTATAATTTTGCCCTTGAAAAATTATCACATGAGACACATAAAACTTTTCGTTGTCAATTGCACAAACAAAACCTTATGGAATGGTGACATTACAATAAATTAAAAGTACAGAAACTTAATTGTTACAATTAAAAGTGAATGTTCTGAAGTGAAATTCAGTGTAAAGTATAAGAGTGCAAAATATTTTTTATTTTATTTTTTTATTTAATGAAGTGATACAGCTACAACTCATTTACATCATTTGTACATATTTTCTTATTTATATATTATTACCTTTTTTGTCCTTTACGATATCCAATTGTAGCGTGCGGCAACGGCTAGTTTTATGAGGACGTTCAAGCGGTTATTGACCATGACATGGCGGCTTCATTGGTTTGAATCCAGGGCCGTCAGACAACCATAAGCTCACAAAATAATTGCAAAATTTACTATGCTGTTACTTTATAGATTTATTGCAATTAGGACAATCAATTGGGCAGGACAATCAGGATGGCCATTCATTCGTAAAGCGTTTGTGAGTCCCGTTTTGGGCCTAATGACACGAGCCTATGTAGTTTTTCCAAGGTGGACGGGACCCAATCTCATATGCCTTAAAATCTTCAACACTCATCACCGCCCAAGTCCTAATCTCATTAGCTACAGATTGTGTTAAGGGTGGTCATGGCCGGAGAGCCCGATAGGCCCGTTCAAGTTTGTTTATAAATTATAAAATTTAAAAAATTTTTTAGGCCTGATAAGTTTAATAGACAAGCTTAAAAATTATCTTTGAAGCCTGACCTGACCCCAAATATATATAAAATAATATTTTTTTTATATTTTAATATTATATATGTATATGTAATTAAATTTTATATTATTCAAAATTATTTATATAGAAAAAATTATATATTAAACAAATTTTATGTTAAATGGATGGGTTTAGAATTTGGTTGTGGGCCTTTAAAAAAAATATTGCGTATGCCCAGCTCAACCAGCTCAATGTCCACCCCTAACTTGTCCTGCTTCTCTTTCTCTTCTTTTGAAAACTATACATACATGCATAGAGAGATTCAAAAGAGAGAGAGAAAAAATCAATAGGTAGATAACACCCATATTTTTAGGGTACAATTTCTATATGAAGAGCACAATCGGTGTCATAAAAGTGGACATTTATTGTTATTACCAAAAACAAAATCAATTTAACTAAGGGTTTTTAAGGCAGCATGATAATCTACATAGGCTAGGTCTTTCAGCATATTAGTCAAAAGATCTAAATTCAAGTTACAGAGAGAGGCAATTTGGGAAAGACTGCGACCTGACATATTGGCCTAGTTCCTAACAGAATAAGATTTTATTGTAATTTCCTAAAACGAAACTAATTTAATTAATTGAAAGAATCAAATAATGCGCACACATATGTCATATATTACTCTTATGGTAGGTCACTATTCTTACCATTTAATGAGAGTCAAAAGTTTTGAAGAAAATCTACTATATATATGCATTATAAATAAGTGAAGAGAAGTTTAGGTTTCCGAACAGTGAGTTCCTTTTCCGTCATTCTTGTGCGAGTACCATGGCGGTGGTTATTACCATGCAAGACGTAGCTTTGATTGTTGCCTGTTGGTTCATCAGTTGGTTATTCGGGTATACTATGTTCAGACAGTTTCCTCAACACGTATTTACCAGTTCTACTAAAGGTAAGGAGCTTAGCTTCTTCGCGATCACCGTCTTTTGTTTCCAAACAAAGCTATTCTTTTGTCCACGGTTGATCCGATTGCTGTCACTGGGAACCCAGGTTTGCTCTGTCTTTTGAGATTTTTTTTTTTTTTTGGCATTTTTGGTCTTCCAGTTTTATTTTATTAGTGTTGATAATGTCAATTATTATTATTATTGTTGGCAAGTTTGTAATGGGTTAAAATAGTGATCAAGCGCCCCTTGATATATTCAAACTCAAGAATACAGACCTTTAAACCCCAAGACTTAACTACTAGGCCAGTCTCTTGGAAATTCCAAGCCAAGATACTTATGAGTCAGTTTGTTATAGGTTTTTTTAAGTTTTTTAGCTTGAGTTTTTTTTTGGGGTAAAAAAGCTATTTTTTTCATTTTTTTGCTTTTTTTTCTAATTATCTTCGCTTATAAAAGTGAAAAGCTAATTTTTAAAGTTTTTTTGCTTTTTTTGGGGGATTATCATTGATTAATAAAGCAAAAAAAGGCAAAAAAAAAAAACAGTACAATAGCACAATAAAATTATGGTCTTTACAAAAGTTTAAAATGTTCAATTGTTGCATTAATTGGTTTATAAATTCTCAAAATTTTGACACAGTAACTTAAAATCATATAAGTCAAATTTGCATGTCAAAATGGGAGATGGGTTTACTCGAGTTTAAATATAAAAAAAAAAAGTCATATTAAGCTTTAAATAATTTTTTATTGGTTCGTTATTCTTCCCAGCTTCCATCCCTACTGAATGCTAATATTCTAGCAAGGGAACACTTGAAATGGTATTCGGCTATGTTGACATCTGGCCTGGCTGCTGTTCTGTTTAGTACCCCCAGCTTCAATTACGGTCTACCTATCGCTTGTATAATGTTGGCAGCATCAGAGTTGGCACTGCCGCGCCTATTATTATCCGCGGTAACGCTTAGCTTGTTTTTATTTAACTTTTTTTCTGCCTCTCAAATAAGATCTCATTTTCTTCTTATTATTAGGAACCTCTTTTACAACCACAGTAACTCTAATACTGTGTTTGGATAAAAAATTTAGTAGACCAAAAAAATATGAAATCATCATATATGTTTAATTATTAGAGAAAGTGAAGTGTAAATAAATGAGAAAAGATTTAAAATTTCCTATTTTGCGATAAGAAGTCGGGCCTACCCTCTTTATCAAAATAACGAATGTACATGTCTAGGCTTAAGGTTGAGTATTGTAGGGGGATTTTTAGAGTGAATTGGGGGCCTGTGAGACATTTTTTATACTGTATAGGTCAGGCAATATAAAAAAAAACCCTTTGAATTTTGTTCTGAAATTTTATCCATTATATGCATGATCATGGGACATGACTACCACAACACTCCACCTGGTTCTTCTATCCTCCTGGTTCTTCTACAATAACCACGGAACAATGGTTCTTCTATCCTCCCATGAAAGAAATTATTTTATAAAAAAAAATAAACTTGTCCTTTTAACTTTATATATATATATATATATATATGCAGGTATTTGTTGAATATGATAAAATAATAAAGGACGAGAAAGACGCATGGATCATAGTCAACGAAGAACCGAAAAAGGAGAAGTAGAGGCTGCCAAAGAGATCCAAAAGTCGTAGTGCTTTTGTCATGAGGAATTTATCTACGTACTCATATTTATTTTTAACTAATAAGGTGGTGGTATTATTAGCGTAATTTATCAAAATACTGCTTTGGGTCTCTACAATTTTTGATTCAGTGTTAAAACTGTTTCTAAGTGCTGCTGGTCTTTCAACTCTACTACTACATCTATGCATATATATATATATACATATATCGCTTCTGTTCAAGTAAAGCCTAATTTGCACTCCTGCACTGTCTCATAGGTTTATCAACATTGTTAATGCATATGGAAAAAGCTATTCTTCCAGAATTTATAAGCAGAATTTTAAATCAGAATGATGTGACAGTGGCAATTTTGTAATTAAAATGCATATTGGTGAATTTTTTATTTTAAAGTGATAGGTCCACAACTCAGGCACATCATTCTGGTTATATTTTCTGATTATATATTCTACTTGCATAGCATTACTCAATGCATATATATGTAATGGTATCGTTGTTACAAAAAAGCCTTCATCAATCATAAAAACACATTAAATGATAGAGCGCTACAGCTAGCAAAACACTTTCAATTGTTGCTCTTGGTGACAATGCTAAACATAAATAAGTTCAAAATATATGCACAAAAACACAACTGACATACACACACACATATATATATACAGCATTACATCTCATCGATCCCAATAAAAACAAGCATGCCAAAACGAGCTCTACATGTAATACGCTTAAGAGTTTGGCCAATACAAGGCAACTACGTACGTAGCTACAACAAAACTTGCAATGCAAATGACACCTACGACGTACCACCAACTAAGTTGCTCACATTTGAAAACCAAAAAAAAAAGTGACATGAGGGCTTTAAAAAAGTAGAGAGTAATAATACTATATACCTAACATGACATATAAAAACCCAAAAAGAACATGGACCCAATCCATATATGTGCAATATAGTTCATAACCTGTGCCCGCAACATCTTATGCCTCTGCACAAGCAGAAAACAAGAACCGTTATAAAAGTGGAGACGATGTCAAATGAAATGAAAAATGAGAACATATGAAATTGAAGTTAGCCTAAGCCAAAATCATAGTACCTAGTTGTTCATCAGAATTTCCACCAGAGACACCATCAACAGACGAAGAACTTCCTCGACATTTTCGGAAGGCTATATAGCAAAGACGCAGGAAGCAAACTTGGGCTTTACATTGTCCCAACCGCTGTGATAACACCTTAAAGATATAAAGTCAGAGCAGATCCTCGTTTTTAGAAAATGAAATATGGGTAGAACAAAAGAAAGTGGCCCATCAAGGTTTTGGAGATTCAACCAATGAAGGGAGAAATACCAATTGCGAAAATTGTAAATTCAATTACTTAATTATTTGGAGTGAATCAAATAGAAGTGATTGAGCAAGAGATTTCTATTCTGCCTTTTGCAACCTTTTTTTCTTTTTCTTCTTTTTAGTCAATGGAATTAACAGCTCAAAAAATAGGAAAAAAAGCTCAACAGCAGGAGGTTAGCTTAGAAAAATTTTCTAGAAGTAGAAACATTTATGGACAAAAGCTAGGGTGATTCACAACCCACACCAACAAGTGCTAGCATTTACCATAATTTTGCTTCAAAATCAGCATATTCAATAAGTTTAATAGTCCAATCATAATTACTTTTTCGGCAACAATTCTTAATTGTCCGTTTACACTATTTGGTACCTACCCCTGCCTTGAAAGATTACCACAGGCGACATTTAGAAATGATCCAGGCATATGGTTCTCTTGATTCATATGAAGCTTTGGTGAAGCCTCGAGTCTAATGCTGCAGTTTGAGTTAGCTACGACAATCTCAAGCTTATCAAGAACAACAATCTCATATCTATGATTAGGAATGATAAAATAACATGATATCTCGGATCCTTACCTTGCCTTGCCCCTGTTGGTATAGGTATGAGATGATAATAATCGAGGGTGGGGCGGCTTTTAGAACAAGGTGCAAAAACCCACCCAACCTGAACTCACCCCATTTATAAATATATAGTATATTTTATATGTATATATTTTATTAAAATAAGATTATTATGATTTTTTTTTTGTTTTGTTTATGATGTGTGATAATACAACAAGTCCGGCTGGTCTACTCCTCACCGGCAGAACCGTCAGGTTTGCAATACCACAAGTCTGGCTGGTCGGTCCCCAACAGGCAGACCAATCAGAGCCCTAGCCTCACCCGGAACCCGCGCCCTCCAAAGTCCTGACCAAGCCTGTCGACAAGTCTACAGGGACAGAGCACCAGGCGCCGTCACTAAGGCACGCACCCCAAGATTCTCACCTGATGATTAGCCTCCACGATCCCATGATTGGGACAGTTCCCCCATGCTTGGGGGTATGATCCATGAAGTCTAAAATCAAGGCATGATTGTCTCTCCCACGAAGGTGCCCACGATCCAAGCCAACACTCCTATAAGAAGAGGCAGTCTTCATCTCCAACGAGGTACGAGACACATGAACCTTTGATTATTACTCTGCTCAATTATCTCTATCATAATTTTGGCATTGGAGTGTCTTTGGCAGTCACCAAATCAGTGTCCCAAGCAGGAGAATCCATCGCCTCCACTATTCGCATCAGAGGTCAGGAAAGACATACGAATTTACTGCATCATTAGTTGGCGCCGTCTGTGGGAACGACACTAGCTATTTCATGGTCTTGACCCGATCCGGTGCTGCATCAGTCAGGCCAGACAAAACAATGGAGGTACAAAGTACCGCGAGGATCGCCGCCTTGGAACAACAGATCATAGAGATGATGGCATCCATGAATCAACTCCAAGCTTGAAATCAGGAGTTGGAAAGGAGGTTACCCCCGCCATTGGTAGCACCAGTAGTGGCGGATCCTCCACTGCCAGAAGATCACCTGATGCCTGAGAACCAGCAGGCGATGAGGAACCAAGAGGGCAACGCCGGCAAGGGAGCAGAGGACCCAGTGCTCCCTGGGGAAAACCCCGCCCCATAAGGGGTCGAAGCCAAAGCCGACGAAGCCCACAGCCACATCGCCCAGTTCAAGGCACCGACAGTGGTGCTTCCAGAGCACACAGGTGAGACTCGCCCAGTATGGGATGAGCAAATGAAGGAAATGCAAGCTAAACTGGCTGGTGTAATCGCCGCGGTAAAAGAGAGAGGCCCTAGTACGGTGGAAGAACTGGTGAACAGGACAGACACGTCTTTCACACCAGGTGTAATGAGAATGCCCTTGCCCCTAGAGTTCAAGATGCCCACATTAGAATCCTTCAATGGCACGAAGGACCCCCTAGACCACCTGGAGACATATAAAGCCTTAATGGACCTCCAGGCGGTTCCCGACGAAATTATGTGCAGGGCATTCCCCACCACCCTCAAAGGCCCAGCCCGGATCTGGTTCCACAGACTCTCCCCTGGGACGATCAACAAATTTGTGGACTTGAGCGGGCTCTTTATCAGCCACTACATTGGGGGGTAAAGACAAAGGAGGCCTTCCACTTCCTTGTTCAATACCAAGCAACGGGAGAAAGAGACCCTGCGCGAGTTTGTCACCCGCTTCAACCAGGAAACCCTCTACGTGGATGACCTGGATCAGAAGGTTGCGGTAGCAGCGTTCATTACAGGCGTCAGAACCCCTAAGTTCCTGTTCTCCCTGGCTAAGGAGGCGCCAAAGACGATGGGCGCACTAATGTTACGGGCGCAAAAATACATGAACGCTGAAGACACCCTCAAGGACAGGGAAGACCAGGAGAGCACTGACCACAGTCAGGATAAAAAAAGGATGACTAAGGAAAAGAAGAACGACAGAGCAGCCAAAGTCCCTAGAAATGCCGAGCAGAAGAACCGATCAGAAGGCAACAGACATAAACCGGCCAAATACAACCAACATTTCACCCCCCTAAACGTCCCGCTCGGCCAAGTACTTTACAAGATCAAGGGGGATCCAGCGCTAAGGTGGCCTGGCCGGATGAGGTCCCCCCCAGAGAAGATGCCAACCAACAAGTGGTGTCGGTTCCACCAGGACCACGGCCACGATACAGAGGACTGCTATGACCTTAAGCAGCCAATCGAGAACCTAATTAAACAAGGGAGATTAGGCAAATACATAGCAGGAGGCAGATGGAACGAAATGCCAGACCAAACCCTAAGGCAGGCCCAACAAAGAAGTCCAGAAAAGGAAAGGCAAAACCAGCAACCCATGGGAGAGATAAGGGTTATCTCTAGAGGATTAGCAAGTGGAGGAGAATCTTTGTCACCAAGGAAAAGGCACGCTAAGAAAGCCCGGAGCCAGAGGGAGGTCATGCCCATAGGTCAGTTGGCCAAAAAATCTAGGTCAGAGCATGACACCATGACAATCACAGATGAAGAGGCTGAGTCTCTATGTCAACGTCATGACGACCCCCTAGTAATATCTGCGGTAGCGTCCAACTTCCTGATCCAAAGGGTCCTTGTGGACAGTGGCAGCTCCGCAGACATTCTTTTCCTAAGGGTATTTGAACAGCTAAGAGTCGGTAGGGAAAAGTTACAACCAGTCAAGTCCCCCCTGGTCGGATTCACGGGCGATAGAGTCATCCCTTTGGGCTCTATAACCCTACCAGTAACGCTGGGGACTGCACCCCAGCAGGCTACTAAGATAGTGACATTCTTAGTGGTGGATTGCCCTTTAGCTAACAACATCATTTTAGGCAAAACAGCCCTTAACGAGTTCAAGGCTATACCTTCCACGTATCACCTGAATGTCAAGTTCCCCACATCCCAAGGAGTTGGAGAGGCCAGGGGTGACCAGCAAACCGCAAAAGAATGCTACATGACGTCCCTCCAAGAAATGAGCAAAAAGGCCATGTTGGTTGAGGAACTGGAGGTTCGAGACGAAGAAGAGATCAGGAGGGGAGAACCAGTAGAAGAACTCGAGGAGGACGTGGTAGGAGGAGAAGATCAGACCAGAACAATAAAAATCTGGACAACAGCCCCAGAGGAATTCAATGAGGGATTGAGGTCTTTTCTCAAGCGGAATGCCGATGTTTTTGTTTGGTCTCATGAGGATATGCCGGGCATCGACACCCGGGTCATTGCCCACCACTTGAATATCGATCCAACAGTAAAACTGGTAAGGCAAAAAAGGAGGGCACTCGCCCCTGAGCGCAACGAAGCAGCAACTGGTGAAGTAGAGAAGTTGACCAAAGCAAGCTTCATAAGGGAAGCCCAATACCCCACCTGGTTGTCCAATGTGGTGATGGTGAAAAAGGCAAATGGAAAGTGGAGGATGTGCGTGGACTTCACAGATCTTAACAGAGCATGTCCCAAAGATAGTTTCCCCTTACCCATAATAGACCAACTGGTAGACTCAACGGTAGGGTACGAAATGTTAATATTCATGGACGCCTTCTCAGGGTATAACCAAATAAGATGGCAGAGGATGATCAGGAGCACACGGCATTTATTACCGACAGAGGCCTGTACTGCTATAGAGTAATGTCCTTCGGCCTAAAAAATGCCGAAGCAACTTATCAGAGGCTCGTCAACCGCATGTTCAGCACTCAAATTGGGAGAAGCATGAAAGTCTATGTCGATGACATGCTGGTAAAAAGCAAATGAATCACAAGCCACCTTGCAGATCTGGAAGAGACATTCAAAAACTTGAAGGCCTACAAGATGAAGTTGAACCCCGCCAAATGTGCCTTTGGAGTAGCATCCGGAAAGCTCCTGGGCTTCATGGTTTCTAATCGAGGGATAGAGGCTAACCCCGAAAAAGTCAAAGCGGTACTAGACATGCGGTCCCCAGCATCCACCAAGGAAGTCCAAAGGCTGGTAGGCATAGTGGCAGCACTGAATAGGTTCATCTCCAGATCGACAGACAAGTGCCTTCCTTTCTTTAAAATTTTATGTAAATCTTTCGAGTGGACCCCCGAAATGTAAACAGGCTTTCCAGCAACTCAAGGGGTACTTGAGTTCAGTACCATTGCTTAGCCAAACCAAAGAAGGAGAGGAGCTCTATCTTTACCTCACCATGTCTGAAACAGCAGTAAGTTTAGCACTGGTAAGGCAAAAGGGAGACGTCCAGATGCCCGTCTATTTCACAAGCAGGGCCCTGAGGGGCGCCGAAGAACGATACCCCAAAATGGAGCTGCTAACCCTCACCCTCGTGAATTCAGCGCGAAGATTGAGGCCATACTTCCAGGCGCACACCATCGTTGTTTTGACAGATCAGCCACTGAAGAAGATCCTCCAAAAACCAGAGACCTCAGGCAGGCTCATCAAGTGGTCCATAGAACTAAGTCAATTTGACATTCATTACAAACCGAGACTGGCGATTAAGGGTCAAGCCATAACAAACTTCATAGCTGAATTCACCCACCCAGCGGACTGCCCCGTTGCTAACTCTTTAGAGCCTTAATAGGTCCTAAATGTCGATGGTTCCTCCACTGACAGAGCAAGTGGGGCAGGGGTCATCCTTGTCACCCCTAAGGGCCGTACGCTTCAATACGCCGTTAAGTTCACGTTCCCTAACTCCAATAATGAAGCCGAATACGAAGCCTTAATAACTGGCCTCCGAATGGCTCGGCAAATGGGGGCAGAACATATCATTGTACGCAGCCACTCTCAAGTGGTGGTAGAACAGGTTTAAGGCGAATATGAGGCTAGAGGAGAGAAGATGCAGGAGTACTGTGAGATGGCTAAAGGCCTGGCCAAAAAATAATATTAGAGAAAGTGCCGAGGCTACAGAACGAGAAAGCAGATCGGCTGGCCAGAATAGCCTCATCTCAAGAGGATAACCCAGGAGTCCCTATGGAAGTATTAAATTCCCCAAGCATTCGGAGCCTAAAAATACACCAGGTAGAGTAAGAAGTAGAATGGGCAACGCCGATCAGAAACTACCTGGAGCAAAGGACTCTGCCAGAAGATAAAATTGAGGCAAAAAAAATCCAATATAGAGCAAGCAGGTACGCCATTATCAATGGTATATTATACAATAAGGGGCATACACTGCCGTGGCTAAGGTGTGTAGGAAAAGTAGACGCTGAGTACATCTTGAGAGAAGTACACGAAGGGGTCTGTGACAACCACTCAGGAGGGATAGCTCTGGCCAAGAAGATACTCAGAGCAGCTTACTATTGGCCCACAATGGAGAAGGACTCCCAAGAGTTCGTAAGAAAATGTGACAAGTGTCAAAGGTTTTCCAATATCCCAAGACAACCGCCCCAGGAACTGACGCCAATCCAGAGCCCCTGGCCTTTCGCCCAGTGGGGGATTGATATAGTAGGTGCTCTGCCTTTGGGAAAGGTCAGACCAAGTTCGCGGTGGTGACCGTTGACTACTTCACAAAATGGGCCGAAGTTGAAGCGGTCGCCACCATCACTGAGCAGAAAATGAAGAATTTCCTATGCAAGAACATCATATGTAGGTTCGGTATCCCGAAGGTAGTCATCACGGATAACGGGAAACAGTTCAGGGGCAGATAGTTCGGCCAGTTGTGCTCAGACCTCCAGATCAGTCATCACTTCTCTTCTCCAGAACATCCCCAAGCTAACGGCCAGGTCGAATTCACCAACAGAACCCTGCTCAATAACATCAAGGTGAAGCTGGAGAAGGCGAAGGGTTTATGGGCTGAGGAGCTCCCCAATATTTTATGGGCCTACCGAATGACGGAAAGGGTCGCAACTGGGCAAACCCCTTTTTCCCTTACTTTTGGATCCGAAGCGGTCATTCCAGTGGAGATAGGTCTGCATAGCCCCAGGGTCGAACATTTTGAGGCCGGGGCCAACAACGAAGCCCTGGAAGTGAGCCTAGACCTACTTGAGGAGAGAAGGATGCAAGCAGCCATGGAACTGGCAGCCTGTCAACAAAAGATGCGCAGATATCACGACGACAGAGTAAAACCCAGGGAGTTTAAAGCAGGAGATTTGGTTCTCAAGAAAGTCAATCAGTTAACCAAGAAGCTCAATGACGGCAAACTCGGACCGAATTGGGAAGGGCCGTACACGGTTAAAGGTTTCTCCAAAAAAGGGACCTATTGGCTGACTGGTGTCGACGACAAAGATATCCCCAACCCTTGGCACGCTGAGCACCTAAGAAAGTACTATGTTTGATATAACTGGAATACTCTAATGAAATGTTTGCACTTCAAGGCCCCGAATTGATGACCTACTCGCAAGACCAATGAAACAAGGCTATCAAGCTCAACTGGTCAGTCTCCAAGACTGACCAGACTAGCCGAAAGGCCACAAGGTTATCAAGCCTAACTGGTCAGTCTCCAAGACTGACCAAACTAGCCGAAAGGCCACAAGATTATCAAGCCCAACTGGTCAGTCTCCAAGACTGACCAGATTAGCCGAAAGGCCAAAAAGCTATCATGCCAAACTAGTCAGCCCCATTACTGACCAGATTAGCCGAAAGGCCACAAGGCTATCAAACCCAAACTAGTCAGTCCCCGTGATTGACCAAATTAGCTGAAAGGCCAAAAGGCTATCATGCCAAACTAGTCAGCCCCCATGATTGACCAGATTAGCCGAAAGGCCACAAGGCTATCGAGCCCAAACTAGTCAGTCCCTATGACAAACCAGATTAGCCGAAAGGCCAAAAGGCTATCACACCAAACTAGTCTGTCCCCATGACTGACCAGACTAGTCAAATGCCACGAGGCTATCATGCCAAGCTGGTCAGTCACCGAGACTGATCAGACTATCCGAATGGCCGCAAGGGTATAACCTAACTGGTTAGACCAGCCAAAAGTACCCGAGGCTACGGAGTCCAACTAATCAATCCAAAGGACTTGCCAGGCTAAGATTCTCAAGCCAATTCAACACTAATTAGTTCATTAGACTGACAAGAGTGATTGGAATCCCTTAGGACTAGTCAAAGAATTCAGGTAACTACTCATTATAAAGCATTCAGACACAAGAACACGGAGAATTGGTGAAGGAAAATTTTATTGATCAAAAGCAATTACAAGGACGGTAAAAAAAAAAAAACTACTAAGGCTATGTTTTTTGACGAGATCAGGACTGGGCTTCTTCCCCATCCTCTGCCGCAGGGGTCTGGTCGTCCACACTAGGTGCGTTGGAGGTTGTGTCATCAGATGGTTTGAGTGCAGAAAAGTCGAGATCGGGGAAAAGTTTCTTAGCCGCAACTTTAGCATCAATAAAACCTTCCATGTAAGCCTCGTTGAGTTCATCTTGGAAGGCTGCCTCGACTTTAAACTCTTCCACAGCACTGTCACGAGCATTCTTTAGCTGCCCCTCCAGCTCTGCCACCCTCAAAGATAAAGAGTCCTTTATTGCCTCAAAGGCCTAAGCATCAAAAGTCAGGGCCTCAACCTTTTTCTTGAGGTCAGCGGATTCGTTGAAGACAGCAGTCTTTTCCGCTTCAACCACTGCCCTAGCCTCATTAGCATCCTTGACTTTTTGCTCCAAACCACTAATCGTCTCGGTCAAAGTCTCGATGACCTGGCCTTTCTTGGAGCTCTCGGTCGTCTTCGCCTTCAAGCGGGTTGACAGGCAGAGTGCTTTAACATGCAACTACAAGAGGACAAACAAGGTAAGTGAGAATAAGTCAGAGCAGCCTAAGGTAAAAGAGAGGCTAAGTGGGACCCACCTTGAGAGCATCATGGTTCATGCTCTTGGTAAGTTGAGCGTTAGTCCAGTTGGCGAAAGGGCCCACGTCCTCCAGACTAATGAATTGCTGCATCCTTTCTCATGCAACCTGGATGTCCTCCACAACGAGGGGCTCACTTTGTCGAGCCGAAGGTGATTGGCCTATAGGTGGCGTAGCAGTAGGCGGGAGCGTACCAGCTCCAGATCTGGAGGGCTGACCAGTTGCCTGGACAGCAGGTGTGGCCTTGGCCGCCGCAGGTGGACCAACCGCAGCAGGTCCCTTGTCAGCTGAAGGTTCGACGCTCTTACCCCCAGAGCTGGGTCAAAGGCGCTTGCTAGGCCTCTCCCCGGCGGCCTTTTCCTTCTCCATCTCTTCAAACTTCTTCCTGGCAGAGGACCCCATATTCCTCTTGTCAAGGCCCATGTTGTTTACTAGACCTACAAAACACGGTAAGAATCAATGCACTCGCGATAAAAAGCTGTTGCAGTAGTCATACCAGACTCACTCCTCTTAGCATGAAGGGCTTCAATAGAAGGGTCTGGACCTAAGAGATAGGCTGCCAAGCTCTCACCAGCTACAAGAGGCCCTCAACTCTTGACTGGGTGCTCCCTCACCCTCTCTAACTGGCCTTCCCTAAACTCATCCTCTAGCACAGGGAGTCGTGCTGAGCAAGAGAAAAATGTAGAATGGTCAGACCACTACCTTAAGAAGGAAAACTTACAAAAAAGCACGAAAGGCGCTCACCCTTCTTACCTGGTCTACCCCATTGTCTGGGTATCCGAGGGGTCTGGTCGGTCACATCTTCCCACTGGGCAAACTCCATACCCACGCTATAAACGAAGAAGGATCTCTCCTTCCAGTGCTTGTGGGAAACGAAAAGGTTGGTGATTAGAGCAGGCTGGTCGTCCCGAGCTGAGAAGTAATACCAGCCAGAGCTCTCGTTCTCCATTATTTTGTAGCAATAGAAGAAGTCCTCAGGGGTAAGGGCTTCCTCCTTATCGGTAACCGCCTGCCACAAGGCTGCACAACCCACAAGAATATGCCAGGAATTAGGCATAAGCTGCCTTGGTGCCAACCGGACCCTACTCAAGACTCCCCTAATGGGAGAAGCAATAGAAAACCTTAGCCCCCCGGTCAGTGCACTTTCGTACACCGTAATTTCCCCAAGGCGAGGGAGGCACACTCTGTCCTCGCTCCTAGGAACTCTGTAACTCATAGAGGTCGGGAACTGGTAGGCGAACCAGAGCTTCTGCACCCCTCGCCTCATCTAAGACAGAGGCTATGTGCCTCGCCTCGTGCCTACAATATGGGGCAGAGGGCGACCCGACCCCAACCTCGACCACAGCCACATGAGCGCCTTCAAAGGCATCCACGATGGCCATCGGGCTCCGTGCCCTCGTTGGCCTTACCTCTTGGGTAGCACCCCCAAGGTCTGCCTCAGAGTAATTCGAGGAAGCACTCGAAGCATTGTCTAGTCTAACTCTATCCAGATCCATGGAAGCTATACGCTCAAAGCCAGAGGACAAGCTGATTGGGTTAGGATTCATGATCCTGGGATCTTCAACCTCTCAGAGAGTCTCAAAAACTGCTCTGGATGCCTCTAGTACACCCTAATACACCTACTCAACAAAGGAAGGGTTACTAACAAACCCTAGGGGATACGAATTCCTAATCTTCCACTCGTAGTACCAAATGGCTTTCTGTAGGAGCCAAAACATAAACTCACATACGTAGAGTACCTTAATGGGTGTGAAGACGAAGGAGAAGATGTTGAAGGCCCTCCAAACAAATGATTGTGGCGAGAAGGAAACTGGTGGCAGAAGGGAGGAAGTTTTTGGCTCGAGTGTATGACTTAGAAGAAATGTGCAAAATAGGGGGCCCCTTGATGAACCGCCAAGGTTTTATAGGCCCCCTCCTTTCGAAATCAACAGCACATATCTACCCCAGCCGTGTAGATTGAACGGCCAACAGTTGTAATGCCTAAATCGGTGTACGGGACCCAATACCGCAAAGCCACATGGCGGAGGCACCAAGGGTCGCGTCAATTCACCAAAGGTCGCACTAATTCATCAAGGGGCGCGTCGATTCGATAGATTCAGTAATCATGACAATTTTCAGCACCATAAATGCGCTTTTATGGGCAACATCCCATGCCTCTTTGGAATTTCCACCTTCCAGCCCCGGCTGCCAAGGGAATTGGGGGCATTTGATAATACAACAAGTCCGGCTGGTCTACTCTTCACCGGCAAACCAGTCAGGTTTGCAATATCACAAGTTTGGCTGGTCGGTCCCCAACAGGTAGACCAGTCAGAGCCCTAGCCTCGCCCCGAACCCGCGCCCTCCGAAGTCCTGACCAAGCCTGTCGACAAGCCTAAAGGGACAGAGCACCAGCAGCGCACCAGGTGTCGTCACTAAGGCACGCACCCCGAGATTCTCGCCTGATGATCAGCCTCCACGATCCCATGATTGGGACAGTTCCCCCACGCCTGGGGGCATGATTCATGAAGTCTAAAATCAAGGCATGATTGTCTCTCCCACGAAGGTGCCCATGATCCAAGCCAACACTCTTATAAGAAGAGGCAATCTTTATCTCCAACGAGGTATGAGACACATGAACCTCTTATTATTACTCTGCTCAATTATTTTTAGCCTAATTTTGGCATTGGAGTGTCTTTAGCAGGCACCAAACCGGTGTCCCAAGCAGGAGAATCCATCGCCTCCACTATTAGCATCAGAGGTCGGAAAAGACATACGAATTTACTGCATCATCAATGTGTATGAAAAAATCACTAAAATAAAAGAAAGCAAGACGGGGGTATAGGGGATAGGATACCATGGTGGAGCGAGAATAGAATAGAGGTTCCTAACCTAAACCCAACCCGTTGCCATCTATATCTGTGATTTTTGAGTCCGATTCCACATGTGCTACTGACCTGGTCCAAGAAGCCTGTTCAACCAACCATACTTATAAAGTTACAAGTGAAGACTATAATTTTTTAATCTAGAGACTTGGTTTCTGTTATCGAATATGACATCAAAATGTGAAGGTACATGTCTGGCCTAAAGCTTGAGTTTGCTTATGGGATGGGAGTGTAGGGGATACTGAATCCTTGGATTTGGGAGTGTAGGGTATACTTTTCAGAACGAACTTTCCTTCGAAATTTTTTTAGCACTGCATTGGTTGGGCCATCTATACTAATATTTTTTTTTAGCACTGCAAAAGGTTATTTTGGTATTTGAACTTAAAACTTCTAATGCTTTTTTTTCATAATTTTGAATTTATAAATCATAAAAATACATATGTCCATGTGCTATTCAATGTATATTTAATTCTAACATATTATGGACAGTGATATAAGATAAATGTTTAAACCTAACAAACTTTATCTTTTATGCTCTATGTGTTACAAGTTGATTGGTCACAATTTACCATTGCGTCTTTTAAATATTATATTATTAAGAAGTGTCTTAATTTTATTAAGTCTTGATCATAAATTTAAACTCTTTTGCTATGCTAATTTAACACTTGACTGCCTTTACATTAACAATAAACTTTGTTTTTTCACTAATTCAAATTGAGAAATTTAAATAGTTTTTATGTTCAAGTAATTATCCCTATACTCCGCCCACTCAAACTAAACCTTCAACCTTCCCAATATTTAATTTTTTTATTCACCATATTATTAAATTTAAACTCTTACGTTATCCTAACATAAATCTTGGCAACCTTTACCTAATCCTAATCCTAATAAATATGATCTTTCCATTATTTCTAAAGATTAAAAAAAAAATTTAGAAACTTGAACATCATCCTTTTCATTTCAAATATTACATGCGGATATATACATCCAAGCACATATTTAGGGCGCTCTGGAGTATATATCAATATGCATAAATGGATAAGATAACATACTAATTAGATATTTGAACTTGATTTTTATATTAACTTTATCACGTTGTTAGACTTCTTCCCTATAAATAAGAGATATTCATTTGAGAGCTTCTCCAACTTTTGAAAGAAAGCATTGTTTTTAACTCTAAATTTAAACAGTTTTTATAAATTTTTTTACCAACTACATTGGGTTTTCTTCTTCTTTGGTTTCTTTTGTTTCAATCGATCTCTGAATTTTATGTTTATGGGTTTCAATTTGAATTGGATGAGTTACTAATGTGCCATCTTATAGTGCTTCTTTCTTTTTGCTTAAAATTTTTTTTTTGGTTCCAATTAATTGTTCCAAAATTTTTCTTTTGGATGAATTTAATACAAATGCAAGCCTATTATTAGCTCCCATCTGTCATCATTATTACTTCCATGTTTTGTCTCATCACAAGAAGCTGAAACAGCATGACCATCTTTTTTATTATTCATGAATTCTAGATATTTGCTTAATCAAATAAAGTGAATTTTGGGATCGATTGCATTTTTTTATATAGTTTATTCTAAGATAATAGTAGTAAAATTAAGGTTCAGATGATACTTAATAATGTAATTTTTCTTAAAATTTTTCGTGCACAGTACAAGAGTACTGCTAATATAAAAAAAATAGTAAGAGGTTGTTGTTCTTAAAGGTCTTACAAAGTTTAAAGCCTTTTGGACGCGTCTTTCTTCTTAGCGAGGGAGGCCGAGGTAGAGTTAATCATGTACAAGTTATACCCACTATAACATCTATAAATGAAAACTTTTCGGTTCCTTGTCAATGGGAAACCATTGAATTTTGTTTTTAAAATTTATCCCACTATACACATGATCGCGGGATAACTAAGCCACACGCCACGTGCAATACCACAATTCCTGTTTACTTCATTTGTTATTGAGAAAAAAATTGCGAGATTCTGATGTTTTTTCATTTATCATTGGACAAGGGTTCTTTTCATAGTTATTAAAATAAAAAGCGGAAACAGAAAATGTTAAGAAAAAAAAAAAAGAAAAAACAAAAAGCAAGCAACAATTATGATACTTAATAGGAATGTTATTAAAAAAATTTTGTAAAATTCATAGAAGACCTTTAAAAAATTTAGTGAAGATATTTAAAAAACTTGGTGGAAGCTTAGATAAATAATTTTATAAATACTTAGTTAAAACTTAAGGAGAAAAAATGTATGAAAACTAATATTTAAAGTTTTCAAAACGGTTCTCCTAAGTTTTTTAAAAGTTTTCTAAATATTTCTCAAGTATTTCTCAAAAGTCTTTAAAGTGTTTTTCAAACGTTTTCTCTACGTGTTTTTTAAAGTTTTCTGAATATTTTTCAACGAGTTTCTTTGTTCAAGATGAATTTTCTATGACTATGCTCTTCGATCCTCCTATGAAAAGAAAAAGTTCCTTCTACTTTTTGTGCAGGCATTTGCTGAACTAGAACAACAACGAAAGCCAGAAAAACGACAATTGGATCATGGTGAATAATCAACTGAGAAAAGAGACGCAGAGGTTGCAAAGGAAATTCAAAGGTCACAGTGCATATCAGAGGCCGGTCCAGGATTTTCACTCAATGGGGGTAAAATTTAAAAAGAATCGTACATGAATTTTTAACAATTCCTATAGGATACTTATCCTAATTTAATCTCTAAATTCAATGGTAATTAATCCCTAACTTTTAACAAATTTAAATGCAATTCAACAAATTTGTGACCCTAACTCCTAACATAAATAAATTTTAACAAATTTATAACTTAATAATTGGACACAGTTCGTAGTCCCATGTTACGTTAAAAGTGTAAGTAAAAACTAATCAAAACCAAAATAACATCTAATAAAATAAGATAAAATAAATAAATAATGAACTCAATTCAAATCTTCAATACTTACGAAAGATAGACACGAGAACACTTAGTTTAGTGTCTCTCTTAATTTTAACACATATTGTTTTAATAATAGAATAGAGTATTGGGGTTTTGGAATTTCAAATAAAGGGTTTTATTTGTTTGGCCAAATAATTAAAGGTCAATAAGATTATGTGGGAATAATAACCTGAATTTATAACTTAAGATTAAATAAATATAAATAATTAAAATTACAAAATAGCATTAATTTAAAATTTCAGTGAGAGCGACTACCCGCTCATCCTTTGCTCGGTCTGGCCTTGGTGCTTAAATTTATCTGTGTGCTCTCAAATTTATTTTTAACTAATAAAGTGGTTGTATTGTTAGTGTTATCGCTAGTAATTGCCAATTACACGTCACAATAGCTTACCACGGTCAACTCCAGAGGGTTCAATTTAAAGCCTTTGTTTAAAAAACAAAACACCGAAAAAGTTAAAAAAAAATAATAATAATAAAGAGCCCCATTGAGTTTTGAGTATAATTATTAGAATCGAATCGGATCAGCAAGTTTAATTGGTTGAATTGAAAATCGGATCATAAACCGATATAATTTAATTAATTTATAACTAATGCATGTAAACTAAATTGAAGCGATCAATTTTTTGAAAAATTAATAAACCAACTGACAAGTTCAACCAAAAAAACCATTAACCAATCTTGATTTTTATCCCCTTTTAAAAATTTGATGTATTTGTAACTTCTAAGAGTTGAATTTAGAAACTAAGAATAGAATAAAGTAATGCATGCCACTGTTCTACTAAATTTTTTGTGTTTTAATTTATAATATAAATTATATTTAAGATAAAATATATATAAATAAAATATATTTAATTTATAATATTAATTGAATCGATTGAACCACTAATTAAACTAATAAACTATAAACCAATAATCTTATACCCAATTCAATTATGATAACTTTGATTTTAAGTTAAAAAATAAAGAACCTCGACGTTTGGAAATTGCCAAGCCGGTCCGGCTGGCCAGGGGCGGGCCTACGCTCTCCTCGGTCCAGGTCAGGGCACCTGTACTCACCAATTTGAACCCCACACTGGTCATGTTAGGATTGCAATAAAAAATTGTACGGCGTATAAAGAAAGCTCGTCATTAGAGGATCAAATTGCACCCATTTAGTTTTATGCATTAAAGAAGTCCAGGGACAAGTTAGAGGCTCAGTGGGATTTGGATTATCTCCCAACCATGATTTCATGGAATGCAGATTTTTATTAATATAATAGATGTAATATGATCACATATTTTATTAAATTTATTTTTATATATAATTATAAAATTATTTATTTTAAAATAAATTTTAAATCTAACTCATTTAAATTCTTTATTTTTATGTTAACAGAATAAAAATTTTCATTTCAAATTATAAAATAAAAAGTGTCCAAATTCGGTGGAAGGTGAGACAAGGAACCTTATTGGATAGAGATGGAGGTGCAAAGATGGTATCAAGAATTTTTAATTGAGATTTCGCTGTTGGATAAGGAAGTAAATTATATTCGGATAAACAAATGTTAGAAAAATGGTGATACAAGCAAAGCAATTAACCATCGTTTGAATCCACGTCGATACGCGCTTCTGGGTGCGCATTACGCCGTTAACTTTGTGCAAAAATAATCACGTTAACCACGTCTATATATATAGAGCGAGAGAGAAACCAGTTGAGCAACCGGCATTAGTAAATACTACCTTCTTTCTCATACAACGAGCCAGAGACTGGCAGAGAGAGAAGATATATACTCAATACCTTGTCTCTCTCTACGTATAATTCATATTTCTTTGATGTGTTCAATTTTAGTTGGTTCGTTCACGTCCTCTTCGTTGTCGTTGTCCGTTTGTGCTTTGCATATGTGACTCACGTGAATTGCGAGTGATCGTCTTTGTTCGTTTTTTTTCGCTTTCGAATGTTGTTTGGAATCCGAATCGAGAGTATCTTCGTCGTCTCTTCTTTATTATTTGTTTATCTATTTCCTATGGCGACTTGATGCCGTCTTTGAACGGTGATGGGAGACACCGAGAGTTGTGGTAGCAGAGCTTCGGAGTCGGTGCCGACTCAGAGTCGGAAGCGGAGGCAGAAGGTTGAGGTTTATCACGAGATTGTTCGCAGACTCAGAGATTCGGATAACGAAGAGGCTAGTCTGCCTGGTTTCGAGGACGAGCTTTGGGTTCACTTTAATCGACTTCCGATTAGGTACTCCAGCCCTATCTTGCTGACTCTTTAATTATGCCGTTGCCATTCGACTCAGGGAAAGAGAGAGAGAGAGAGAGAGGAAGATAATCTTTGTTATTTGATAATTCCGTTGGTATTCTTAACATTTGGCGGGCAAACTGAGGAAAAAGGGGATTCAAAACTCCAAAATTTTCGATTATACTCGTATTTATAATTCTTTTTTTTTTCTTTTTTCAATTTGGTTGCTGAGAAAGCGGTTGATAAATAATTGAACTTTTTAAAATTTCATTCCTATTGTCCACTTTACCTTCTGTTTGACGGCCAAGAGAACTGAGGAATTCTTGCCATGTTCCAGAGCGATGGAAGCTATAAGAATCTGGACTTTCGTTTACTTTTCCTACCGTTTCTTGGCTAGTAAACAAAGGATTATTGTTTCATGTTTTCCTTCATTTTTTCCACTTTATCCAAACCTTTATATGGTTATCGGTATCGGTGTATTGGAATAGTTCTGGAGATGTTATTTCATTTGAAATGAATATTTTCATTATTAAGATTTGGTTTCTGGTGCTATTATGGAATAGCCGTTGAAGAAACTGGGCTGCCTTTTTTTTTTAATTATGTAAAAAAAGAATATATGGGATCAGTTTTATATTTAGTCTTACTAATAATATTATGTTGAGTAATTTGGCAGGGACTTCTATTTTCTTGAATCCAAAATTTGGCTTAGATTACGCTTTCTATCTAATTGTATACTTTAACGATGGTTGATTCACTGCGAGCTTTGGACTATTACAGGTATGCCATGGATGTGAATGTAGAGAGGCCAGAAGAAGTTCTCATGCACAAGAAATTGTTGCATCTCGCATATGACCCTACTACTAGACCTGCGATTGAAGTCCGCCTTGTGCAGGTAAGCCATTTGAGAAGCTGTTATGTACTAATTTAGAAGAACTTAGTCTTCAGTTAAATGCAGCCTTAACTTTGTGCATTATAGTTCTTTATGGTTTTTACCTGGATCCTTGTTGCGTGTGGTTGTATCTTGATAACTTGTTGCATTTGACGATAGATTGAAAGTTTGATGAAATTTGTTACTTGTATTGTTTTGAACAGCTTTCCAATACTCCTCATTTTGGACCTTTTTTTTTTTTCCTTCTCAATGCTGGCAACTTTTTAATGTGTCAATTTATGTTATCTTTCTGGTAATACATGTTATAAAGGAGAAACTTCTCTTAAAACTCTTTTCACAGTGCAGAAAATATACTTTTTTACTATCTTCAGAAGCAGGGTAGACTGGGTAGGTCTCCGAGTATTCCCAAGTATGTAAGTAGACCAATTGTGAGGCGGGAAACAGAGATTGTGCTTCGAGTCATAAGATGCAACATGGTTGAGTGTATATTTTAAACAAATGATATGAGGAACAATTTATTTTTTGGTGGGTTGTGTGTGGGTGTGCATGTTTGCTGTATGACAAGGTGGTGGCAAAGTTCAAGTTAGATAAGAGACTTAAGACCCAACTTTAGTTATAAGTCTAACGGATCTTTGCACCTGAGCTGATGCAATTTAAGGTTACAGAACTGAATTTGCTGAAGTTGGTAGAGTTGACAAACTTCAGGGCCCACCCTCCAAAGAGATGTGCATTAGTAGAGTGGACTTTCCCAATATGTGTTTGGTTAAGAGATGAATATTTCAAGCCCTGTCTTGGTCGAGTTCTTGTGTGTATATGTGTGTGTGTGTGTGTGTGTGTGCATGCATGCAGGGGTGTTTTAAAATTTTCTTGTGTATATGTGGGTATATTTTTTTGAGTTATTTTTTTATTTACTTAAACTTAAAAGAGCAGGAAAAAAACATATATTTTGATGCTTGAGACAACCTTTATGTGCATTTTAGAGTTGGACAAGCACCTTATTCTTCTTTTAACTCGAGAATACTTGTTTTAGTTTTACCCAGCTAAACATTATCTTGCAAACGAAAAAAGAATGCACAAGTAAGAGGTATAATAAAAATTACCTCCACAATTCTTATGCACTTGTGAAAATTGGTGTTGGAATAAGTGATTCATTAATTTATCTCTGCCAAGTTGGTTTTTCTGGTATATATTTCTTGTTAATCTTCACATAACTTTTGCATGTCTTATGCATATTTAATTTTTGAAATTAATATTAGTTTGTTGCTCCTCCATTTGCTTGGCCAAGTGCATCTGGGTGATTTCTCTCTTGTGCAGGTTCATCCTGTCTCTGATGTAAGCTGCAGCGATTCTGTTCATTTGAACTTCATAAGAAAAGTGGATGCACAAACTTCCGATTATCCTGGCAGGCAGAGGCATGATAATATGAACGTTATCTGAACTACCTATTTTTGCTCTAAAAAGATTGTCAATTTCTTCAACGCCGTGTAAACAGCATTTCGTATACTTCAATTTCCTTGATTTTCAGCATTCATCAACCATTTGCCTTTGGCTTGTCACCAAATCTTGAACTTGCACGTGAAGCAAACAAATCAAATGGTCAACTTGGAGATGATGGCTATCTGCACTTTTTCCGGTAAATACTTATGAAAGGTTTACCCCTGATTGAGCATTTCTTTAAACTTTTCTAGTATGCAGTTTCTACCTGCTTGATGTCATATTTATACGTCTATTTATTTGTAAATGTAACACCAAGGTCACCTTGATCTTATAGGCTGAGTTGTGGAAAATTGAACATGATTGAAAAAAGAGAAGGGCTGACCAGGAATGTGTTTTTTTATTAACAAAGTTGTACAATGGTTTAGTAAACACCCCCACCAAAAAAGGAAAGAAAGAAAGAAAAGAAAATAGTGGAGTATTGCAGAGATGTTGGCTTAGAAACTGTAAATCTCCAGATAAGCAAGTCACGTGGAAACTTGATGTAGGCCAGTTCTAATAGAGTGATGGTTGAAGGGAATGCCAACCCCCAAACAGGGGTCATCCCAAATCAGTTGTGGTTCTTCTAACAGGAGGGCTACAGCCTCTTGATTCCATCAAGTGCATGAAAAAGAGAAGAAAATAAAGGAGTCAGGAATTTTTTTTTCTCTAAAGAAGCAATAGGAATAAAGGGAGAGGAGATTGTCATGACATTTATGTCCCATTGAAAAAGCATCCAATGCATGTGTAACAATAGTCCTTGGAACAAGGCTAGCAGAAAAGTTACATGTTACTAAGACTGAATAATTTCATGTACACTGCAAGTATGATGCACAACAAAATCTGATTTTTAACTCCCAAATTGTTTAGTTATGTAGAAGACTTCATGGTTGATTAAGATTGTCACTTAGATGATAGAATAGAAGTCTTCTTGATCCAATTCCCGTTCTTCATTCGATCTGGGGTTGTGAACCTCACAGAATTGTGGGTTGATGGCTTGTGATGGTCACAAGAAACATACGAAAACATTGACGAACTGTTCTTGGTTGTGCAAAAGTGTCATACTCATCTGTATGTTTGGTCCTTCATTCTTATTGCAACATTGGGATCTTCATTCTGCTGCTATGTTGGAGGGTTCATAATTGGTATTTTTCTAGAGCATCCAGTCTTTATCTTGTATTACATGAAAAGCTTCTTAGTATGATAAAAAACTGTGATCGTTTCACTTCTTCACCTCATCTGTTGACGTAGTTTGTGTATTACATACTAGATTTGCAAACGGGAGCTAATTCCCAACTTAGTCTGAAGAAGCATCTTTTTTATACCCCAATAATTCGTATTGTCCTTTTACCAAAGAACTTTATCCAAAGCTCTTGCCAAATTTATTCTTACTGTCAATTTTGAACTACTTCATGTGCTAGATTATAGTAATAGTTTTGAATATGCTATTATGTTTGGACCTCACACCTGAGTTGTTCCAGCTAGATGCTTCACCAATTTCTCACATCTCTAACTCTATGATTAATTCATCTTATTGCAATAGGTTTTCCTAGGATATATTCTACATATGATGTTGTGAAAATTTGTTTTTGAAATAGATATCTGTTAGAAGTAATGTTTCAACTGATTGCTGAAAGATTTTTAAGTCTTGATCAACTGACGAAGCAAGAATTCCAAAATTATGCAGGAATATGTATGAAATTACAATTTCGACGATTGACAAGCCAAAACTCCTGAGTCAGGTAGCTAAATTTTCATTTATTCCAGGATAGGAATTCCTTTTGCATGACTCTTAAATTTTTGGTGTTTTCCATCTTACAATATTATTCTTTGATGGGAAGATCATTACTTGTGGAGCATCACGACATTCCTTGGGGTTCATCTGATTTCATGGCTTATGTATTGTTTGTGGTCATGTATACAGTGCAGCCACATTGTTAACAACTATGATGTATCTGATCTCAAATCTTGTTTCCTAGAGTATGTCATATAGATGTGCAACCGCTAGCCACTGAAAAAAATTTATTCTGACATTGTGGGGATATTCAGATTGTTGGAGTGCTAAGTGTATAATCAAGATTAAAGGCGCAAAACTGTGACTCAAAACCCTGGCATACGCAATTATCATGATATCCACTGTTTTCTCTACCTTTGCAACACAAGCACAGACAAACACAAAGATATAAATGATATAGAATATCGTGCTTCTTCCAATAGGAAAGCATGTTTTTCTGCATCCAACTGATGGCCAGTTTCCAATTGATATTGGCTGCATTATTCAACAGCAATTATGATCACTGACAAGCTGATAGGGTAATATACTTAAATTTCATTGCATTCATTTACAAATATAACATAGTAACAAACAGTGGGGAAAAAAAATCATCAAGATGTTGGGAAAACCATTGTTCTTGTAGGCCTTAAAGTTGAACTTTGTATCCCTTTAGAGACAGTTATTAATCTCCCGGCACATGACTAAATGTAGTAAGAGTTTGTTTTCTTCTTGTTCGCCATCTGGGGTATCTTTTTCTTGATGTGCATTAGGTTTTGAATCTATTTATCCAACTTCTTCTCATGCTGATTCCAACAATGCTCATTTAAATTGACTGGGGCAATCTATAGTGTTTGTTTTTAAGCTAAGTTGATGTTCCTTGTTTGACATCTGAAATTTATTGTATGCTTACTTTGCAGTTGACTTCCTTGCTTTCCGAGATTGGGCTGAATATCCAAGAAGCACATGCTTTCTCTACCACAGATGGTTACTCCTTGGATGTATTTGTTGTTGATAGCTGGGTATACAAGGTACTTTGCTCTTTCTCTTAGTCTTTCACCAATATATGCCAGTGGTCAACGAGAAACAGGATACATAAATTGCATGGAAGAGGGCTATTTGTTGAGTGCTGCTTCCTTGCCATTTTATCCTTTTGGTAAATGGAACTGCATTTTGTTCTAGTTTCATAACTTGTTATGTCATGTCTACGTTCTTCATGTCTGGTTAGCATATTTTAGTGCACAGGTCTTCTTAGTATTTCTTTGCAATTTATTTTGAATTTCATGTGTTCTTCATGTCTGGTTAGCATATTTTAGTGCACAGGTCTTCTTAGTATTTCTTTGCAATTTATTTTGAATTTCATGTGGTTGATTGATAATTTAACAAAAACTGCAAGATCATGTAGCAATGCTTAATTGCGTGTTGATGTCACCGTCTTTGCAATTTGGAGTGCAATAATATTCCATCTTGTATTATACTTTGGATGAGTAAGAATCTTGATTTTCCATCAGATTAACTGCCGTTATCCTCAAAATACTCTAGAAACTTACATTGATAAGTGTTCTTGACGACTTCTTGTGAATTGGGGTTCACAATGCATATGAAGGTTTGATATTCACTACAATTCTTTTTCAAAGAAATGATACAATCAATACATTTATCTCCTTCCTGTCTATATTCTCCGAGATTTTACAATGTTTGATGGGTGGTTATTGTGTCAATGGTGGTTCACAAAGCATATGCAGATTAGTATTTTACAGGAAAGGAATGTGGACTAGGAAAGCCCAATTTGTGGTTTTGATAATATGAGATGTGTCATTCAATGAGTAGTGAAGTCATGCACTTTTCGAAGTCTTGCCTTATGGCTTTAATGCTATGTCTGGAGCTTGGATTTACCAAGGGAAAGAAAACGAAAGGGTTGAAATTACTCATATATAGTTTTTTTTTTTAATGGGTAATCAAAAAAAGAAGATCAAATACCTATTCATTTTCTTCTCATTTTTTCTACCCCTATCAAAATAAATAAATTAGTTTCTTTCACTGTATTTTCTTTTCCTTATTTTTCCTTTCCTTTCTTCATAAATACAAGATCCAGACCTATCGTAAGATCAAATGTTTTAGGAGAGCATATAGTCAGACCATTAACATCTTCATGCAGAAACTGAGGAAGAAAAATAAAAGGTGAAGTGTTGTTGTAGCTGTTTTTGTCCTTTTAGATCATCCGGTATAACTACTTTCTGATTCTTTTAGGACTGGTGGAATATGGTGAATGCCCTGTATTACCTCTATTGCTACATTGCAAGGGCACTACAAGGTGTCCGTCAAGTCACATTAAATTCTAACATTTGTATAATTGTTGGTTCACATTGAAACCAGTTAAAGAGGATCATTTTAGATAAATTGGAAAAACACTGGCAAACAGACACTGCTGTTGTTTTACTTATACTTTTCAGATTTTTAGAAAATTTCATCCTGGTTCTGCATATTTTGTGCCCTCAATAGCGAAATGTCATTGTCATTTCTAAGTTTTACTAGACATCTGATCTTGTTTGTTTTCCCTAAGTTGTTTTTCATCAATATTGGTATATTAGATAGTTCAACTTTTTTCTACATCGTAATTATAGGACTAGCTTTTGACCTCAATTGCCATACCTATGTTACTGGAACACGGATTGTTCCGGTACGTGGAACTGAAACGGAAACGTGGTATGCCACTTGTTCTAAAATATGGTACGTTAGGGGTAGACTTCTATAAAGTATACTATTAGAATTAAAGTACTACTGGAAGAATTTTCTTTAATAATCATCCATTTAATTAATCATGATTTATGTTTTTTTAAATTAATCATCTAAAAACACATTCTAGGAGTATTATGACCCATTTTCTTGCATATTATTATACCAAAATTTTATTCTTTCTATATTTTTGTTCATTATAATTGATTTTTTGTTCTCCGTTAGGTAGGTAACCTTTAAAGATGTAAATAGAAAAAAAAATTGGGATCGCTAGATTGACTGTTTTGGAACGCCAGAGTACCATGTTTCGGAACGCCGTTTCAAAAACGTAATTTGCTAGGGTAGTAGAGTATTATGGTAACACAGTGCCAGACTCTCATATAGGGGAATCTTTAAGAATGCTATGGGAATTTTTTCATTTTTCTATTCTATCTTATCCCTTACAAATTGCTTTATTTGTCTGCTGAAAACTTTAGGAAACAGAGCAGCTTAGAAATGTATTGATGAAGGAAATTCCAAAGACAGAGGTAAGCTGGCTATGTACTGTTTGTCAGTTTTGATGCGTTATTTATAATGCATATAATTAAATGGTGTACTTTGAAGTGCATTGCAGAAGATATCTAGGTCGAAACATCATTTCATATCTCCAGTTGGGGAGTTACGAAAAACTGGGAATGATCTATGTCCTGGCCTCGTCCACATACCTACTGATGGCAGTGATGTTTGGGAAATTGATCCCATGCTTTTGAAACCTGACCACAAAATTGCTGCTGGATCATATGGAGATTTGTGAGTTTTACTATTTCTTTTGATAAGTAGTTTTCCGTATTTTATGCCATTGATATGATTGTTTTTTATTGCATGTTCAGCAGTATGTCTTCATTCACACAGGTATAGAGGTACTTTCTGTAGCCAGGATGTGGCCATCAAAGTTCTTAAGGTTGAGTATCTAAATGAAGATGTGCGGAGGGAGTTTGCTCAGGAAGTTTATATACTGAGGTTTGTTGCATTATGTGCTAATAATTCCCTTCAACCATGATTTACTTACTAAAGTTGGTACTTTATTTCTCAGGACGTGTTGAATAATAGTGTTTGCTTTCTCGTGGATTGAGCAAATTTTTTGGGCTGTATATTTGCCACAAGTTTTATTATAGGTCTCAGATTCCTTTCATGGATGGAATCGATGGATGCAGTTTGTTCTCTTAGGTAGTATGATTGTTCTTGTGAAAAATTCTCAGCCAGAACCTTAAAAGCAAATGATATTACTAATCCACTTGACACTGTTTGATTGATCTAGTTCCAGGATCGGTCCACTTGTGCATCATATGATGTGGATGGCAGAGACGTGCTTGTATAAATAAGAATAACCATGTTCATCGATACAATTTTAACTTTAGAGACTGGTTTCTGTATAAAAAAGAATACTGCATTCATCAATACAATTGCAAGTCTTTTTCCCTTTTGTAATTTGAGTTACTTGGAATGCACAATTGCACATAGCACCAATCAAATGTTGGCAATGAGTTTTGCAGTTTCATCTTTGCCCTCAAAATAGCACAATATATGCAATAAGAGAAAGGCATCTAAGTAGAGTATTTATGCACGATAACTTGGTAAGATATATTTTAGTGTGTCCTGCATTCTGAGTAACTCTTTCCATTACTGAAAAATGTTTCCTAATTAAAGATCAGATGTTTCTGGTGGAACTGAAGTGAATTTTCTTTGATCCTTGTGTGTAATTCATGACCACTTAAGATTTAAAAATTTTATTGTTTTGATAACCTTTTTTAGGGATACAAACAAAGTTTTGAGATTGTGATGTATCCACCAAGCATTTAACTCGGACTGGTTCTTTGAGTAATCATTGACACAAAACATTAATATGTATAGAAAGTTAGGCCTACTTTCACAATCTCGCCATTTCTTTTTCAAATTTGCAGAAGCGTTCGTCACAAGAATGTTGTGCAATTTATTGGTGCATGTACAAGACCGTCAAGCTTATGCATTGTGACTGGTGATTCTATATTTCTTATACACACATTATTTAAGTTGTTGATTTCCTTTTTTTGGCTATGTACCTTTTTCTTTAAATGAGTCTACCTTGCTAGGTTTTTTGGTGTTTATTTGCTTCCATTTTCAGAGTTCATGTCCGGTGGGAGTGTGTATGATTTTATGCATAAGCAGAAGGGCATTTTCAAGTTACCAGCCTTATTAAAAGTAGCAATTGATGTTTCAAAGGGGATGTGCTACTTGCACCAGAATAACATAATCCACAGAGACCTCAAGGCTGCCAATCTTTTAATGGATGAAAATGAAGTAAGAACCTGCATTGATAATTACTCGGTCATCTGTTTATCTACTTCTTCTTGCTGTTGTTATTCCTATTATCAGTTCGGCTTTGATTACACTATGTTTAAAGTTGCGGTTCTTATGCCCCTCCATTACTGTATGTGGGACCTTTGTTTCACTAGAGCACTATTAGGTTCATGTCATGCATGCCAAAAATCTATTCCATTGGATATCTATAGCCATAGAATTCATGAATGTGCGCTTTATCATCTAAAAGCATTAAAGATACAACTTTAATGTGGAGTGCCTTATGGATGGGGCAGGTTTTGATGTCGGATGAACTTGATATTGGGCATGCATCATGGGGATAGGCTAGACAATGTAATCCAATGCTAGGACGGAAAATGTTGGTCCCTTGAAAGTTATTGAGGGTTCCTGACATTGACATCTTTTCGACCAGGTTTAATTTGTTCTCAGCCTTGGTTATTGTTTTGTTGTGTATCATACATATAGTCTGATATGTTCCAAGCTTGAAATTTTTTCATGTGCATATCATACATCTCCACGGTCAACATATCAGTTTAGAACCAGGTAGATGTTACATAACACTTTTGTCTCCAGATAAACTTCAGCTTAGGTATTATTTTTAAGGTTTCTCTTCTTAATTTTCAAACTATTGTTAGGTATTGAGGAAGTTATTGTTGGTTACTTATCAAAATAAAAAAGGGAGCTATTGTTGGTTGAAGTAAATCATGTTTTTCTGTAGGATTCATCTTCATACAACCACCCACTCAACAGAAAAAAAGAATAATAAAAATAAATAAATAAATAAAACACACACACACACACACACACACAACAAATTGAAAAAAAAAAAAAAAAGAGGACTTACTGATTACATTTTATGCTTGACTGTACATTATGTTATCAACCTGGCAAGTCTTATTGATAGGAGCATTATTAAGTAGGTACTATGTGTAACATCATCATCCTATTTTTGATCTTCAATCTGCTGAAATATCCCAAGCTCTCCCCGACAGGTCGTTAAAGTAGCTGACTTTGGTGTTGCCAGAGTGCAAACGCCATCTGGAGTGATGACTGCTGAAACTGGAACATATCGTTGGATGGCTCCAGAGGTTGGTTTTCTGCAGATAATTTTGGATTTTGCCCATATTATTTACTTCACAAGTTGCAATGGTGGGACATTTTATTCTGAGTCAGCATTTAAAGTTGTTAAACCTTATTTCCAATCCTGCTGTTGAATGTGATTCCAAGGTGACTGACTAGGATAATAGTTTTGTTTCCAAGGCCATTTGGTTTACTGGCAGCCTTACCCTGTGGGACCTATGCTCTTTCATGAGTCAATTTGCTAATTTGTTTGGATGCTTGAAAGGTTATTGAACACAAGCCGTACGATCGCAAGGCTGATGTTTTCAGCTTCGGAATTGTACTATGGGAGCTGCTTACAGGAAAGGTTCTGTGACTTCTGTCATGTAGCAACTCAATGCATTTTTTCCCCTTCTTTTGAAACTAAAAAGCTTATTCATCCGTCACTTCTATTATGTTATGATTGTACAGACTTCAAAATGACAATAATCTTTTGTGTTTTAATCATGTTCCAGCTTCCTTATGAACACTTGACCCCATTACAAGCAGCAGTTGGCGTGGTTCAAAAGGTATTCCATAAATGATTGCATTCACTGAATCTCAATTTCCATGACTTGAACTAGAGTTCCTTATTTATATTTTTCCTCATTAGATGAAATTTAGTCCAATTTTCTAAACCAGGGCTGTGCCTAGCATTGCCTATGAACTACCGAATTGTTTCTACATGGTTGACCTGCTGGCACCAACTAAGGATAGTTGGCATTTGCAATCTGCCTACTTTTTCTTTCTCAAACATCAAAACTTTTTGGTGCTTTGTTTGCGTTGGGATTATCTGAAACTGTTCAAGTTACTTTTTTTAATTGACATCGGTTTTTAGGGTCTAAGGCCTACGATACCAAGGGACACTCATCCAAAGATGGTGGAATTGCTTGAAAGATGTTGGCAGCAAGACCCATCTTTGAGGCCAGAATTTCCCAAAATAATAAAGATCTTGCAACACATGTCAGAGAAGGTATGGAAAAGCTTAGAGACATTTTTCACTTCCACTCGGCTTATCGAGAGACTTGAAGTGAGCATCTTAATTTTTGGTATAGGTTGCAGAAGAAGAGAGGACTGGCAAAAGGAGGAACAATCTAGGAGATATTTCTAAACTGGCGGATAGGTGGCCAGTGAAAAGGCAAGAGAGGGAGGATGCTGGATAGTGTTTAGATAATTTCAAATTAGTTTGTGCTTTCTTGTATTTCCGTTTGGTTTCGTAGATCTTGTCTTTGACCATCAATATAAATGGGTGCCGAAGTATCTGTATATGGTTACTGTAGGTCTTTTGTAATAAGGACATAATTGTATATGACAATTATAAATTTTAGTTGAGGTGCGAGGTACGAGCAAACTGGTTCAGACATCCAATCATAAAAAATAAAAATAAAAAAGAAAAGTGTAGATTTTAGTATAATTTTTTAAATCTAATGGAATGACTGTAATTGTTAGAAATCCTAAGGAGGTCATTGTAATTTATCCAACAAACAATTGTGGTCCTTCAACATACTTGCCATGGGCCATCATAACAATCGTTGCATGCCTTGCAAATTCATAATACCAACCGGCATACAGATATAGATAGTTGGGCAATTGATGCTTCACTATCACGGGCCCATTTGGATGATGATTAGGTTGATTCGATGAGCAATTGAACAAAATGTTGGGTTTCTAAGCGGCATGTGAAATTCATTTCTGTTTAAATATAGCAATTAAGGCGGAACGAAAGCGAAGTTTTTTGGATGCCAATTTTGCTTACATTGGACGTGACACAGAAGCCATGGTCTAGTTGAGACCGAACACGGGCCTTTTCTTAACTTTCATAGGCCGAGCAGGCAGATCCGTCCGCTGTGGACCACTATTCATGCAATCCAAGAATATTGAGGCAGCTAAGTCACCGGTTTGTTGAGTTGGTGCGGATGCGCGAGAGTGCCTTTAACTAAAATATGTTCTAGAGTGTGTATATATATATATTTATAAGAATATAAGTACATACATTTACAATAATTTAAACAATTTCAAGACATTACACCTCAAATTCTTTGTAACTAGCTCCAATTCAAGGTGGATTATGAAAATTAAATGCATTCATACTACTGTGCAGTATAGTTTCAATAAATAATAAAAATTGTCCATAAATAAACAAGATTAATGTTGGCTTTGTTGCAGTCAGTTCCACGGATTATGTGACTTAAGGAGAGGGCTTACCACCAGGGACAGAACTAGAAAGTGACAACGAGGGCCATGACTCTACTTTGATAAGATTCCATTTAACTCTTATAAATTTAGAATATTTTTACAATAAGAGTGTATATTGCCCCCCTCAAAATTTTAAAACTTTTCCTTTTGATCTTTTAAAATCCAAGAATTTTTTCAAACCCCAAAAAAGTTGAAATTTTTTTTACCTTAAACTTCTAAAAATTAACATATCTTTACCTTAATCCCCCTACAAAATTTAAAATTTTTTATCTTGACTTTTAAATTTTTTATCTTAACTTGGTCTTTTACAGTCCCTCAAAAATATTTATATTTCCACCACTGCTTATGACGCTTAATATTACATGAGTTTTGTATGGTATGCTTGTGTACGAGAGAATAGATTTGAGCTTTAAACCACCACGAATAAATTAAACACGATTACTGGCAGATAAATAAATTAAGTTATTTGAATTTAATTTATTAAACTCAAATTATTAAAAGAATAAATTAATTTATTGATATGCACTCTAAAATTATATAAAAATATTAACCTAATCAAGTTCAGCAGAACTAATTTGTGGGTAATCCTTAATAATAATTATTATTAAATTTACAAACCAGGGCTTTTCTGGCAGTCCGCGGCTCGCTTGTCGTGTCCACTGTCTTGTCATGCGGGATGCGGAAAATGGTGTTCCTTGGGAGAGACAATATAGAGACACGTATAGTACTCTATGATGCCAATTGACGACAAGGGTGGTACTGGAATTTTTTCCGTTTTCTCAGCTCAGCAAACCCAGATGTGTTTTGACAATTGGACGGCTTTGATTTCTGACAGCCAAATCTCGAGATCCGCAAACAACACCTTCTCCCACTAGGGTTCGGCTCCCCTCTCGTCATCCCCCAGTCTCACGTTTTCACTGTTTGTCTGTTACTACCAACTCACACCTCTCCTGGCACTAATGGCGGTGTTTAAAAAACGTTTCTTTTAGTTTCTTCTTTCCCTAAAACTCTCAAAGTCTCAATCATCTAGGACGCCCTTTTCTTTTTGGTTTGACTCTCAGTCTTAGGTGACAGGTGGTGGTTTGGTTTAATTCTTTACTTAAATGGAGAAACTGAGAAAGTCCTTCAAATCAATCTCTGAACAACCCCACCAAAACCACTCATCAGAAGAACGGAGAATCCTCTTGCATCAACAGGACGATCCAATGGCTCAGAGCGACCGGAGAGAAACGGTCCTCAAAATCAACGGCCAAGATAGTCCCGAGATCGCATCGCAGTCACCGTCACAGCCCACCGACGGCCAGAGTGTTAATCGAGTATGGAGAGACTCCAGCTACGATTTCTCCAACGATGCGACTAAGGTCGCGAGAGAGTTCGATTTCGGCACCGATTCGCCTCTGTCTCAGAGCTCGCGAGGAGGCTTATCGAAGATCGCTGAGAGTCCCGGTTACGGTCAGTTGACGCCGAGGGATGTTAGGGTTTCGCCTAAGGAAGCCACGGCAGAACCGGTTCAGCGACGGTCCAATGCCGGTGGTGGCGGGGCCGGCGGTGAAGACGAGGTTCTGGTTTGCAGTTCGAACTCTTCTTTTCGGCGGAAGTCGAGCTTGTTGAAGACGAAGACGAAATCGAGGCTGTTGGACCCGCCGGAGCAAGATCAGAGATCTCAGGCACAGAGGCAGATGAAGTCTGGAATGTTGGGGAGAAGTAGTGAAATCGACGAGGATGACCCTTTCTTGGATGAAGATTTGCCTGAAGAATACAAGAAGATGAAGTTCAACACATTGTCCGTCCTTCAACTGATGAGTTTGATTTTGATTATAGCTGCTTTAGCTTGTAGCCTTGCAATTCCGAGATTGAGGAGGAAAAGACTATTTGAACTCGAGCTGTGGAAATGGGAGCTCATGGTTTTGGTTCTAATCTCCGGTCGATTGGTCTCCGGTTGGGCAATTCGGATTGTCGTTTTCTTCATCGAGCGCAATTTTCTTCTGCGAAAGCGGGTTTTGTATTTTGTGTATGGGGTGAGAAATGCTGTTCAGAATTGCATCTGGTTGGGTTTGGTCTTGATTGCTTGGCAATGCATTTTTGACAAGAAGGTTGAGAGAATGACTAATGGGAAAGTCTTGCCTTTCGTAACCAGAATCTGGGTTTGTCTTTTGGTGACTACCTTGATATGGCTTCTGAAAACTCTTCTTGTTAAGGTTCTTGCTTCCTCCTTCCATGTGAACACATTTTTCGATCGTATTCAGGAGTCCTTGTTTAATCAGTATGTGATTGAGACACTAGCTGGCCCTCCGTTGATTGAGATTCAGAACGAACAAGAGGAGGAGGAGAGGGTCATGGCTGAGGTTGAGAAACTTCAGAATGCAGGGGCTACTATGCCTGCTGAACTCAGGGCAAATGTTTTTCCGAGGAGTGGGAAAGTGATAGGAAGTGGGAGACACCAAAAGAGCCCCAAGCTAGGAAAAAGTCCCAGATTTTCTGCTGCTACCACCCCGCGTAATCGAGACGAAGGTATCACAATCGACCACTTGCACAGGCTGAACCAGAAGAACGTTTCAGCTTGGAATATGAAGAGGTTGATTAATACTGTTCGAAAAGGGGTTGTATCGAATTTGGATGAGCAAATCCAGGATTCAACTGGTGAGGATGAGTCTGCAGTGCAGATCACAAGTGAATTCCAGGCAAAAGCTGCAGCCAAGAAGATATTCTACAATGTGGCGAAGCCAGGGTCCAAGTAAGCTTTTATCTCTTTGCCCATAGCTTGTCAAGTGATAACTTGGTTTCTTAGCAGAGCTTTCTTCACTTGCTTGATTGTATTGTGGCTTTCATTTTATCCATGGATTACATTCATATAGAATGGAGAAGGCCTGCTCAAAAAGCAAATTCAGTTGTTCTGTATTTATGCGTTCCTGTGTGCATGATAAGGACTTGTATTCTTGGGTTGAATAGAGCAAAAGAGTAATTGATGCCAGATATTTTTGTGCTATGGCGTACCCATAATGCAACTTGGGCAAAGATTAGGAAGCAATATGACTCAGGGAACTAGTTATAATGTCAACTCTTTTTACTAAATGGATCTTTTATCTAATTGCCAAAATTGGAGCACCATATCTATGAACACACAGTCTCCTTTTATGCATGTCTTCTAAATTTGCATCTTGTTGGTTCGCATTTATATGCCATGTCTGAATAGTTTGCCTTTTGTTATCAGATTCATCTACCCGGAGGATCTGATGCGCTTTCTGAGAGAAGATGAGGCTTCAAAGACCATGCGTCTCTTTGAAGGAACAAGTGAAGGCAAGGGAATCAGCAAGCGAGCTCTGAAGAATTGGGTGGTAAACGTTATCTTCAATTTTCCACACCTTCATTTCTTCTAGTCCTGGTTGGTAGTTTCACAATTCAGATACTCCTATATTTTTCTTGAATGCAATTATGATGACTCTCTCTTGCCTTCACTTGGCAAGGCATTTCAGTCAAAGAATTACTAGGTAACTAGAGTGATGGTAGGGCAGATATATGTGAAATCCATTTTCACAGTACAAAGCCTCGGATAAATGCATACAATATATTCATCAGAAGATAATTGTATTTGAAAAAGTAAAAGAAACGATTGATATGGTTTTGAGCAACTACGTTTGTTTGATGAAATGTAAAGGATAAAGAGATAGGAGTTAAGAGTAATAAGTGCTGCATTAAGAACGCAGAAGATCATTAAAAACACAAAAAAATGAGGTAAATTCTGCCATTAATCAACATAAAATGTTTTTGTCACTTTGATGTGATCCTATCATCTTGTCACAAGCTTTGCACATAAACATTATGCCCTGAGCTTGAGCTTTTTGATTAGTCGCCCATGAGCCTACCTAAATTGAGTACGTAAGATGAGATCAGCTTGTTTCATGGCCAATTATTTTCAATGAACACCATTGATTAAATTTCAGGACTACACAGCATGACAATTTTTTTTTCCTTTCTTATTTGTTTTTTTGGAATAACAAGGTAGCACCTTTTAAACCGATAATTTCACTGGACTTCAATATTTGTAGTAATTTTTAGCCGAACCAACTGCGAAGCATCAGTTGGGCTGGTATGAACTCGGCTCACTTATTCTTTTTTCCAGAATGTATTAATGATAGCATTAAACATTGCAACAATCCACCGTCCCCATTAAAGGCATTCCTCTTGTTCAGAATAGAAATGTCTTACTCCAAAAGTCAATAGTTCATGACAATCTTAGCATGCAGTTATCATCTTCTTCCCCCAGAGCATGATGAGTCAAAGACTATATCTGGTTCAGCGAATTGATAGAAGGTTCAAAAGATACATTTCAACATGATTTCCAGATAGCTATGA
Source organism: Euryodendron excelsum (assembly GCA_033060915.1). Taxonomy (NCBI): domain Eukaryota; kingdom Viridiplantae; phylum Streptophyta; class Magnoliopsida; order Ericales; family Pentaphylacaceae; genus Euryodendron; species Euryodendron excelsum. The sequence goes on along the minus strand of CM065389.1, from coordinate 1,695,999 downwards.
TTTACTTTTGAAACAGATTATGTCTTTGGGAGTTTAATATGAAACCACAGCAAATTTATTATAATTATTTTTATTTCCCAGGTTAGTGCATTCAGAGAACGGAGGGCGCTTTCATTGTCCCTCAATGACACAAAAACAGCTGTGAACAAACTCCACCAGATGTTGAACGTCGCTGTAGGAATCCTCTTATTGGTTATCTGGCTTCTTGTACTCAAAATTGCAAGTACCCATTACTTTGTCTTCCTAGGCTCCCAGCTTCTTTTGGTGGCGTTTATGTTTGGAAACACATGCAAGACAACATTTGAGGCAATTATCTTCTTGTTTGTAATGCACCCATATGATGTGGGTGATCGCTGTGAAATAGACGGAGTTCAGGTAATCAAAATCTTAGTTTAAAGCTGCAATTTTATTCTTTGGTATGCTGGAATGTAAAAACTTGTTTATATTGGATGTTGTCGTAAAATATTCCAGCTCTTTCTGTCTCAGATGGTGGTTGAAGAGATGAATATTCTAACTACCGTTTTTCTGAGGTATGACAACCAAAAGATCATATATCCAAACAGTGTTCTAGCTACGAAGCCCATCAGCAATTACTACCGGAGTCCAGATATGGGAGATGCAATCGATTTCTGTATCCACATTGCAACTCCCATAGAAAAGATTGCCGTGATGAAAGAGAGAATAACACGGTATGTATGGTTATACATCTTCTTTCTCTTAATAACTTTTCCCCCCCTTCTCATTCTATGTTTCTATGTCAGAAGAATTGCTTTTGGTCCTCTTATGGCGACAATATAAATAATGGCAACACCATTTGCCTACAAGGGGACATTAATGGGACAACTCAAGATTCTGATTTAGCTTAACCAACATGTCTGATCTAGCTTAATTTGAGTTTATGATCCTAATTGTCTGATGTTTTGTCGGGTTCGGTTGCTTCAAATTGCAGGTATATTGAAAACAAGAGTGACCATTGGTACCCAGCTCCAATGATAGTGCTGAGGGATGTGGAGGATATGAATAGGCTGAAAATATCAGTGTGGCTCTCGCACCGGATGAATCATCAGGACATGGGTGAGCGGTGGGCTAGGAGAGCTCTTTTGGTCGAAGAAATGATCAAAACATTCAGGGACCTTGACATTGAATACCGCATGTTGCCTGTTGACGTGAATGTCCGAAACATGCCAGCCATAACTTCAAATAGACTTCCCTCAACTTGGAAAACTTGCTCAAACTGATCAGACATGAAGAGAGATCTACATTTGGCTCCCTTTCGAACGCTTGACGGCCTGCACTAGCGGAGGCAAGTACTGGAAGATTTAAGAATTCCCCAAGGATTTGGGGCATTTTTAGGTAGTGATATGTATATCAATGTTGCATTGTTGAGTGCACATGAAGTTTGAAATTCGATATAGCTAATGTATGCATATACAAATATGTTAGAAATGTGAGGGATAAATTATTGAGTTATGGTTGTTGATCTAAGTTTTATGTGGGTGTCTCGAGGTATTAATCATCGTAAGCATTGCGCGTAAATTAATAAATAAATAGCCTGCGTTGGTCTCAGCTTCTGAATTTTCAACTCCAATGAGGGATTGATTAATTGTCCAAAGATCTGGATATTTTGCTTGTGTGTGAAATTGAATGGTTTCATGTCGTGTGTTAAATTGGCCATTTCACTCAGATATCAAACTTTTTTTAACTTAAAAGTGAAAAAAAAAAATAACGAACAAAATTGAATTCCTTCAAGTCCGAATAGTGACTTCAGAGCACGAGATTAGTGAAGCGGCCCAACCGTCCTAGACCCGTATATTAAATAAGGCCCTAAGTTGACAGACCTGCCGAACTCGGGATCGGGACCGTGGGGTCAGCATAAAAGGTCCGACGTTGTTGGATCTAAGTGTGGATCAAGGGTCGGGGCCGATCGACAGCTCAAATCCAGTACTGGCCCATCTGGGGGTTAAAGGGTCGGGAGGGAGCCTGGACCCATATGCTAAGGAAGGCCCAACTTTTCAAGGCTCAATCTACGCTGAGCTAGATGTAACATGGGGCCCTTTCACACCTCCCTTTCGGCTGCCAAAATCTCCAAAATTGAATTCAGTGGACCCAATCAACTAACCTCTCTTAACTCCTTTCTTTCTGAGTGAACGATAAGGAAAATGAGGACCTAAGAAAGTTCCCAGTTCTCCAATTCTTGTATGGTTGAAAACTAGACACAAGAAGAAAGCAAAATCCAAACACCAAATCCGAGCTCCTCTAATGGCGACTGCAGTGAAAGTGTACGGCCCACCCTTTTCTACCGCTGTCTCGAGGGTTTTATCTTGTCTTCTCGAGAAAGACGTCCAGTTTCATCTCATTTCTGTCAGCATGGCCAAAGGTGAACACAAGAAGCCTGATTTCCTCAAGCTCCAGGTAATTTATATAATAGTATATGGATATATATCATATATCTATCTACCCAATACTTGCTGTCACTCTAACCTTGATTGTCAACAGCCCTTCGGCCAAGTACCAGCATTTGAAGATGAAAACATATCCCTCTTTGGTAATTACCTAGCCTACAATTCCCATTTCGTTTTCTCATAATATTGATTCGATTGAAACTACCCTTGGTTTTCAATTTCATCATGAAAAATGCGTTTTTTTGGAGTGTTTTATGTGTTTGATGATGCCAGAATCTAGAGCCATATGTCGGTACATATCAGGAAAGTACGCGAATCAAGGGAACAAGGGTCTCTACGGGACAAACCCAATAGAGAAAGCTGCAATTGACCAATGGTTGGAAGCCGAAGGCCAGAGCTTCAGCCCTCCCAGCTCTACACTCGTGTTTCAGCTAGCATTTGCGCCGCGTATGAAGATCAAACAAGACGGAAGGCTTATCAGGCAGAACGAAGAGAAGCTCGCAAAAGTGCTCGACGTATATGAAAAGAGGCTCGGCGAGAGTCGATATTTAGCAGGCGATGCGTTCACTTTGGCCGATCTCTCTCACCTGCCCAACACGCAATACTTGGTTAAGGCGACCGATAGAGGAGAGCTCTTCACTTCGAGGAAGAACGTAGGCAGGTGGTGGGGTGAGATATCGAGCCGAGAGTCATGGAAGAAGGTGGTCGAAATGTACTCTTGAAGTAAAAGCTTTATCTTGCTCTTTCCAATTTGGAATCAACTAATTGCCTGAGCTAATACTTATATTGCTGAATTTGACATAAAGGTCTCACACTGTTTGGGATTGGTTCTCTTAATGAACACGCTTGACCTGCCACGGCCAGTGATTGGTCTCTGCCACTTAACGATCAATTTGTGTTTGATTTGACATAAAATTTCATTCAAACTAGAGATCAGATTCGTTCTAATCCTGGGTTATAGATGGACTTTATGCTAACTCCGGTCTTAATTATCCGGAGATGTGGAATAAATTGTCAATCTAACTACTGAAATATCTTGGATTTGGATGGAATTTGGTGCCCTCCAGCAAGATAGTTCAATTCTAGACAAGTCCTAGTCCAGAATTTACATTAGGTTGCAATGGTCACTGGGTACATGAACTAAAAGTAAAAGACCTTTCAAAAGAAAGAATTAGTACCTAATTCCTTCAAATTATGTCCTTCTCGGGGTGCTTATCTCTTTCATTTCCCGCTTTAAACAGCGACTGAAGAAGTTAAATGGAGCCTCTGCTCAGATTGGCAATTTGATCGACAATTACTGTGTGTTGAAATTGCTAGTTAACCTTTGTTTGCATTCTTCTGAAGATAATACATTCAACCTAGCTTATAAATGGTGGTAGCCCTTACCAAAAGATGTTCTGGTAAAGAGAGGAACGTGAAGGATCGTGACCAAGGACTGTACAGTCTTATATTGCATCTCAGTGTTTTATTCTGCACCCACGAACCTGAAAAGAGGCCAAAGATGAAAGAATTCTTCCTCGTTACTCTTTTCCCTGTTTGGTTTTGTCAAAAAATATGGAAGAAAGTAACTTTCTCTTGCTTGAAATTCAAAGAAAAATAGAAAGAAAATAAAAGGAAAGTGAGTAGGAAAATAACTTTCCTTTTTTTTCTTAATTTTTTTTTTCTCTCTTCCCTCTCAAACTAGGAAGCAAAAAAGGAAAACAATAATTTTCTTTTTTTCTTTCCTTAACTTCCAAACAGGGTGTCAAAGTCTATTGTTAAAGCATCTCTAATGGGCTCTGTAAAGTGACTCTCTTAGCTATTTAAACTTTAAAAATGATCCTCCAACCAACTTTCTATTTAGAAAGACTCATTTTGACTCTTCAAATATAGAGAGTCAAAAGTGGCTTTTTAAATTTTAATTCTCAAATCTATCTCACTCTCTATCCTCTTTTTTTTTTTTCTCTTTCTTGGGGGTGAATGTTATTCATGAAGTGACTAGTTAAAATAAAAAATATTGTTAGAGCATTTTTTTAAAATAAGCTAACTAAAATAAAGAATGAAATTTTTATGTATATTTTGACTAACTATTTTACAGAGCATCTTTGGAGATGCTCTTACTGGTAATTGAAAAGAAGAAGAAGAAAGTTTTGAAGATCCTACTCAACTCACAAATATAAACATATAACAATTAAAAAATTATAAAGAGATTTGATAAAAATTTAGTATCAACAATTTTTTTACTTTACGTAATAAAATTGTTTTGTTCATCAAATTTAATTTCAAAACATTAAACTCTCAAAATTATTCTATCATATTAAACTAACACTCAGATCGATTCAAAAGACAATTTATTAGCCTGATAGTTCCTTTTTTTTTTTTTTTCAAACTAGATTGCAGCTCGTCCATAAAATAAAAATTGAGTCCTCTCCCCTTAGGCTAAAGCAGAATCACAATGTTATACAAATAGAAAAATTTATATAAAATTTATTACCAAAATAATGTGATTAGATAAGAATCATTCATTTTAAAACAAAACAGTCATCATGATGCTTTTTAAATGCAATGATGATACTTTGCACCATTACATTTTACACTAAATTTCACTTCAGAATTTTTATTTTTAATTGTAACAATTAAGCCCTTGCACTTCTAATTCGTTACAATGTCAATCTTTAATTTGAGAAATTGATAAAAAAAAAAAAATTGCATATAATAACAACATGGATTCTTTCAAGGAGAAATATATAAAATTTAACTCGTTTTCATTCTAAAAGCTTACATATATTGCATATGAGTTAAATTGAGAGTTTTACATGAATTATAATTACATTATATATATCACGAATTTTATTATACTATTGATTTTGAAGTAATATAAAAGAAATTTTTGATAGATTATTAGAAAAAAATATGATTATACATCTTTGCCCTTTGAAAAATGCAACACACTTAATATGTGTGAATTTTTTAGTGTATTTTTTTAAAAACAATTAGCATAAGATTGATATTGTTACAAATTAAAAATGTAAGAACTTAATTATTATAATTAAAAATAAAGAGAAATTTGTGTAAAATACGAGTTGCAAAATGTAATTAACCCTATATTAATTTGAGTATGAGTGAATACCGTTGCAGACAAACAGCCAAAACCCTCCCAAAGCCCACCCATGAGACTTCCGAATCTTCCCCATGAACTCTTCCACCTTCACTCGGTCCTGTGCCTTCCGTGCAGCAAATGCATCTTCTTTCTTGTTCTACAACTAGCTAATTAATGGAATAATTAATTAGTGGAATAATTTCACAAGAAAAAAAGGGTCTTTTTAATTAGTGGTTGTTTTGGGTTGAACCTGATTCGAAAAAAATTAAAGAAGCAGATTCGATCCCAGTTCTTGTAGATGGAAAGGGTCATCTCAATTCTCAAGGGTCTTCAGTATACAATCCTGTTGATAGTGTTTTTCCATCCTATAAATATCACCAACAACAATAGCAAAGTTCATCAGAGCAACAGAGACAAATCACATGGCTCAAGAATCCTCTGATTCACGTGTCCACTATGTCCCGGATGAAGTGGTGCTCAAGATTGGCGATGAAGCTGGAAATGAGTTCGATTCTCAACGGCAAACTGATGCAAAGAACGGCCGGCAATCATTTTATGCTGGGGGCATTCAGGAGTGCAGAGATGTTGAGGAAGAAGACGATGATGATGATGATGATTTGATGACCAGGTCCGACACTTCCTTTCCGAGAAAGCAGAGGATGTTCATGTCCCGGACCAAGTCGAGGCTTGACGATCGGCACTGGAGACATGAAAGAGTGGCGACAACTGAGAAGAAAGGCAAAGACAACGAATCATTCTTGGATGACGACGTACTTGGAGAATTCGACTGGAAAGAAGCCGTGTTAACGATTCTTCAGTGGGTAAGCCTGTTTGTAATTTTGGTGACATTGGTTTTTACAATAACAGTTTCTCACTTGAAGAAGGGAAAGCTGTGGGATCTTCATCTATGGAAGTGGGAAATGCTGATTCTGGTGCTTATTTGCGGCCATTTGGTCTCTGGTTGGATAATCCGGGTTGCTGTCTTGGTCTTCGAGCGCAACTTTCTCTGGAAGATACGGGTTCTGTATTTCGTATACGGGTTGAGGAAATCGATCCAGAATTGCCTGTGGTTGGGTCAGGTCTTGTTGGTTTGGCATTTCATCTTGGCCGAAGAGATTAGGAGGGTGACCAGGCATGGAGCTGTCCGGTACGTAACCAAGATTCTGGTTTGTCTCTGGGTGGGTACGTTGGTATGGCTCTTGAAAACACTCGTCGTGAAGGTCCTCGCTTCGTCCTTTCACGTGACTAGATTCTTCGAAAGAATTCAAGATTCTTTGTTCAAACAATACGTGATTAAGAAGCTATCTGTGTCACCTGGTGAAGAAGAGAGTGAAGGAGAGGAGGTCAAAAGGCTCCTACCCGAGAAGAAGAAGAAGAATCCCAAGTTATCAAAGCAGAGTCAGCAGGGGATCACGATTGAACACCTACAGAAGCTGAATCGGAAGAATGTGTCGGCTTCGAGCATGAAGAGGTTGATGAGCCTAGTGCAGAATGGGCTTTTGTCCACTTTGGATGAGGAATTGCCTTCTTCAACCGATGAGGATGAGGCTGCACTTCGAATTAGAGACAAATGCGAGGCAATAGCTGCAGCCAAGAAGATCTTCCAGAACGTGGCTGAGACAGGGTCCAAGTCAGTCCCTTTATCTTTGGCCTTAATTTTCCAATTAGATAACTTCATTCTCATCCTGATCATGCTAGTGGTCAAACTCTATTTACTTGCTTTGTTGATGTGTTACTCTCCAATTATAACTCGGGTTATTTTCAGATTAAAGATTTGGTTTTCCACTTGGATGGTTCATACTGCATCATAGGAAAACAGTTATATATATATATATATATATATCAAGAACATTATAAAGTTCAGGCCTATCATTTTAGCCGAAAACAGCCATAACCAGTATCAACTTCACCAGTGGAAGATCGTATGACAAACTTGAACTATTTCTCTAGTGGTGACTTTACGTTCTGTGATGGTATGTTCTTCAGAAGGTTCTTTCATAGTGAAGTGTTATAGATCACAAAAACTTGCTGGAATTCTTCTAAGTGCAAGTTGTTTATACCAGATACTTTTGGTTGGATGTGTGTATAATGATCTCATTGTCGTTAAAATCGAACAATCTAATTGCAATGTGGAATGAAGTCTCGGTTTCTCATGTTCTCATGTTCTTCTCAATAGTGGTATCATTCATCATGTTCATTTGCTTTCATTTGGCATTATATTCCTCATCAGTTTGGCTTTCTCTGTAAAATTTAGGTACATCCGCCTAGAGGATCTGAAGCGATTCATGAAAGAAGATGATGCTTGGAAGACCATGCATCTTCTCAATGGCACAAATGAAATCCAGAAAATCAACCAGAAATCTCTCACTGCATGGATGGTAAATGATATCTTTCATTTTTATGCATTTTCTCTATTATAGCTCCAAAGGCTTTTAAGAACTCCCAACACCCCTATTTCACTTTCCATAAGGTATGCTCTTTTGAAAATGATATAATTGTGCTTTTTATTTTTTTCTTTTCCTCTTCTCTTATTTATTTATTTATCTTTGCTTCCTTCCCTTGAAAGGTTGATGCATACAGAGAAAGGAGGTTTCTGGCATTGTCTCTCGATGATACAAAAACAGCAGTGGACGAACTCCACAATATATTGAATGCCCTTGTAACCATCATCATTGTGATAATCTGGCTATTCATTTTTGAAATTCCAATATCCCGTTTCCTTGTGCTGCTAGGCTCCCAGCTTCTTGTGACAATCTTCATCTTTGGGGACACCTGCAAGAGAATATTTGAATCAATCATATTCTTATTCGTAACACACCCATTTGATGTGGGTGATCATTGTGAAATTGATGGGGAGCCGGTAAACAAAACTACTGATTATGTTTATTTTGTATGCACATCTCTCTTCTTTTGAATGTTAAGGAGGCTGTAACTTCTATTTCTTTGGATTTCAGATGGTAGTTGAAGAGATGAACATATTAACTACGGTGTTTCTGAGACATGATGACCAGACGACTATATACCCAAATAGTGTTCTAGCTACAAAGCCAATCACTAATTACTTCCGTAGTCCAGACATTGCAGATGCAGTTGATTTCTCTATTCACATCTCAACTCCAACGGACAAGATCGCCATGATGAAGAAAAGAATAATAAGGTGGTTTATTGAAATGCAATCTAACTTTCTTGTTTTTTCACCAAACCTGTGCAATAGGTTCAACTTTCTTGTTTCTGGCATTGTGGCTGCTTCACTTGCAGGTATATTGACAGCAGGAGTGAGTACTGGCACCCAACTCCAGCAGTGCTCATAACGGATATGGAGGACATGAACAGACTGAAGATGGTGGTGGTGGTTAAACATCGCTTAAACGGGCAGCATATGGGTGAGAAGTGTGCTAGGAGAGCTTTATTGGTAGAGGAGATGATCAAAGCGTTCAGGATCCTTAATATTGAATATCGTATGCTGCCTCTTGATATGAATGTCCGATACATGCCAGCAGTGGCTTCAACCAGGCTTCCCTCTAATTGGACAACCTGTTCTGGCTGATCATATATGAATATATATGTAGAATTTGCAAAAATAAGTGCATTGTTAAGGCCAATGACATGGAATTCTATCCCAAAAGAAAAAAATATAGTAGTCACGGCATTGGAAGGTATGTTAAAAGATTCCACTAAAATTTGGCCTAAAAACAAGGTTATGTACCTATGTAGGTTCATACATGTGCTTATAAGAAAGTATGTAATAAAATGAGTATTTGCTGTGTGCGCAGAGAGAGCTACTCTATCTTCAGTAATCTGGGTTGCGTAAAATTTGTGCGTGGACATAATTTATATAAGCTCGGGTTGATATGCACGAACGTGCTTGATGTGAATGACAGGAAGAAGATCAAAGGGAATTGGCAATAAAATCATGCTGGACGACCTCTCACATTTGCCTAATTGATGATGGTGGTTGATGAGCTTGCGAAAGAAATTTCAGGGACTTGGGGGAATTCTTGAAATTTGATGGCTTTGTTTTATTTGTTTTTTGCTTATGCTGTGGTGGGATTTTTTATGCACTGAAAATCTCTTTACTAGCTCTCTATTTCATAAGTTTACGTTAACCAATAATATGCCTTAAAATGGAAGCCTTTATCAATTATACACTTAAAATGGAAGCCTTTACTAGCTCTCTATTTCTTGAGTGCTATATATTTGTTGATTTTCATTATTTTAAAGTAATTTCTTCATTATGCTTATGTAACAAAAAATTTCCTAGTAGCAATGTAGCAAAAACTAACTCAATTTTTTTCTTGGTGCGTGGCCCTCATAAACAAATAGCAATAGAAAGATGGCTTGCTACAGTAGGAAGCACAAAAGATTAAAAAGGTCACTTTTTCTAGGAATAGCAAATCCATGACAATTAGATCTCTCTCTCATGGCATAAAGGCACATACTTGAGAGAGAGAGAGAGAGAGAAACCATGCTATGACCTTTCTATAGTTCAAATAAGTAACTTTAGAAGTTAGAAACAGATTCTTAAAAACATTTTACATAGCTTATAGTTTCTTACAACACAGAAACCTGTATCATGCTCCTTCCCCGTGCCGGTTATCCTGCTTAAGCATAATAGCCAGCTCCCTTGGCTTCTTTTTGCTGCCTGAGAATAATTCTCTCTTTGTATTCTTTCATTTCTTTTTGGTATCTTTCTTTATCCTTCAACCCATAGTTCTGATAAACCTGGATACACACAAAATATAAGTCATCAAATCAACTCCAATATGTTTTGTGATTTTGTTTAAACAGCAGTTCAAGAGTTCTGTTCACCCCTTTATCCATGCTTTATCAGCAACCTTCCTGAATACGGTCATATATATAACCTACCTAAACATCAATACAATCATATATATATACAATCATCTAGTTTCTTTTTGCCACACAATTCATGATGATGACAATCATCATGATAGAGTGTTCGAACATTCAACTACATTAGACAATACCATATTAGTAATAGAATGAAAAAGAGGTTAATTTTCTTATTTGTGCTCACCATCCTCTCTTCTTGGCCGAGATTGCTCCAAGACTCTCCTATCATTTTCGTGAATTCCCTCTCTCTATCAGGGTAAAGAGATTTAAGCGTGGAATGTTTTTCAGCAAAGAAGAAGTTGTAACCGCTCCTATTAGGCTTTGGGCGGCCAGGGTCTCCTCCCCTTCTTCTTCTTCTTCTTGTCCTGCGACCCGAAGGAAGAGGCTTAGGGGTGTATGGAATGATGGCAGTGCAAGGTTGGCTAGTCGACATAGAAGAGCCAGGCTGGTCTGGATAGTAGAGAACTCCATTCAGAATCTCAGAACCCAATTTCACGGACACCAAATAACCACAGTCAAATTTCCCATCAATTGTCCCAATAGCTGGAAAGCATGCGAAACAGAAAAAAGAGGAGAGATCACAATTTAGTAGAAAACATAGGGGAACAACCAAATATTTGTTAAAATTTTCCAATGAGACCAGATCATAAAAATCATTGGAAAACATGGTCAATTGAGAATTGAGAATAATCTAAGCATTACTCACTGAATGTCACAGAATACTCTAAGCTACACTTGGGTCTCAGCCCCAAAAACTAATAACTCCACATGCAATTGTGCTTGAGTACATTCATTTTCTTACGGTGAAGGAGTTCAACTTTGTGGAGAATGTCAGGAGTTTCATATATTATATGTTTAAATAACGATTACTACGTGGAATTGAGAAGGAGAGAGCTAGTCAACTGAAGGAAAGGGCATCCTCATGGTAGAAAGAAATTAAACCAACACACCCAACATGAATATGATTAAATCAGTAGTAGAATATCATTAAAAAATAAACCATTGGTAGAACAATTTGGGGACAACCTCTTATTTCTTTTTTAGAAGAATATTCCCTCAGATGGACCAATTTGGGGTCCACATAATAATTTTGAAAAAAGAATCAGGATATGCAGCTGAAGGGAAATTGAAAAAAATTGCAGAAAACCCAAACAAAAACAAAAACAAAATAAATGAAAAACATGAAGTACAAGAGAAATTAAGAAGCAACCCTGTACAATACCAAAGTCAATGATGAAGAAGAGAAAAAGGTCAAGAGAAAAAGAAAAAATTTATTACCTGTTGAGGCAAGCAAGGGACCTTGCAGCTTAAAGAAGTAAACCTGTTCATAATGATGAAGAAAACTAAAGTAGTGTTTCCTCAATGCATATGAAGCACTTGTTGTTGTTGGTGAAAACTTGAAAACAGAACTAATTTCTCTCCATTTCTTCTCTGAGACAACCTATTCATCATTTCTCACAAACATAATGCATAAGTAAATACGTAAAATTTTATAACACAGTTGCAAGTTATTTGAACGAAGTTTTAGAGATTCTGAACCTTGTCAAAGCCTCCCCTTTTGGTCACCTCTACATACAAAACATGTAAGTTTAGCTCCTTCCCTCCAATCACGGGAACCCTTACAATAATAAGAACTCAAAAGATTAAAAAACACACATACCCATATAAAATAAAAATAAACAATGATAAATAAAATTTTAGAAATATGTACATAGATATTCTTTGGTATTGCATCTTTGGTAGTCCAATGAATGGAAAAACCCAGTAGGGAAAAATAAATAAAGAATAGAAGAAAGAAAATAAAATAAAAAGCTTACGTATATTTGGTACCCAGCTGAGAGTGGAAGTTACGGAGTGTGTCCCAGAAAAGAGTGGGTTCCTTGACAACGTCCTCGTGGGAGGCGAGTGGCGGAGGATAGCGCCTATCCTCCACCCCATTCCGAGAAGTGATAATCGCCGTGGACGACATTATGTCACCGGCGACTACCACAGATCGCCGGAAAATCAAGTAAGTAGGGAGATGTATAGAAAGGAGAGTAAAGAGAGAGAAGTTAACAAAGACTGTAATTGTGATAAAGAAGAGATGATTCCAAGATGAGTTAGTAATTAAGGGAGGGTAAGTCTGACCAAAAGCAGGAATTAAAAGAAGAGGTTGAGACGCGTGTGAGGCAACGGTTATACAAATTTTGGATTTTCTGATCTCTCTCTCTCTCTCTCTCTCTCTCTCTCTCTCTCAAGTCTCTAGTCTCTATGCGAGGAGTACTGAACCATTCCTATTCCTAATGGTCATTTAATTTCCAACCCCGGCGAGCCTACATAATTACTAACCAGTAACCTCTCTCTCTCTCTCTCTCTCTCTCTCTGTTTGTTCAAAGGGTCCTTCAAGGTCTGACAACTGTGCTGTAGTAAGATGTATGAACTGCAATATGTGCTGCTCTTTCCAAAGGTTGACATGCACTTGTACCTGCTTTACTCAGTCTAATTATATCTGTTCATATCTCGACGTACATCTGTGGTTAGATACCTGCAGATCCCTTTGGTACTAGAAAGGAGGAATTTAGTGTGTGTTATAGCATACTAAGCTTGATAAAATGGTGCAATCTGAACCGTTAAAATGGCAAGGCAACAAAGAAATCTTTTTGTCCGCGGTTGAGACTTGAGAGGCGTTCAGCCTTTCCTACATAAGCTTGATTGGGTGGTTTAAAATGCCGATGAGGAAGACCTTGAATATGAAAGCTGGGTCTTCCATTGTCATACACTGAAGTGCCATGGTATATATAAGGATATTTGGCTCACACCTTAAAAAATCTCATAAGTCAAAAGGTTAATTTAATTTTTAAAAATTAATTTTTAAAATTTAAGTTAGTATTATAATAAGAACTGAATACAATTTAAAAAAATTACAAGTTATTAGAAAGTAGCATTCAAATACCTAATAAGAGGGCCCAGTGATTTACTTTAAAACTGGGTCCCACCCATTGGCTGTGATCTGAACAGTGATCTTTTTAGTTTTTACTGGGACCCATTTGCAGCAATTTCTTGAATTTCTGTTGCTTTATTGCCATATTTGTTTGATAGATAAAATATGAGAGATAGAAAATGAAATTTAGTAAGCCCCATAAAACTCATGTTGGACAACAACAAAAAAAAATTCAGATGATGTAATCTCTCAAAATAGGAGATATGTAAAAAAGAACTCCAAGGGTTGACCTAGTAGTTAAGATTTGGGGTCTGGAGTCTGTTCTCTCCAAGATTTTAGATTCAAGGTGCTATCAACTCCTTAGAACTACTCATAGGGCTTTGGTTTAGTAATGACCTAGTTTGTACAAAAAGAAATACTACACAGGCTAGGGTCGGTTCAAGACAAGTTGAAGACTAAGGCGACAATTTTAATGTGTCTCTTTACTTTTTAGTATCATTGTTATTTTTTATTTAAAATTATTTATTTTATAAATTGGTGTTTTTTCATTTGAAGTAAACTATTATGCTGAGTTTGGTTTTTTTTTCTAACGGACATTTTTTTTCATTTGGACTAAGGCTTCTTCTTTTAAAGGAAAACCTAGAAATTATGTAAGACCTTAAAACAATATAAAGGTTTTAAAAATTTTGGGGCTTTTAAAAATTTTATTTGTACAATTTTTTTGTTAAGCCAGTATTTTTTCTTTCTAAGGTTCACTTAGGTAGTTGATTTTAGATCTTATTTATCTAATAAGACTTCTTTTTTTCACTTGGATTACGAAATTTTCTAAAACAAAAAGATATGAAAGCTGCATAAGACGTTGACTATATAACATTTAGTGTTTGAAAAATTTTAGGCCTTAAAAAAATTTGTTTGTACAATTTATTTATTTATTATTAAACTAGTTTTTTTTTCCTTGAAGTTCACTAATGTAATTGATTTTGAACTTCCTTTTTTAATAGATAATTTTTTCTCATTTGAATTAGGTCTTTTTAAAAAAAATAATGTAAAAACTATATAAAACTTTATAGGGTTTTAAAAATTTTGGGGCCTTTGGTGATCGCCGAAGTGGCCTTAAAGGTGAGTCGGTCGTCCTGACACAGGCCACAAGTTAAGCCGAACACCTGATTAGCAAATATATATATATATATCGTAAAAAAGACCTTGAAGTCTTAACACGATTGTTCTTGCACAAGGAGCATATGAAACTTTCATTTACTCAGCAATAAAAAAAAGAGGGAAAAAAAGAAAAAACAAAGAAAGACTCGACACTATTGTATATTAGAATTATAAAAAAAGAAAAAACTTAATTAAGAGTTAATTTTGTCATGATTGTATGGAGAATAATGGGAAAAGCAAGAGAAAATTGCATTTTGGGACCTATTATTTTGTAAATGCCAGGGCTTCTTTAAATTTTGAAAGCAATCAATTTATTTTGTTGGTGGATTACCCCTTAAGAACTCAACTTCTTAGTTATCTTATTGACTTCAAAAAAATTATTAGTGATCAAAGGATCATAGTTAAAAGGTAGAGAATAAGCTAAACCCGAAGACACTACAACAAAAATAAATGTGTAAAATAATATAATATAAAATTAGATGTCAACACGTATAATACAATGTACGGTAAGTAATCACGTCGACCACATGAAATGACAACTTCGTACTATGATAATATATAATTATCATAATATAAAATATGAAGGTAGAGATAATGGATCTGTAGATTATATTTTATCGTTAAAGATCTACAAAAATATTATAGAAATTATGAATTTATATTACTATAACTATCATAAAATATTAATTTATGTCTAACCAATCGTATACTTTCATGTATAAAAGTGCATAATTTGTATATATAGCGTGTATATGACTGTTTAATAATAAACTATTATTTGAGATAATTTATTGAAAGATGGTGTAGGAGATAATTTGTAGAAACTTAATTGCTTAAGACTTTATCTTTAAATAAAACACTTTTTTGGTTAAGACTTCATACTTAAATTTGAAACTTTATTAGATTACAATAAAAATTGGTGGGCCATTTAGAATTTTATTAATAAAAAATTGAGTTTTTATTGGTGGATTAATATAATTGTTTTAAATAAGATTTCTGTAACAAATAGAGAACTCATATACATTTATACGTATAAAATAATTGATAAGCATCTTCATTACCCCTGTGACGTAACATTTAAAAAATATAAGAAAGTTTAGAGAGTTACGTAGGCGACATATAAGAACAAATATAATTTTTATATATATATATATATATGATATATACCAAGCTAGCAAACTAATGACCATTTGTCATATGATCATTCTTTTTTTTTAATATGAATGAAAGGCTTGTATGAATTGTACACCAAGATTTCTCAATAAAGGCTTCTATAAATCATACAATAAGATTTCTCATTGGAACCTTGCCCTGCAAACATTGAACCAATATCAAGGGGGTTGAAATGCCCGAATCATACATATATATATAAAAGTTGTGTTTGTCCTTATATTTTGTCTCTGCCTATGTGGCGCTCTAAATATTCAGATACTTTTAAAATACCATGTCATTGGAGCAATTAATTAGATAACTATTGAATTTATTCTATATAAGATATATACATATATATATATATATATATATAAGATAATATTAGTTTTATAATATAGATAAGATACATATATATAATATTAGATTGTCAGTGTTGAGTCAAGGTTGATTCTTGATGACTTAAGGTTAATTCTCATATTGATTTTGATAATAACTAAATCTTGTGTAATTTTACTAATGAATTTACTTAGTGTGCAGATTAACAAAGTTCATAACTTAGACTTAAAGTTAGATCTTAAGTTTAATACATATCAAGAAGAATGCACAACAAGTTCAAGATCAAGCAATGAACTCAAAGAGATATGCAATGAACCAAATAAAGGACTGTCACTTATATCTACTTCAAACATATGTTCTACATTTGAAGAAATTGAAAGTGTTCAATTAAAGCTTCTTCCAAGTATGCATAGTTTCAATAAAAATTGATTTGCACCAGACTAAAGACTTCATCAGAATATGCAAAGATCAGTTGAAGACGTGCAATGCTCAGTTGAAGATAAATTGGTTGTTGAAGAATTTGAAAAATGCTCAAGAGAAGATTTCATCTGGTATGCTAAGACCAATTCAAGACAATGTGATTAAAGTTGCTAAAAAGATGGCTCATAATGAATATCTGATCTCTACATGGAATCCAAGTGAAGTATTCTTCTACAATGTAAAGGATCAATGCAGATTAGATGTGTGAACAGATTTCATCTAGTCTGCAATGGTCTCAGTAAAGTGAGTTTAATGAAGAATGAAGAATTGCTATCAAAGAGAGGAAATCAGAATTGAAGCATTGTGAAGCTTCACATGATTGAGGTAGATTGGCATTGAAGAAGATATCCTACAATGATAGAAGGAGCTTTGCAAATGAAGAAAAAAGGTTCAGCTTTGATTAAATGCAGCTTTGACAGTTTGAGATTCGAGAAGAAGATCAACATCCAATGATTGATTCAATCCAAATTAAATAGAAGTTAACTCTTATGAGTTAGGAAGATTTGATTGATCATCATACTCCAAAGACATACTCCTTGAAGTTCTTATACCAGTGCTTTGATAAGCTTGATTCATAGAAATCTGAAAGCTGAATTCTGGGCAATGAGGGGACTCATGGAAATTGATTTGCGTTTGTGAGCTTTGAATATAAAATCTACTCTTAGTAGAGAGTGAGTTGTATATTTCTATACACTTGTAACTGAGAGTTTGAGAGTTCTCTTGTGTAAAGCAAAACTCTTGTAAAGTTTGAGTGAAGCTTGGACAAAACCACTTGGGAAGTGAAGAGTTCGGTAAAGAGTTCTTGTAGAGTGAGCTGAGCACTTTGTCAATCAGCAACCCATCTTGTAATAGTTGATTACATAGTGGAAGAAGGCTTCAAAGAGGTCTTGGGGTGAGCACGTAGATCACGGTTTGTGGTTGAATCTCGGTAAATCTGTGTCTCTCTTCTATTGCTCTGTTTTTCTTTGCTTCTCATGATAGCATTGCTTTGCACATAAATTAACCATTGCTGTATTGTTTAGATTAATCTTAATTAATCTTAACTTGTATTAATATTCGAAAAACCCAATTCACCTCCCCTCTTGGGTTGCCTATTGGACCAACAGTCAGGACTCTTTTTGAACTTAATATCTAAAAAAAAGTGATTAAGATATATATATATATATATATATATATAAGATAAGATTAGTTTTATAATATAGATAAGATACATATATATAATATTAAATTGTCAATATTTTTTCTGAACTTAATATCTAAAAAAAGTGATTATAATTAAATAAAATATCATATATATATATATATGTCAATATCTATTTGCATTTTAGAAATACGATACGATGTATTAGTTATATATATATGTAAGATAAATTAGTTTTGTAAAATAGATTATATATATATATAATATCAGATTGCCAAGATTTTTTCTGAACTTAATATCTAAATTTTTTTTATTATAATTAAATAAAATAACATATAAATATCAATATCTATTTATATTTTAGAGATACGATAGAATTACATAATTAATTTAAATGCCACATCACATGGACAATTAATTAGATAACTATTGAATTTGTTTGTTTATTTAACCCATTCTATTACTATTGTAAGATAGATAGATAGATAGATAGATATATAAAATATTAAATAACTATTGAATTTACTCAGTTATCCAACTCACTCTATTATTTTTGTACCATATATAAACATAAGACAATATCAGTTTTCTAGAGTTTAAGTCTATCTCAAATTCATCTAAAATGTGAACTATAATTATTATCAAATTTAATTTGTATATCAAATTTGAGTACAATATGTAATGTGTGTGTATATATATATATATAAGTACATTCGCCTAACATTGAAAGAAGTTTAATACATTAAAACTACATCTTAAATTGAGTTATTATAGTATATCTATTATTTTAAGAAAAATAAAATATAAGAATACTTACAACTTTAATTAAAATTTATATATAACAATTAGTCATGTACAACTATTGAACCCAAAATTTGGTAAATTTATTTTTATCAACAATACTATTTAATCCCGTGCATTGCATGGGTCAACTGCTAGTTTACCATATACTTGATAAAAGCTTGTTTGGGTCAAATTTTTTTTATCAAATTTTTAATTGTGATTTTTGGTATAAAAAAAATCAAAACTTTAAACTCAAAGGCCTTGTAAAAATAGAAAAAATTGAATTACAATTAGAAAAAGCAAGTAAAAATGAAAATACTAGTCAAAGAGTAGGTAAAAAGCTGATCCAAACTGAGTTTGTGAATTAAGCAACAATTTTACCCTCCAAAATCATTTTAATTCAAAATTTTATTTTTTAAGTAGCTTATATTGATTTTTATCCCAATAATCTGTGTGCTAATTGCCAAAACAAGAAAAAAGACAAACATAATAATAATAATATTTTTTTGGTTAAAAATAAATGATATTGTTTGGTGACTTTGGTCCGGCCTTGACCCTTGGTGAAGTTGGGTTCACTTCACTCGACCGTGGTCTGGGACTGGCCGTTGGCATATTTGAAATTGAATGATGGGAGATGACCAGAGTACCTTCTTGTTCTTTGCTTTCGTTGAACTCTCTGTCCTACTGTTACTTCAATTTCACAAGCTGCAGGTACGTCAAACAACAATCTCTACCTCTTCCTTTATACGATTTCATCTACTCAAGAAGATTGTGCAATGCTTTCCAACCCTCTCGTCAATTCCATGCGGACCCAAGCGTTCAATCTCTCGTTTCTGCAGTTTACTCCTGTTCATCCGCCTCCTTTTGCCGGGCAATTCATGCCCGAGTCATCAAATCTTTGAATTACTGTGATGGCTTCATTGGTGACCGTTTGGTGTCTATTTATGTCCAGTTCGGGTGTTTGGCTGATGCACAGGTACTGTTTGATGAAATGCCCAGTAAGGATTTGGTCTCCTGGAACTCTTTGATTTCGGGGTTTTCAAAGAGAGGTGATGTGGGCGGGTGCTTGCATTCACTTTATAGGATGAGATCAGAGATTGATATGGCACCCAATGAGGTGACTCTAATTTCAACAATTTCAGCTTGTACTGTCACAGGAGCTCGAGATGAGGGGAATTATATTCATGGACTTGCAATCAAAGTTGGTTTATTGTCAGAAACTAAGTTCGTTAATGCTCTAATTAATATGTATGGGAAGTTCGGTTATTTAGACTTGGCTTGTCAAATGTTTAAGGCAGTGCCCAGGCCAAATTTGGTCTCATGGAATTCAGTTCTTGCAATTCACATTCAAAATGGGTTTCATGAGGACGGAGTTGATGTTTTTAAATCAATGAGAAGGGCCGGTGTTAAGCCTGATCAAGCCACAATGGTGACATTGCTTCAGGGTTGTGCAGATTTAGGTGTGGGCAAACTGGCAGATGCTATCCATGCTTATATCTTCACTTGTGGCCTTGAGTCGGACATAAAAATCTCAACTGCGCTGTTAAGATTTTATGCAAAGTCTGGTAGACTATATGCCTCATATGAGGTTTTCAAAGAGATGAAAAATCCAGATACATTTGCTTGGACTACAATGCTTGCAGGCTATGCTGTGCACGGGTACGGCAGGGGTGCAATTGAGCTCTTTGATCGTATGGATAAGAAAGGTGTTGAACCTGATCATGTTACTTTCACTCATTTGTTAAGCGCCTGCAGTCATTCCGGGCTGGTTAAGGAGGGAAGGAGATACTTTGAGATAATGTCCAGGGTTTATAGGGTTGAACCCAGGTTGGATCACTATTCATGCATGGTTGATCTTTTGGGTCGTGCTGGACTTTTGAAAGATGCTCATTTGTTGATTGAGAACATGCCCATGGAGCCAAATTCAGGTGTTTGGGGGGCTCTTCTTAATGCTTGTAGGATTTATGGTGATGTTGAGCTTGGGAATGAAGTTGCGGGGAGATTGTTTGCTCTGAACCCATCTGATTCTAGGAACTATATCATGCTATCAAATATATACTCTGCAGCT
Source organism: Euryodendron excelsum (assembly GCA_033060915.1). Taxonomy (NCBI): domain Eukaryota; kingdom Viridiplantae; phylum Streptophyta; class Magnoliopsida; order Ericales; family Pentaphylacaceae; genus Euryodendron; species Euryodendron excelsum. Next base: position 1,675,629 of record CM065389.1, on the reverse strand, counting down.
GGCCAATGGAGTGATGCTTCAAAGGTGAGGGCTTTGATGAAGGAAAGAGGTCTCATGAGCAACCCTGGATGCAGTTTTATTGAACATAGAAGCAAGATTCACCGCTTTGTTGTGGGTGATCAAACACACCCTGATTCAGAGAAGATATATAAAAAATTGGAAGAACTTGTTGAGAAAATTCACAAGGCTGGATATGTCCCTAAAACAGAATTTATTCTGCACGACGTCAATGAGGAGGTTAAACAGGATATGATAAATAAGCACAGTGAGAAGTTGGCCATTGCATTTGGCCTTTTGGTGACTGATAGTGCCAGGCCAATCGTAATAACAAAGAACCTCCGAATCTGTGGTGATTGTCACAGCACTGCAAAATTCATATCATTAACTGAGAAGCGCACAATCATCATTCGAGATTCGAAGAGGTTTCACCATTTTGCTGATGGGTTATGCTCTTGTGGAGATTATTGGTAATTCTCTTCTTCTTTTTGTGACAATTATGTGCATCTGCAGCATTCAGTAAGTTTATGAAAATTTTTCATTTGAGCTTAGTGACAACTGACAAGTTTTAATTTATTCCATTTGTCGACAGATTTTATTGCTTTGGCATTTATTATTGTTTGATGAGACTAATATACCTCTCCATGATTGAGAAGTGGCAAAAAGCATTAGAATTTGAAACTTTTGATTAATTGGTGATGGATCCAATAAATTTTCTTCTGGTGATGGATCCCAGAAAAGGGGCAGAGGGAGAGCTCATATTCTTCCTGTCAAACTGAGTTGAACTCTTGTTCCTAGAAGCTAGAGAGAGGGATAACCTGTTCGTTAAAACAAAAAGAGCCCTAATTAGATCTAGTTTACAAGGAAAAAAGTAGTACTTTCACGGGCCAAAGTCCTCACGAGGATGGCACATTAGTTCGAACAAATTGCAGAACCAATAACAGAACTCAGACACATTAGTTCGAACGAATTAGAGAACCAATGGAAGTCCACATTGAAAAGAGGAATAGCCACTACAATCTCCAAACTATTATTTGGATCTCAACAAAACACTTGGTTATAGCACTGAAATTATGATTTGTCTCTTACTTAATTTAATTTCACCTTCTGCACAAAATTCCCTTCCCACCATAACTGCTTCCACATTCAACCTTCAATGACACTCCATCTTCATGTTCCTCTTTCTTTGACCCGAAATTTGAAACAGTGCAATCAGTAGCAAACAGATGAGAAGAAGCAAACTTCTCTGCCCCTCCCATGATTGGCATGGGAGCGGCCATTTTAACTCGACTTTGATAAGTTGGTCTGTAAGTCTGCCCCAAAACTCCGTCCACCATCTGGCTTATGTGCGCAAACTTGAAATTGAGCTCCAAATGTGCATAGCAATCCTCTTCTGTTATATCATAGCCATGAATTCTTGATTCCTCTTTAGTGATTGGAACTACACGTGCCGCTATTTCAAACAACCCGTCCACTCTGACGCTCACCTTGTTAGTGTCGGCTAAACGTTGGACTGTCAGTCCTGTTTCAGGTGACTTCCATCTTTTACCTTCTACAGTTGGTATCATGATCTCTTCTCCGTTCAACTGGATCAGCATGTTCTCAGTTGACTCCTGCCACTTGGCTACTCTTGTTGCGCCTAGGTAGAACTGATGATGCCCAAACAAGATCCCAATTGACTGCACCCAAGTGAAATCTCTTCCCTTTTTGCTTCTCTTGCCAATGAAATGAGCATTGATGTGGATTTCAGAATCAGTCACCAAACAGAAGTCCTTGTCCTTCTTGCCATGAAAGTAAAACAAGATCCCATCTCCACCAACGAATCGGGGATCCTGGCACACTGCTCCTGGCTTGTCACAAGCTGATCTCCACCCAAAACACAAAAATTAATTAACCAATGAAATTAAATAGCAGAAGATGAAACTTGCGGTGTTCTCTCTCTTTCTCTCTCTCTCTCTCACACACACACACACACACACAAGCACATGCAGTCAAACACTAGGAAGTTGTAAGGCAAGAGCAGTTCTTAGTATCTTACCACAATAAGGCTTGCAGATTGTGCAATCTACCTCACATAATCTAGGACAGCCAGCGGGACAGTTATGATGGATTCCATAACAACTTCCATAGATTGGGTTATGACAAGCAGCTTTCCCAGCCCTCACACTGGAGGGGATAAAACTGAAGCATAAGATGCCAAAAACAATCCATGAAATTCCCATGTCTTCTTCTTCTTCTTCTTCTTCTCCTTCTCCTTCTGCTGCTGCTGCTTTTATGTCAGTTCAACTCAAACAGTCAAACTCAATATTTGGAGAATCTGTGTAGAATTAATTGGGGTTTTGAATTCTTTTATGTTTTTTTTAAACTTGGTTTTGCAACTACTATGGAGTAAGACAACCAAGTTTGGTGATCGCATGCGCAAGAATGTATATAAAAATATGGACAAGGTCAACACCTCGTCTGGATTACAGTTTAGAGTGATGGATTCGAGAAAGCATTGAAATCTGGCTATTACCAAGACATATAATTAAGAGTCTGTCACTTTCTCCAAGCCTGCCTCCCAAGTCCCAACCACCTTCATGGCTTGCAGTCTGAACACTTCATCTTATTCACTCGTAGTGATCATCAGCACATCAGTTTTATATCCATAGAGGTGAATAATTCTTTCTTCCATGGTATCATCTGTATATATATATATATGCACATCAAAGTGAAATTAATCCAGTGGCACATCATGTCTCGGCAATGGCCCTGAATAAAATCCATTAAAACAGTGAAGGTGCCATTTCAGGTCGTGGTCAGAACTGTAAAACGAACCAAGTTATTTGAGCTCGGCTCATGTTCAGCCCATTAAAAACTTGTTTGAAATCAGTTCGTTAAATAAATAAACTAATTTTGAATACCTTTTAGAGCTCATTAATTTTTTTAATTTAACTCGAACTCGGTTCAATAAGCTTATATACACTTAAAAATTCAAGCTACTAAACCTCAACTTGTGATCGGTTCGATTAAAACTCATTTGAGCTTGGTTCGAAAGTTAATCAAACCAGGCTTTGAATATATTTTTAATCTCGTTAAGTTTATTAAATCAAACTTGAACAACTCTCTGTTCAGTTTGACTTGGCTCGACTCGTTTACAGCTGTAGTTGTGGTGCCATTTCAGGTGCCCACATGATTTGGGTAATTCCTTCGTTTTGTGTCTGGTTTCATCACCTCTTATAATTTGTTTCCGTTAGTGTTAAAATTTCTTCTGATTTCAGGATTCATGTGCCGTATCTAAGTCAAATGTAATCAGGGTTAAGTTAGTCCATTGCATTAAGAAAAAAAAATATTAGAAAGATATAGCTGGAAATGCGTTCATCTGCTTAATTTCTATAATGCCACTTGCTATGATCTGAGAAAAGCAAATCCAAATATTAAATCCCAAGTAATTAATGTTTTCTCTCTCTCTCTCTCTCTCTCTCTCTCTCTCTCTCTCTTTTCTTTTTTTCGGAAGACGCCTAGCGGGGTTTTTCTTTTTTCCTTTGTTTTTTGGGCTCTTTGCTGGGGCATATAAAGGACTAATTAATTTAAAGCTCCATTCTTTATTTTATGATGCATTTCAGGCCCAATGGCTAACAGTAGAAAAGAAAAAAGAACAATACTGTAGATTAATGAGCTTAATAAAAGGAACGAGAACCTCGCCCCGTTTGGCCCGAGCTGTCTTTGTCAAATATCAGGATTATGCTTTACCCTCCCACCACCTTCTAGTTTGAATTAAAATTAAATTATCTTTTGCACGATTTTGTAATTTGAGTCAAAATTAGATAATCTTTATATGGTTTAAACTTACCTGTAAAATACGTAAAAATTAGATTTAACAAAAATTCTTTCATAAAAATATTTTCGTCATTTTATATATCCAAATTACAACATCAAAAGACTATTGAGTAAAATAACAAAAAAAAATCTCTCGAAAGGAAACTCTTTATTTTGACATAAAATGATCAAATTATCTTTTTGAAATTCTAATTTAAAAGATAAAATGACAAAAACATCCGTATAATAAAATTTTCATAAAATCTAAAAGTTTTTATCTATTTTGCAAATAAGTTCAAATCACAAGAGGGTCGTGTGTTCACTTTTAAATCATAGGGAATTATTTAATTTTGAGTCAAACCAAAAAGAAATAAAGTGTAATTACCCCTATCAAGTAGATCAAGGGTAATGTTAAAGAGTTTTTTTAACAAACCCAACTCTAAAAAATTATTTTTTACTCAGATTGTTTGAATTTATTTACTAAACCCAACTTCTTTCTAAAGTTGAGTTTTCAAACATTGGCTTTGGTTAAAGTTGTGTAAGTTTCATATAAAGTTTACAAAATAAAGGTTAAGTTATGATTTCAAATCACTTTATTTAAATTATAAATTAAAATTACATCTTTTATATAAAATAAGATCTAATTAAAGGTATAATTTGGAACCAAGACTTTAGAAACGAGCTGGGTTTGATAAATAAATTTAATACAAGTTAGGTAAGTTTTCTAACCTTAAAGCTTAGTTGCCGAGATTGTTTTAGCCCGTAAGTGGATTGGTTTAGCCACTTAGGTTGGGCCCTTCGAGCATCCAATGGGTTTTGATAAGACTGGAAGACATGTCCATCCACCCTGAACCTATCGAATCGTATGACAGACTTGACCGCCTGTAGCATGACAAGATGTCCACCAATCAAAGTTGCCTTATAGGAGCAAATAAATGTCAGAAATAGAAATAGAAAAACTGACAGGCTAAAATAGTAACTATAACTCAAATTAAACTTATCTGGTGAAAATTTTTATATGTTTTGAGTTACTAGCCATAACCCAAATCAAATATTTTGTAATAGGTGAAAATTTTTATAATTATATTAAAAAAAAAGTTATTGTGCTGATTGTTTTTTTTTTGCTTTTTTAATTAGCCAAAAAAGTTGACCTCTAAGTTCTAGTTCAAGGAAGATATTTTTTTTTTGGCATATTTGATTTGAAGCAATAACACTTCTTGAAAAATTATTTAGAGGTATTTGTTCTTACTTAATAGGGACAACTCTACTCTCATGTGAGAAAATGAATAAGAATAATGTGGTACTTTTAGAACAATGAATAATTTCTCTTCTTAAATTTTCCTTTATACTTTTTTTTATTGTTTTATGCTTCGGAATTAAATATCTATTTTTCTTTCAAAAAATTATGGTTTGAGGCACCCTTTCGCCAGGACATAGTTGTGTTCAAAACAACGGTTCCAAACAAATGGCAATAGCAACGGTCTATGTTTCTAAAACCATACTTAATTTATTGATACAGTGGGTTATTAAAATTCTCCATCATTAGGCAATTTGTTAGGATAGTAACTGATGATGCAGCTATCTCGTGCGGGCTTGCCCCCAGGTCCGGGATGAACGGCACAATGGTCGGACGGTGATCTCCTGCACCAAAACCCACTGGTGTGATGGGAGCCAATGGCCCTCCGGTGTGCAAGTTAGATTCAAGGTGATTCCGGCGTAGGAGAGAAAGAGAGATTCAAGGGGTTGACTATGTATGCATACCTTCGAAGGGGCCGAAGTTTTTCCTTGTATGCTTGCATAGTGGAGGTAGGTGGTCCTTCCACGTGGCGGCTTCTAGTTGGAAGGTCAGAACTATGTCAGAGCACTCGAGAGCGCCATCTGAGCACTCCAGGGTGGCGTGTGCTCAGAGCGGTGTCAGGGGCGTGGCGGTTGTTGCAGGTACATGCCACATCCACGTCCCTGATGCAGTCCAGAGAGGCCGGTGTCAGAAGTGGGCCCCGCGGACACGGTCGGACGCCGACCCGATCAGGGGACCGTTGCGAGTGACCCTTCAGATCAGGAAGTTTGTGGACGGATGGAGTGGAGACCTGGTCGGGATACGACTAGGCGGTACGAGACGGGCTTCCGGTCTGGTCGGGAAATCCTCGTCACCAGATGCCCCCAATTCATCTGGCCATCTGTTCGGGGTCAGAGGAATTTCATCGGTCGGTCCGACCGCGGAACGCGAAGCGCATTTATAGCGGGGGCGGCGTAATTATGGCAGGCGCTGTCCCGTCGTTTCGCGTGCCCCCACGTGGCGGCCAGGGATTAGCAGTCAGAAGTCGAAAAGCCGTGTCGCATCTCGACCGTTGATGTCCCGTCACCGAGGGTCATCTGGGCCGTTGATTTCAAAGGCGTGGGGGGAATTTTGTAAGGCGGTTGCCCCCAATTTCGGCCTCATTGCTTTTTACCAAATACGCAGAGAGAGAGAGAGAGAGAGAGAGAAAAAAACCTAACTCACTTTGCCGTCGTCGCTGTCTACGCCTCCACCGTCGTCTTCGTCATCTCCGGCCAGCCAAAAGGTGCCATCCTCCTAGTTTCACCGCCGGTTTGCTTCGAAAATCGTCGCTGGTGCTTCAGAACGTGGTAAGCTTCGCCCTCTGATTGTATGTATTGGCTTATTACCCGCTGTGTGTCCGTGTTTGAGGGGAGGGGTCAGATTCCCGACCTTTCGGGGTTTGTTGACAGGGCGGAGTTCTTAGAATCCGTTCTTGGGGATTTGCGTGAGTTGTTTAGGCCGGTGTTCAATAGGATTGAGGGCTGTGTACCTCTCGGGACCATGTCGAACCCGGAGGGGGTTAGTTTAGACACGGAAGAGACGGGTTCCAATGGGTATCGAGTCGAGAGGCGCCGGACCCAGGAAGAGGCATCTGTGGGGGACTCCGGGGGGTCCTAAGGAGTCGGGGCCGCTTACTCTGGAGTCAGGGAAGAACGGGACCAACCCGCTGAGGTTGCTGCCCGAGCCGTGGAGGTCGAACCCGGCGAGGGGGAGGAAGAGGATGGCCCCGGGTACGGTGCAGAGAGGGTCGCCTCCTCTCTTGACAGGGAGAAGGTCGTCGCCCTTCGGCGAGCGTACCAGATCCCGAAAGGGGTAAGGTGTAGGGTCCCTAGCTCTAGGGACTGGGCGTGCTCGCCCAGGGAGGGGGAGATAGCGATCTTCGAGGGCGCTCTAGCTGGCGGCCTTCGTGTACCGTTCCCTCGGCCGGTCAGAGAGATTCTTCAGAGGTTGCGTCTCGCCCCGGGACAGCTCTGGCCGAACGCCTGGCGGATCATGGCGGGTTGTATGATCCTCTGGCAAACCGTCCATGGGAGGGACGTGACGCCAGAGGAGTTCTCGCATTGTTATAGGCCGGCCGAGCGCGGGAAGGGATACTGGTACTTCTCAGGTCGGTCGACCGGGCTCGATCTGGTTGGCGAGCTTCCTTCTTCACACAAGAACTGGAAGGACCGGTTCTTCTTCATTAGCGGAGAGGGCTGGGAGTTCTGCCCCTGGGAGACAGATTTCTCCGCTCGGATCCCCAAGCAATGGGGTTACCCGAGCAAGAAGGGTATGATCCTTATTCCGTGTCTTCTTCCTCCCCTTTTGCCCGATGTTTTTTGCATGTGTCGCCCGTTCTGACTTAGGTGCCTTACGAGTGTCAGGTCGGGTAAAGCCTCTTCTGTCTGCCGAGCACAAGGCGGCGGTAGAGGCGGTCAAAGAGTACGAGTTTCGTAACGCCAAGGACTTGGTGACTGTCGAAGCGCTCGCTCTATATCTCTTGGGACCCGAACCGAGCAGAGAGGCCTTGGCCACTGAACGTGAGAGGAGTGAGTACATTTTTACTTTCGTTATGGCGATCGTTCTCTGACATTTCTGGTCATCCCTTGCAGATCGCCCGATCGCTGCGGCTGCTCAGGTCGATACTACAACGGTTCAGCCCGGTTGTCAAGAACTCCAGCCAGCCGCCGAGTAGGACACGATGAGTTTTGACATCAACTTCCTGGCCCGGAAGAGGGCGGCGGCGGCAGCCGGCGCGTCAGGGTCGAAGCGCCAAAAGATGGCCGAGGTCGCTGAAGAACTCCCTCCTCCCCCTCCTCCATCGAAGAAGGCGTCACCCTAGAAGGGGAGGGGTTAGGTTTCAGTTGCTGTCAGACCTCCGGGGCATTCCGAGGGATCGCAGCCGAGGCGAGGCGCGGTCACTCCAGCAGACCCCCAGGCCCGTGCTGGTCCAGCAGCCTCTGCCCTCGCGAACGTCATCGATAACTCGGACATGGCCTGGGAGAGGGCGGCAGAGGCGGTGAGACCTGCAGACATCACGAGGTTGTCCAAGCATCCCAACTCCCGGTTGGTCAGGGACGCCAACCACGACCTGTTCAAGGTGTGCTCCCGTGTGGTTAACACTCTGCCCTTCACTACTTTTCATGTGATACAAGTTCTAACCCCTCGGATTTCAGTCTCTTGCCAGGGTTATGGCTCTGGGTCATCGCCTAGGGGGCTCGGAAAAGGCTCTCCAGGAGGAGAAGGCGGCCAGCTCGGCGCTCGTCCAGGAGGTTCAGTCGCTCAAGGGCGACGTCTCGGCTGCCAGGGCCGAGAGGGATTCTGCTCTGGAGGAGCTCCAGTCGGCTCGGGCCGATAATGAAAGGCTCGCTAGGCAGGCCAACAAGCTACTCTTGAGCTTCACGGCCGAAGAGGCGAAGAGGCACGATCTGGAAATAGCTATAGCAGCTCACGGTGAGGAGCTCAAGAGGGCAATGGCCGAAGTCGTTGAGGAATTTAAGAAAGGGGATGACTTCCAGGCCTTGCTGGAACCCACCTTTCAAATGGGCTTCGAGTCGGCTCGGAAACAGGCGTCCAAGAAGTATCCCGAGTCGGACTTCTCGAGCCTGGATCCTCTCAATGACCTCACACCTGTGGATGGTCAGGGTGCTACTGGCCAAGTGGCTGAGGAAGGGGCCGGAGCGGATACTGCTGGAGAGGGCCAAGCCGCTGAGGTTCAACCAGAAGCCGCTGCTGGTGACCAGGTCGGTGACCGGCCAGGAGCCACTGAGGGACAAATTGGGGACCGCGCTCAGGCTTGAAGATGGCTTGGGCCCTCGTCTGCTGGAGCCCGCCTTTCGCATGGGCATCTTTTGTTGTTCATTCTCGTTTTTTTTTTTTTTTTTTGAAACTGTATTCCTCCTTTCATTAATGGAATGGGTTTGTTTTCGTACATTCTGTGTCCGTTATGTTTGTTGAATGTTTGATTGGAATGGTTTGTAGAATGCTTGCACGTACCAAAGACGAATTGACCGGCGTTTATAGCCGAAGGGATTCCACTTGTGCCATGGCCACTCGAGGTCCTCTGGATCTGCTCGGCACTTGGCCGAGCAGATTCAAGTTCTATGCCATGGCCAATTAAGGCCCCCTGGATCTGCTCGGCGCTTGGCCGAGCAGATGCTAGTTTTGCGCCATTGCCACTTAAGGCCCTCTGGCTCTGCTCGGCGCTTGGCCGAGCAGTTTCTATTTCTGAGCCATTGCCACTTAAGGCCCTCTGGCTCTGCTCGGCGCTTGGCCGAGCAGATTCTATTTCTGCGCCATTGCCACTTAAGGCCCTCTGGCTCTGCTCGGCGCCTGGCCGAGCATATTCTATTTCTGTGCCATTGCCACTTAAGGCCCTCTGGCTCTGCTCGGCGCCTGGCCGAGCATATTCTATTTCTGTGCCATTGCCACTTAAGGCCCTCTGGCTCTGCTCGGCGCTTGGCCGTGCAGATTTTATTTCTGCGCCATTACCACTTAAGGCCCTCTGGTTCTGCTCGGCGCTTGGCCGAGCAGATTTTATTTCTGAGCCATTGCCACTTAAGGCCCTCTGGCTCTGCTCGGCGCTTGGCCGAGCAGATTCTATTTCTGAGCCATTGCCACTTAAGGCCCTCTGGCTCTGCTCGGCGCTTGGCAGAGCAGATTCTATTTCTGCGCCATTGCCACTTAAGGCCCTCTGGCTCTGCTCGGCGCCTGGCCGAGCAGATTCTATTTCTGTGCCATTGCCACTTAAGGCCCTTTGGCTCTGCTCGGCGCTTGGCCGAGCAGATTCTATTTCTGCGCCATTGCCACTTAAGGCCCTCTGGCTCTGCTCGGCGCCTGGCCGAGCAGATTTTATTTCTGTGCCATTGCCACTTAAGGCCCTCTGGCTCTGCTCGGCGCTTGGCCGAGTAGATTCTGTTTTGATTCCCCGCAAGTAGATAAATTCAAAGTCGATTCATGTGAACAATTTGCTGAACAGTCGCTTTTATTGAGATTCAGGGGAATTACAAGTAGGAGCCTTTCAAGAGTAGTACTTCCTTAGATGTTCTGCGTGCCACGGGTGTGGAAGCTCCTTCCCTTCCGAGTTCTTTAGCCTGTAGGTGCCCTTCCTAGAACTGCCGATAACCTGGTAGGGTCCTTCCCAATTAGGTCCGAGCTTTCCTTCTTTGGGATCCTTGGTAGACTGGTTGACTCTCTTCAATACAAGGTCCCCGGTCGCGAAGTCTTTTGGTCGAACCCTAGAGTTGTGGTACTGGCGCATCCTCTGCTGGTAGGACGCCATTCTCACAGCTGTTTGTAGCCGTCGTTCCTCCAACAGATCCAAGTCCACATTCATGGCCTCGCCGTTAGTGGCGAGGTCGAATTGCACCGTTCTGGGGCTGGGGAGACCGATCTCTACTGGGATGACAGCTTCAGCGCCGAAGGTGAGTGAGAACAACGTCTGACCCGTAGACACTCTCTCCGTCGTTCTGTAGGCCCATAAGATGTTATGGAGCTCTTCTGCCCACAAGCCCTTGGCCTTCTCCAACTTCGTCTTGAGGATCTTCAAAAGTGATCTGTTGGTGACTTCAACTTGGCCGTTCGCCTGGGGGTGCTCGGGGGACGAGGCGTGGTGACTTATCCCCAGGTCGGCGCATAATTTATTGAACTGTCTGCCCTCGAACTGCTTCCCGTTGTCCGTTATGATGACCTTGGGGATTTCGAATCTGCACACAATATTCTGCCATAGGAACTTTTGCATCTTCTCCTCGGTAATCGTCGGGAGGGCTTCTGCCTCCGCCCACTTTGTGAAGTAGTCGATTGCCACCACGGCAAATTTCGTCTGTCCTTTGCCGAGTGGTAATGGGCCCACAATATCAATCCCCCATTGGGCGAAAGGCCAAGGAGTTTGGATTGGGGTCAATTCTTGAGATGGCTGTCTCGGGATGTTGGCGAACCGTTGGCACTTATCACATCTCTTGACGAATTCCTGGGCGTCTCTTTCCATGGTGGGCCAATAATAGGCCGTTCGCAATATCTTCTTGGCGAGGGAACGACCACCAAAGTGGTTTCCACACACCCCTTCGTGGACCTCCCGCATTATGTAGTCTGCTTCTTCCGCATTGGCGCAGCGGAGCAGCGGCATGGTGTGCCCCCTTTTGTACAGTACTCCGCCCTGTATAAGGTACCTACTCGAGCGGTACTGAACCCGCCTCGCCTCGTTTCGGTCCTCAGGCAGGGATTCGCTCTCCAAGTAGTTCTTGATTGGGCTCATCCAGGAGGATTCTGGCTCGATCTGGTCAACCTCTGGGCTCTGGATGCTCGGTGAATTAAGGATCTCGAACGAGACTCTCGGGTCGGGCTCCTCGGACGAGGCAATTCTGGCTAGCCGGTCTGCCTCCTCGTTTTGCAGTCTCGGTACGCGCTCCAGTAGTACCTTAGGGAATCTTCTAGCCAAGCTCTTCGCCACTTGGCAGTATTGCTTCATGTTGTCTTCTCTTGCTTCGTACTCTCCCTGAACCTGCTCCACCACGAGCTGAGAGTCGCTTCGGACCACTATTTGTTCGGCCCCCATTCGCCGAGCCATTAGGAGGCCGGCGATGAGTGCTTCGTACTCGGCGACGTTGTTGGTGGCAAGAAACTTGAAGCGGAGAGCATACTCCATTTTGTAGCCTTCGGGGGTGACGAGGACCACGCCGGCGCCGCCGGAACCGTGAGTGGAAGAACCGTCAACGTTCAGGACCCAGGGGCTCTCAGGGGGGTCGGCGTCGGGGGTGGCCGGGGGCGGGTTAGTGAATTCTGCTATGAAATCTGCGGCAGCCTGCCCCTTGACCCCCAGTCGGGGTCGGTAACGGATGTCGAATTGACTAAGTTCAACGGACCATTTCACCAATCGGCCTGACGTCTCGGGTTTGTGCAGGACACTCTTCAAGGGCTGGTCGGTAAGTACCACAATCGTGTGAGCTTGAAAATACGGTCTTAGGCGCCGAGCTGCGGTCACAAGTGCGAAGGCCATAAGTTCCATCTTCGGATACCGTTCTTCTGCTCCATGCAAGGCACGACTGGTGTAGTAGACTGGCCGTTGGATTCCCCCTTCTTCTCGGACCAGAGCTGAGCTCACTGCTGTCGCCGACACGGCCAAATAGAGAAACAACTCCTCCCCCGGGACGGTTCGGCTGAGCAGCGGGACTGAGCTCAGGTATTGTTTGAGTTGACCAAAGGCTACTTCACACTCCTCGTTCCACTCGAACGCCTTGCGCAGGATCTTGAAGAACGGTAGGCACTTGTCCGTGGACCGAGAGATGAACCTATTCAGGGCAGCGATACGTCCCGCCAGCCTCTGGACGTCTTTCGTTGTTTTGGGCGCCTGCATGTCGATGATGGCTTGAATTTTCTCCGGGTTGGCCTCAATGCCCCTTTGTGACACCATGAAACCCAGGAACTTCCCCAAGGCGACGCTGAAGGCGCACTTGTCGGGGTTGAGCTTCATCCGGTATTTGCGGAGCGTTCGGAATGTCTCTTCCAGATCCCGCAGGTGGTGGGCGGCCTCCTTGCTCTTCACCAACATGTCGTCCACATAAACCTCCACATTACGCCCGATCTAGGATTTGAACATGAGGTTGACCAGCCGTTGATATGTTGCCCCAGCATTCTTTAACCCGAATGGCATAACATTGTAGCAATAGAGCCCCCGATCGGTAATGAAAGCTGTATGTTCCTGGTCGCGCGCCGCCATTCGGATCTGGTTATATCCTGAAAAAGCATCCATGAAGGTTAGCATTTCATACCCCGCCGTGGAGTCGACGAGAAGATCGATGGTCGGTAGTGGGAAACTGTCCTTGGGGCATGCTTTGTTCAGGTCGGTGAAATCGATGCACATCCGCCATTTCCCGTTGGACTTCTTTACCATGACAACGTTCGAGAGCCAAGTAGGGTAGTGTGCTTCCCTGACGAACTTTGCCTGCACCAGCTTCTCCACCTCTTCAGCCACCGCGTCGTTCCGGTCCGGTGCGAAATTCCTCCGCTTCTGCTTGACCGACCTGGCCTCATTGTCGATGTTCAAGTAGTGAGCCGCTACTCGTGTGTCAATACCAGGCATGTCCTCGTGAGACCAGGCGAACACGTCTGCGTTACTTCTCAGGAACTCCCTCAGCTGCTCTTTCAACTCTTCGGGGGCGGCGGTCCCTATCCTCACCTTTCTGTCCTGTCTCGGTGGCCCGACCAGGACCTCTTCTAGTTCTTCCGCCGGCTCTCCCCTTCTGACTTCCTTTTCGTCCCTCGGCTCGAGCTCTTCGATCAGCAAGGTCTCCTTGCTGGGCACTCCTTTGAGGGAAGCCACATAGCACTCCCGTGCTTCCTTTTGGTCGCCCCTTGCACACCCGACCCCAGTGTCGGTCGGGAATTTGATTCGGAGATGATACGTGGAAGCGACCGCCTTAAACTGGTTCAGGGCGGTTTGGCCAATTATGGCGTTGTACACGGAAGGGCAATCCACAACCAAGAAGTGTACCATCCTCGTCGTCCGGTGTGGCTCTTCCCCAAGGGTGACTGGCAGTGTAATGGAACCGAGAGGGACCACCCGGTCTCCGGTGAAGCCGACCAGCGGGCAGTTGACTGGTTGTAGCTTCTCCTGGCCGATCTTCATTTTCTCAAAGGCCCCTCGGAACAGGATGTCTGCCGAGCTCCCACTGTCGACCAAGATTCTCCAAGTTTTGAAGTTGGAGATCACTGCCGAGATGACCAGGGGGTCATCGTGCGGTTGGTGTAGCTCGGTGGCCTCTTCTTCAGTGAATGTGATCGCGGGACCTTCGTTCTTCATCTTCTTGCTGGCCGTCCCGACCAGCATTACTTCTGCTTCGTTTCGGATGTCTCGGACATGTTTCTTTCTCGCCGAAGAGGACTCCCCTCCTCCAGCGAATCCTCCAGCAATGACCCTTATCTCTCCAATGGGCTGGGTGGTTGTTTCGGTTCTTGCTGGGCTGCGTCGCTCCGCCCGTGCTCGATCTCGATCGGCCACGTAGCGGCTCAGCCTCCCCCGTTTGATCAGATCTTTGATCTGCTGCTTCAAATCGATACAGTCCTCCGTGTCGTGGCCATGGTCACGGTGGAAGCGGCAGTATCGCCTCTTGCTCCTCATTCCCGAAGGTGTCTTCAAAGGCTCGGGCCATCTCAGGTCCGGGTCATCTCTGATCTCCATCAGAACATCCTTCAGCTTCGTCGTCAGAGGGGTGAACATTTGATCGAGGCCGCGGTAGTACTCGCGTCTCCCTTCGCCCCTGTTCCTCGACCGGTTGGTGTTTCGGCTTGTTTTACTTTCCCTCTCGTCGTTCGATGTTCCGCTCGTTCGCTTCTTCTCGGAGCGTGAACCGTCTCCTTCGTCATTATCTCGCCTGGCGCTCATGGCGTCCTCGGCGTTCATGTGCTTCTGAGCCTGGAGCATCAATTCTGCCATGTCCTGGGCCGGTCTTTTTGATAGGGAGAAGATGAGTTTCCCACTTCTCAGGCCGCTCATGAACGCCGTGACAGCCACCTTGTCATCGACATCGTCCACGGCCAACGTCTCTTGGTTGAACCTTGCAACATACTCCCTCAGCGTCTCAGCCTTCTTCTGCCTCACCGTCAGCAAGTATGCCGCAGGCCTCCTTTGCCGCTGGGCTCCAATGTAGTGGCTCACAAAGAGCTTGCTAAGTTCCTTGAAGGTTGAGACCATCGCTGGTTTGACCTTGTTGAACCAGGTTCGCGCCGAACCCTTCAGCGTGACCGAAAATGCTCTACACGTGATCTCATCCGACACTGCTTGCAGGTGCATGAGCGCCCTGAACGTCTCCAAATGGTCTACCGGGTCCTTAGATCCATCAAAAGAGTCCAAAGTCGGCATTTTGAACTTCTGGGGGAGTGGGTAGTCCATTACGTTCTGCGTGAACGGTGAGGCTGTTCGGCCAATGAGGGTGTCTACTGCATTTGGGGCTTTGGCTTCTACCGCGGCTAAAACTCCAGCCATTTGGGCTTGCATGGCTTTCATTTGCTCGTCCCAAACATGGGAGCTCTCCGGTTTGTCGCCCACCATCTCCGTCCTCGACGGGATGGCGTGACTAGTACGTGCTTCTTCGATGTAGGGCTCGCGGCGAAGTAGGGGGTCTTCAACTCGTCCCCCATTGCCGTTTTCGCCGTTATTGGGGAGGATGGATGGATCCTTGTCGACCTCCTGCTCCTGTTGTTCGTCCGCCACCGGGTTGGGCTGCGGTGGAATCTCAAGTGGAAGAGGGGGGTTTCGTTGGAGTAACTCTGCGTTTTGACGGACCAGCTGCTGCATGCTGGCCATCATGTCCGCCACCGTCTTCTCCAAGGTAGCTATCTTATCTACACTGGTGTCGACCATCGAGGTTTCTTTGGGGAGGGTGCTAATCTCAGACCTAGTCAAGACCATGAACTGTCACGAGAGAAGTCGGTTCCCACAGACGGCGCCAGCTGATGATGATCCGTTCTCGCACACCGGGGCTCCACCTCGAGGTATTGTCCGCTTTGGGCACTCTGGGCCGTAACCCCACTCTCCCTCACGGTTTTGTCCCCAAAAGGGCCCTCAAGGAGGAGAGAGGGGGCCTAGCACTTATAAGCAACCAAGCCCTCTCTTTCTCACCCGATGTGGGATATGGTATCATCAGTACCCCCCAGTGAGGGGTTGGGAAGCTCTCTGGCACATGACCCACTCTCTTCCCACAGACGGCGCCAACTGATGATGATCCGTTCTCGCACACTGGGGCTCCACCTCGAGGTATTGTCCGCTTTGGGCACTCTGGGCCGTAACCCCACTCTCCCTCACGGTTTTGTCCCCAAAAGGGCCCTCAAGGAGGAGAGAGGGGGCCTAGCACTTAAAAGCAACCAAGCCCTCTCTTTCTCACCCGATGTGGGATATGGTATCATCAGTACCCCCCAGTGAGGGGTTGGGAAGCGCTCTGGCACATGGCCCACTCTCTTCCCACAGACGGCGCCAACTGATGATGATCCGTTCTCGCACACCGGGGCTCTACCTCGAGGTATTGTCCGCTTTGGGCACTCTGGGCCGTAACCCCACTCTCCCTCACGGTTTTGTCCCCAAAAGGGCCCTCTAGGAGGAGAGAGGGGGCCTAGCACTTATAAGCAACCAAGCCCTCTCTTTCTCACCCGATGTGGGATATGGTATCATCAGTAACTGAGCCGACTAAAGTAGTTTGTTCAAACTTTGCTCAAAAGTTTATCATGTTTAGAACATATTTAAGATTAGATTATTTATTTTTTGAATGAATCTCAAAAGTTTTTTAATCGGACCGAACTTAAGTAATTTAATTTTTTAATATATAAAGTTATTGATCGAACTCAAAAATATAAGAAGTGTTTTCTTTTGAAAACCACAATAAGCTTAGTTTAAAAAAATAAAAATAAAAACTTAGTAAAAACTGTAATTTACATGGTTGGCGCTCGTAAGTTACCATATTAAAATCCACAGTTGGCATTGTTATGTGGCCTTGTAAGTTAAGCTTTGAGCTACCCAACTTAATGGCTAACTACTTTTATCGGTTACAAATTGAATTGATTTACTTCTATCGTCATCAATAATCAACGTTATTGTATACACTACTTTTAATCGTTTTTTTTAATTTAATTAAGAAAAACACAAACAAAACATTAACACCTGCATCACGTGAGCTTTTAATGTATTTGTTCATTTAGTGTATTATTATTAACCAATCGTGGCTAAGGATGACAGTGGACCGGGTAAAAGTAGATGGCAAATGTTAACATGTGCCCTAAGAGTACATTTTAAGTCTGTTTTGTCTGGTTGTACTAAGTGTTGGAACTTGTGTTTTCAACATTAAAAATTGTGAAAACACAAGATCTAATGCTTTGTACAATCAGACAAAACAGGCTTAAAATGTACACTTAGGACACATGTTAGCAAGACTCAAAGTGGATATTCGACCGAACCCGCCTTGTATGGAGAGGGTATGGAGGATATAAAACCGGGATGGAGGTGTTAAACTAAACTCGTGCGAGCATGGAGGCAGGGATGGACTTAGGTTCTCTCCAGCCCCGCCCCGCCCCGCCCCGCTATACCCATTAGGTATTAGTTTAATTAGTCATTACCTAGAGCTTAATTATAAATATTAAGACTAAAAAAAGGGAATTAACTATAAATTTTAAAACAAAAAATAGAGACTCACTTATAAATAATAAAATTTAAATTTTGTCAATCGTATTTTTTGTTATTTTATTTATTTTTGTATTTGTTTGGAGGTTTTTTTTTTTTTTAGTGTTATTGGACTTGACGAGTGCGGGGCGGGAGTAGGTGTGGAGACAGGTGTAGACGGAGATTTTTACTCACAGAGCCGGGATGGACGTCCAAAAAAATACTCGTACAGATATGAAGGCGAAGATGAAAGTAAATTTTTTAAATAGATACAGAGATGGACGTAGCAATTCTCGCCTCATCCCGGTCCTTTGCCATCCCTAATCGTGGCTTACACCTCTTGTTTCTACAGAGTGGCCCATCTTCAAATGCTAGATTTGGACGGTTGGACTTTGTTTGGAGGCCTGTCCGAGATGTGGACCATTGATTGGGCCAATGAGATTTCCGATTAAAAAGGATCCCACGTAAGATTCATTGATCGTGATGGACCTTCGAGCCATCAAATTGGTTTGGCAATTATTGGTAATGGAACACCTCAACTTCCAGGATCCATTAATGACAAAACATTTTTGAATATATATGTATATAACTATGTATATTTTTAAAAGCAAACCCTTCCGATAAGTGGTACGTCTCTTTCAGAAGTGATCCAATTGATACACACATAACACCAAGATGGGATCATATGGGACCGCATCACAGTAGCTTGTTGAGTCAGGAGACTCAGAACTCGGACTCGGACTCGGCTCGGACACAGACTCGGCCCAGTCCAATAATCGAAGATACTTCGGAATATACCCTTTCTGCCACTGTCCACTTCAATGCCCAAACAGATAAGTGGCCCCCAAACTGATCCTTCATAAGGTGGGCCCACAAAGAGTTATATAACTGCCCCATCACGCCAAGCCATGCAGACTGTTTCTTCATAACTCCTCTTTAAGAAGTAACCTGTAACCGCCACTAACTTCAGCAGAACTTCCGCCATAACCGACGATCATGAATTCTTCTTCTTCTTCTTCTTCTATCCTCTCTCAATCCGAGCAAGAAGAACCCATCGAGAAACTCGAAATCTTCAAGATTCAAGGCAGAGACAAAAGTGGCCGGAATATCCTCCAAATTATCGGAAAACTCTTCCATGGTTGGTACCTTTCTCTCTCATCTACTTTCTCTCTCTCTCCCTTCCGATTCTTGATTTGAAATGTTTCTTGATTGTGTTTTGATCAGCGAAACTCGTGAGTATTGAGGCGCTGAAGAAGTACTTGGGGAAGAAGGTCTTCCCCAGTTTAGGTCAGCGGGCATTCTCTGTGGTGTACGTGCACACAGGTGTTCAGAGGAGCGATAACTTTTCTGGAATTTCGGCCCTCCGATCAATCTACGAGGCTACTCCCTTCAACGTCAAAGATCATCTCGAGGCTGTTTATTTCCTACATCCGGACCTACAGTCACGGCTTTTCCTCGCGACGTTTGGTCGTCTCCTCTTCAGCGGAGGGTAAGAATTCCATCACACAACCCCCTGGCTCATCTTAACATTAACTCACAGCGCATGTTAGTGACGTTGGCTGTTGAGTGCGTGCGCAGGTTGTACCGGAAGCTCAAGTACGTGAGCAGGTTGGAGTTTCTGTGGGACCACGTGAGGAGGAACGAGATGGAGATTCCGGAGTTCGTGTATGATCATGATGAGGAGCTCGAGTACCGTCCGATGATGGACTACGGGTTGGAGAGTGATCACCCCAGAGTCTATTGTGCGCCCACGGTGGACTCTCCATTCTCCATGTACTCCATGAGGTGCATTGCCTAGAGGAACGCAGCTCTATGTTCTAAGTTGCGCCAGGGAATCAAGTTGGATTATCTTTGGTCCTCTTTGGTTTTCATCTTGACGTGAGACAGAATAGTCTTTTGGTTTTTGTCTTTAGGAATTCTCACGAAAACTGTACATACTTATCTGTACAAAGAGCTTGCCAGAATGGAAAGAGAATGTGGAAATTATCAGCGTGTTTGGAACTTGTGAAAAGAAAAAGAAAAAGGAAGAGAAATGAAGATATTGAGATATTGTAGAGAATTTGGTTATTTTCCTCTCTTTGATTTTTCAGAGAAAATGACAAGAAAATAGAAGGACAAAACTAGTTAAAGAAAACAATGACGATTACCACAAGAAATGACTAACACCTCATTTTTCAGCATTCCTCATTTAAGGATCCAAGCAAAGCACACGAGTAGTAGACAAGCATTGTTCGTGAAGCAACTAGGTTTGAATTCAATAAATTAACCAATATTACGCATTTCTTAAACAGCATAATGTCCATAATTAAGCAACCACACAAAGCAGATTGACAAACAAGCACGATTCGTGAAGCAACCAGGCTTGAATTCAATAAACTAACCAATTTTACACATTCTTTTGTTATCCAACCATATTCATAGATATAAAGTTATAATATCCTTGCAAGGAAGCAATTCCATCAGATGATGATGGAAACTCTAGAATAAGTTCCTCATCTGAAGTGCTTAAACAACCAAACTCTGCAATGGAAAAACAATGAAAATCAAGCAAGCAAATAACTTACTGCCACAAACCAAAATTGAAACAAGAGTAAAATATATTTTTCTGCAGATATTAAGGCTAAAGTTCCCAAGAAGAGAGGAGTACAAAACTTATAATCTGCAAGATGCTTCTATCTTTGATGCCTAGCATGTTATTTACTCCTTGATTTGGTACCTCTGTCCTGTTCTATCCCTCAGCAGTTTTGGAGACCTTGATATCCTTGCATATCTGTTGGAGACTCTTGCCTACCAGTTGATATCACTGCTGCTATAGATCAATTATTCCCTGTTTTTCAATCTTCATGGTTCTCCCACATACACACGCAAACTTAAGCATAAATGAATAGACATGAACACTTCAACATAATAGATTCAAAACATTTGCATGCATATAGCCAAGTTCTCATTTCCCTGAGAAAAAAAAAGGGAAAAAAAAAAAAGAGTTGGAAATCAACTTTCTAGGGAAAGAGAAATTAGCCATGTCCAACACTTATGTGACCATATTAGTGTGCCATACTTGTGTCCACATCCACATATGATAGAACAAATCAAGGAATGGCTTGGCATGGACTGAAAGAAACTGAATTATATATGATTGTTTTATTGGCCTGTCGAGTAGAGGAAGTTCAAAAATATTGGCTGTAAAATGAGGAATGTTTTTGCCTCTCTCAACCAATTGCAATTTTTTCATTGCCCTGTTTCTTGGAAAGTTATATGCCAAATTGTCAACTAAACAACTTCAATTTGCTGATGTTGTGCACAAAGCAACTTTTCCTTTTTCCATGTCTCAAGATATACAATTCAAATGATGCCTTATAACATCATCTTTGTCAAATATTAATAAAATGACGATGCGAGTTCATTAACAGGCTGAACATCAAAACTTTAAGAGAAAAAGAAGACCTATGTTACTTAGACTCGGGTACGGGTGTCGGGTGTGGGTACATTTTCAAGTATCAGATTCATCTAATTTTCGTGTCCAAGAACACTGGGACACGGCTAGATTTCATATTTTTTAAATACTTCTTTTATTTTTTTAAGGTAAAATGACATTTACAAACTAAAATATAACATTTCATACATAAAATAAAAGTCCTATGCTTAGTTTTATAGTAAACTCATTTAATTATACATTATTGTTAGATACATATCCAACTAGTGTTGGGTGTCGAGTGTCTGACATGAGTACTTCATATATTTAGAAGAATCCAGGTAACATAGAAGAAGACCTAATAAGTAAGAATTGCTCAAATAATATGTGACGACTAACATCTATCAATTTCTGTCCAACAAAATTCAGCCAGACCTATTAGACAGAAAGTACAGGTAACACTCATATTACTAACATCATTTCCACATCCACAACTCCTAAAACAGTACTTTCTGCTTCAATTTTGGGTACTTAACAAAATTTTAAATTTCACCTCTTCTGAGGGATGGTTTCCCTTCTTTGTGCCTGCGTTTATGATCAACCAGCATCATGGTATACATCGAAATCAGCAACAAAAGGTTATGTCCACAGTTCTTGGAAGAAATTATCATTTATGAAGGGAAATCAACTAAGAACCCTATATTGATTACTCCAGACTTCAAGACCAAGGTAACAATCCCTCAGCTTTCAGACAAGAGCAAGGATGAAAGAATTCTGATAGAATGCTCCTACCAAAACTATAAGATAGTGCTAGTGCACCTGCTGAAGCTCAAACTAACCTGCCTAGTCATCACCGAAAGTCCTAGAAGCCAATACAATCAGAATCATATAGCCTTCAAACTCACTATGAGCTTGCTTAAATTCTACGGCTAGAAGGTACAAGTATAAAATTTACCATTTTTTCATCCATGCAGGGAAGACGACTTACAAACAGATGCAAAACCCTCAGAAAGTTGCGCGGAAACATCAAAGGAACTTTTTAGTAAAAAATAACAAGGGGATCGCCCACACTTTTGCTTGCAAATGTTAATTCCCCACTGGTAATCAAGTTAATAGTTACCACATTCATATCAACATTCTATATTGACAAGCTCTAAATGCTATAAATTTGAAGCAAAAAAAAACATTTCTCAATCAGTAGTGTGAATGAGTGTTGAACATAGTACTTGTGAATTATGATTTAAACTTCAAGAAGCCAATGAAGAAAGTTATCCACAAAATAAGCAGGAGACAACAACAACAGATTACAAATTTATGGTGACAAAGTACGACCACATACATCAGAAACAAACAGATAAAGAAGTGGATGGTAAGTTTCAAAGGAGACCACAACACATTAAAATAGTGCCCGTACCCATCATTAATCAGCTATGAGATGGGAATAATCTGGATTATACACGTTCAGAGTAAAAGCAATACACATAATTCAAAGTAAGAGACTAAGCAATATAAACAAGAGTAGTTACATGCTTAACATGGATTGGGTGTAACCCAAAGTGGTGGAGGCCATCGGAGCCGAGAATGTGAATTGCGCGGATAACAAGGTAACGGTTCAATACTACCATCTTCTAAGTTGTAAACACCCAAATCATGATCTCCAGAAATGCCATCGTAATTTGATTCAGAATGGTCATCAGTAAAGTAGATGCAATTACCTTTACAACCCGGGAAATCAGAAGCTGACAAAGCCAACGAAGAATTTTCCCCCAAGAACAACGTCTGGTCACCCAAACTTCTCATCCTCTCCCACTTTGGGCCACTCAAATCCAACCTATACACTCGGAATTGCATAGTTTTATACGCAATACCAAGTTGATGATCGTTGAATTCGAAGTCTAAATACCTCGTAACCAACAACAATTCCTCCGACGAACTCACCAAGTATTGCATATCACCGCCTAGGTGCCGTGGCGTATTAATAATTGAAACCCTAGGCGAAGGACCACGAACATCACAAACTGCAATTTCTCCGAATTTATTCACAGCATAGAATAATCCATCGCAATATATTGCATCCTCACAATAAGATTGTGCGTCTTCTATAAATGTCCATGATTGGTCTCCATTTTTACAGAAAGCGAGATCACCTGTTTGATTCAGTATTGCCAGGGCAATATAATTATAATCACTCGAAGGACTCGAAGAAAGAATCACCTTCTTGATGAAAGAATCGCGCATGTCCTTTAGATTACGGGTGTAGGTATCGCCGTTGGGAGCCCGGAGGGAATACTCGCGGCCGACTTCGTAGAAATTGAAGTCCACAACATTTGGGAACGCCGAGAGCGGCGGGAGGTTGACCTTGGCTCTGGTGAGCGGATTGAGAAGGAAGATCGCTGGAGACTCGTCAAGGATAACGAGCCAGCCGTGGGAGGAGCCGCAGCTGCGTCGGCGGTGGGAGGCTTCGGGGAGGTTGAGGAAGTGGACCTTATTAGCGGAGAGGCTGAAGAAGCCACGGCGGTTGGTCTGGTGGGTCCGGCTCGGGGGGAGCATCAGCCATGGGAGCTGACAGGGGAGGTAATGAGGAGTGGTTGGGGCTGAAGATCTCCAATTCACGCATACAGCTCGGAATCGGATATAATCGATGTGTATTGTGAGTTTCCCGGCGATGGTAAGCAGCAACTCCGGTGGAAGTTCGGCCCAGTCAACGGCCATTTAAGGGGAATTTGAAACCGGGAAGTCCGAACTCCGGTTCCGGTACAAATAAACTGGTAAAGAGCACTCGGTCACCTTCAAAAACTTTGCTTGTTAAGTTGTTTATGTGCCAAACCGGTTTTCTTTTTTAGTTTTGATTTAAAAAAATACTGGGAATATTACATAAGCGTTATACATTGATGAATAAAAGAGACGTAGAGATGATGTAAAATGTAACAACAAAACCTATAAGTCATAGAATCTCAAGGTGATTATCACATTATGAAAAATTACATGGTCGAGTGATGAATCTTTCTTTTTAAAGCACAAAAACCCTTTTCATGAAATTTTGGCGCATAATTGATAGTCATATAGCTTTATTCAAAGAACTAAAGAGATCAATTTCTATCAACTTTGTAATCTTTTTTAGGACGTCATGTGATATTCATGACATAAGTAATTTTGTGCCTTCGATAAATAAAATAAAGGCAACTAAGTTTTGTTTGAGACTTATGTTTTTTTGCCTTTTTCCAGTGATTGAATATAATATTTTTAAATACTTTTGATTTAGACTCGGGACTTTTAATCAAATTTTTATCTATATACCACAAATTCTCTAGAAAAAGAATGTGAAATGAATGAGAAATTTAATAAGTTTAGAGTACTACGTTAGCATGATGACATGGTATGTTCAACTAATTAAAAATAAATATATCATGTATTTTTTGTAGACTCAACTACATAGGATAATAAATATAAACATGTTAGAAAAGTTATTATTTTTATTATTTTAAAAATTAGGTTAATTAATTTGAAATAAAAATATATATTTATTTTTAATTAGTTAAACACATCACATTATTATACTAACACGTTGTTTCGAATTCACATATTAATTTCTCGAAATGAAGGCTTGGAAATAGTTGAAAATGGCTATGAAAATAAAAATTTCCCAAAATAAAATAAGGCACAAAAGTATAGCAACATGACAAACTTTGACTTCGCCTGAAACAATTTATAGTCTTTGACTTTCCCCGTAAATTCTTCCCAGCTGGTTTGACCAAGACGGTAAATAACTTACCGTTATTAGTAAATTAAACTAATTCAATCCACATTGGGTAATACATGACAACAGCTTTATATTTTGCAGCAATTACCTGCCTAAAGTCCTGACATTTTCTTCTGTTTCCAATTTCCATCTTCTTCCAGCTAATCCAACATGGTTAAGTTTTCTCGTCTCCTACAGAAGCTACTGCATTTTCGTGCGCATAAGCTCCGTAAGCTTTTCCATAAAATAACGTTTTCGATTCACGTTACATCTGTCGAGGCACAAGCTCCAGACCTCCCGTGGCTAATGCTACCTTTCCAAAGCTTTTTCAGCGTTTCAAGCAACAATTTCTGTTTCCTTGACCTGCCAGAGGCTCAGGGGAAGAGAATATGCGGGTCGTCGAGAGGTTGGTTGATCATGCTCGGCGACACGTGCTCCGAAATCTCCATGCTCAATCCCCTCACCAGAGCCCAAATCCACCTTCCGCCAATTTCTCAACTCGGCCATGGCTCGGCAACGCCGCCGCCAACTACTTTCGTACATAAAGCTCTAATCTTTTCAGAACCTGATTGCACCCAATTTCGCCCTATTGTTGTTCTAATTTATGGGGAATCCAGAGAACTAGCTTTCCACAAGAAAGGAGATAAAAAATGGACTGTAATACGTGACGCCGGAGCATTTTACAACGATGCTATATCTTACGGCGGAGAGTTGTACGCCGTAGATGATTGTGGAAGGGTTGTTCTCTGCGAGTTCGGTTCTTCCACGGTCGGAGAAGTGGTTGCACGCCCATGGTTCTTCCGCGGTGACAAGGTTTATCTCGTAGCCTTACATGGAGATTTGCATCTAATAATTAGGTTTCTGGACCTTGATCCTGATGTAGGCTATAAAACAAGCCATTTTAAGGTCTACAAGCTGAATATAGAGACGGAGAAATGGCAATTGATTAAATGCTTAGGTGATTATGCAATTTTCCTAGGGCTTAACCAGTCAATATCGCTGTGTGCTCGTCACATTGAAGGACTAAGAGGAAATTGTATCTACTTCACGGACGATTGCTTGGCTGGACTCGAGGACAGTGCCGTCGGCGGCCATGATTTAGGTGTGTTTAGCTTGGACGAACAGTGTGTTGAGCCATTGCTTTGTCCAATTAATTCAAAGTTGTTTTGGCCACCACCAATCTGGTTTACGTCCAATTCGTAACACTTAATTGGAAATGTAATAAAACTCTGTTCTTAGACTTGGAAGTTTTGAAATGGCATTTTATTTTGTACTGAAACAAAGAATTTTCTTTTTCCGCTTTTGATGTCTGAACAAACAGAAAAGTTTCCCCAGGGATGTCAACTTTGAATACCCCAACCATCGGCATGAGATCTGAAACAAGGAGCAGCAACCTTGAAAGAGTTTCTCCTGTTTTGCAAGAAGCAGATCCTAAACACTTGAGCTGCCAAGCAATACTATGGTGTGGCTTTTGAATTGTCATCGCGAGTTCTGGTTCTCCTAGACCTGGAAAGTGGAAACCTCATTTTCACTCTAAACCTGCTTTGTCTTTCAAACTGCCCAGGATTCCAGACCATCCTAGCAAATATCATCTCTTACAAGCGGCAACAAGCAAGCTAATCCAGGCATAATCAGCCCATGAGAGCCACTTAATAGTTATGGTTGCAACCAGGTTATAAGTTTGTCCTGCAAAGAACCATGATATCAGAGGGACAGAACGGTAGAAGATGGCCGATCAACTAGCATGACAAACATAACCAAGATAATTAATAGAAGGAAGCCTTTCAAATGTCAAATGCAAAACTAATTATTTTATTACTCAGTATTTGAGCATACTAACACCGAATGTCATGTCAGAGTACAAAAAATTCTACAACAAAAAGGTAATTAACAAGAAAGCCCCTATTTGGGCATGATCCCTAGTACATTGACCTCTCGCAGATACACCAATCTTCTGAATTCACCACGCTAGCTTGATAAGCCTTGCCACAAATAATATCTGTTTACCCAAGTGTTCATAGAACAAAACTTGGAAGACTTGTGGATGCGATGATTTTTGAACAATAAAGATATGGACAAGAAGAGGATGCAAAAACACACACACACACACACAAGAATATACACGCAACGCCTGCCTGTCCACTGCCGTCCCACAGAATCTGTTCTAACTCAATCCATCCAACCACCGTGCAGGTACACATTACTTGTTTTTCAACACATTCAACCCATCTGACTTGCTGCTCCAGTACTTCATGCAATTCATTCTCCATTCAGTACTTATAAAAAATTCTAGTTTCGAATTTTAACATCACATTCCATAAGTTGTTCTACCCAACACCCAAAAATCTGAAACGTAGCTGCACCAGATGTTACTAGAAGCCATTTCCAACATTACACAAATTGCTCGGTGAAGCCTATCTAGAAATCCCTTCATATCATTGTGCCTTCATTGTGTCTGGAAGAAATCCACATGTTTTGACCCTAAACTGATTTCATGAGAAACATGCTCCTCAATCTCTTTCTCCTAAGATTTAATTAACTAAATGTGTTGATCATTGTAACCTACCACCAGGCCATTAAATTATGCAACACCACCTGTTCTTCACGGTTTGAAGCAAAACTTTTTAAGTACCTAACGGTCCAACTTACCCAAAAATCTCACTGCCTCTCATTTCATGATCTAACATCTGAATTCCAATGATGCAAGGATTCAAGAAAATTACGATCTCCATAGATTGTAAAGAACAAACTATATTCATTATTGGAAATACGAAAGAAAATCATTGTTAGGAAATTGCCAGCTAGAAGAATAAGTACGCTTCAATTAGATGCAAACTCAAAAAATCATCCTGCTTTGAGCCTACAAGAAGTAAAATGAATCAACAAGTGTCACGCATTAAAATTTGTGTGCCTTTAAAAAATATTATCGGGCATATTTGCCAATATGTCCTTCACAGGCAGCCCTAAATCAAAACTAAAGTAAGAAGATGCATCATAAATTTTTTTCCAAATCCAGTCTGATTAGAGGCTAGAGTTTTATAAGCATTAAATAGATGAAATGTAAGCAGACAACAATTTTCTGTTATATAATTAAACCCACAAAATAGTTTCCACAGGTGAAACAATTATATAAACAACAAAAGCTAGAGGCACACAAAACAGATCGGAGATTTGAAAACCTATTGCCTTCAGGACAATTCACTCAGCTGTGACCTCTTCTGCCACACTTTTTGCATCACAGGTCCTTCCATTGCTCAAGACCCGTAAATCAGGATAATTGCGATGGTTCAGTGAATGCAACCAGAGGGCCACAACGCCTTCCTTATGTTCTGTTGATGCTATGTGAGGGTATACATGCTTCATTTTAAAGTCCTCTGCCTCCTCTGCATAAGCTTTCATAGACAATTCTTCATGACTGTCTTTCCATTTCTGATTATAAGATGCAAAGAAGCACTCTTCCAAATATAACCCAACCTCTGGAGCTGTAGGTACGTTAATGCTAACCTCCCTGAAGTGTTTAAAGCAATAGTTAGATGAAAACATTTTTCCGATTTCAGTTAATGGCGCAATCGAAACAAAGCAAATGAAACACTTACTGCTGCAGAGCTGTTTCAATCAGTGACTCGGGAGCACAATTCCTCATGATTGCAACCGCAAGACCAACCATCTTCCGGATCTGATGAAGCATGAAGCTCTGCCCCACAACCTCACACTTAACAAATTCAATTCCTTGAACAGTAACTATGGTGTTTGCATCAAAGGAGATAATGAAACGCTTGGCTGAGGGATCTTCAGCTTTAGTTCTGGTTGTGAAGTTATGGAAGTTGTGAGTCCCCTCATAACGCTTCAAAATTCTATTAAACCTTTCTCTCTCCTTCTCACTGTAAGAAAACTCATTCCTCTTCCCTGTTTTCTCCTCCCCATTGCCACACTCATTCAACTGGCCTTCAAGTTCATTTTCCTCAACCGCCAACTGAGAAGGAGCACCCTCATTTTCAGCAGTACCATTGTCCATAATTATCTTAGATTCATCAGGATTCGAACTATCAGTATCACCTTGGACCAAAGAAACCACAGTTACTTCCTTAACTTCAGAGTGCGAAACTGCATTCCCACTGTTCGATGAAATGCCTGTATCAACTATGGTTTCAGAACGCATATCTTTAGAATTCTCTGCATTTGACTCAAAGCTGCGTTTACCCATTACTCCTTCAACTTTTCGACCTCTTTCTGAGCACTCTAAGCACTTGACAAGCTCATTCTCAGAACCCAAGCTAGCCAGCACACTCTCTCTATCGGGATGTGAACAAGGATCGAGAGCAAAAACGGGAATAAGATAGACATACCTACGTCGATCGCAGAACTTCTTGGCATTGAACGACGCTGTCACGCGCTTGTATCCAAATATCCGAATCTGGGGACTGAGGTTTGAGTTAAGGCGGTCAACTAAACCGGGCGGGTCGATGTAGAACCGCCCTGAGACTACCTGGCCGACAGCGCTGACGCCTTTATCTGTCCGGGCGGACCGCGCCCAGTCGAACCGTTTGGGGTAACCGTGGTCTTGTTCGGGGACGGCACCGGAGAGGAAGAGGGCTTCCTCGAGGTCGCCTTCGATGGTCTTGGCCCCCGGGTTCTTCTGCATACCTTGGTAACCGACGCCGCAGTAGGCGAAGAATATGGCGATCTTGCGGCGCTTGTACCTTTGCTTCCTTTCTGTTGGGGGGCCGGCGGCATCGGTGGTGGTGGTGGTGTCGCAGTGGTCTTCCTCGTCGTCGGAGGTGGTGGTGGACATTTTGAGTTTCTTGGGTTCTGGCTCTTTCGAGGATGATGGAGGGTTTTCCATGTTTAGGCGCATATGTTGTTGGCTGTAACCTGCTAAAACCCTATTCTCTTGCAGCAAAATTTTCTTTGTTCCATTACCTATGCCAAAAAAAACCATTTGGAGAAATATTAATTTTTGAGATGTGACAGTAATAACTCCGTCTCTGTTTCAAAAGTCAAACATGTGCTAAGTAGTAACTTAGAATTTCACAAATTTTTTTTTATTTTTTTCTTTCCTTTTCATTGTATTAAGAATTTAGTAAAAAAAAAAGATAAAAAATTAAACCATATGATAGTTAGATAGCGGTAAAAAATATAAAATATAAAAGAAGTCTACACCATTCATTTTTTTCTTGATTAATTGGATACCAAACATAACATTAATAAATTTGAATTCCAATCAAACTCATTTCACTGCTCATAACATTCCTTGGCAGGACGAAATTTCGAGTGTCATGGGAACTTTGTGCTATGGCTTGCAGAGGGTTATACATTTTCCTTCCGCAGCACCGAGAAAAAAACAAAAAAAAAGGAGGGTTATACGTTACTGTCCAACATTTGCACCAGATGACCAAAAGCTTAAACATTGATTCCATACAACACGCACCGCTGATGATCTCAATCGCAGATTCGCAATCGCTGTAGCCATCTTGTCTAAAGCTTAGGTCTGAAGCTTCAATAAGTTTCACGGTGGATCACGCGATCTCAACCGTCCAAAATATCCTACACGTCCTCATCAAATCATCATCATGCATCTCCACCGTCCAAAACTTTGAAATCATTCAATCACAAACTCCAGATTTCGACACGACATTAACGTCGTCGTGTTCCTCTGTACCGTTGAATATGAACTTCTGCGTTCCCTCCGAAGGGAACCTGCTGAAAAGCGATTCTGCTTTTGTAAAACCTCGAATCTCTTCTCCAACTTGTGCACCAGTCGTGAATCCGTGGTTTCGTGGCCATCCAATCTTTTTTCTGGCACATATTCGAACTTTCTCAGTAGCTTTTTCCGTTCTTGTGGATGGAAAATCGTGGTTCCAGTTCAGCGAATCAATCGAATTCTTCGCTTTTCTTTCTCTATATAAGTGCTTGAGGGTAATTGGGAAACCCGTGTTGCGATCGCCTGTGCAAGAACCGGAATATTGGTTAGTGTCTTTCCTCAATCCTCACAGATTGAATTCTATAGGGTTTCTATCTTTTTTATTTTATTTTATTATTATTTCTCCTGTTTCATTTCGTTTGTTAATTTTAACTTCACGTAAAATGGAAACTTCCAGTTGGGGTCACCTGGTAGGGATAATTATTGTATTTTTGGAGTAATTAAAAAATATCACCTTTATATGTTTTCCCCGTTAGTTGCCATCGTACTGAAAATGGGATTGAAAGTTTCCGAACGACATAATTGTGTTCATGATGTTGATGGTAGTGGGTGGGGGTTGCTGGTGGAGGTGGAGCAGTGATGGATGTCTAAGGTGGTGGCATTGATGGACGCAGCCCTGGTGGTGGTGGTATAGGAGGTGATCACGACAATGGTGGAGACCTACTGGTGAAGGTGATGGTAACAACTGGCGTTTAGGATGATCGTATTTTCGGGGTTTTCAGGGGTGGTTAGAGGGGAGGGGAAATTCGGCTTCTAATGGCATAATATTGTTTCTTTTACTTTTTGGCTTATAGGAAAGTCTGTAGCTAAACAGAGTTCATTGATTTTTTTTTTCCCACTTGGGGCTTTATTTATTTGGTACACACTTCACTTAAAGAAGGATGCATCACCGGGTGAAGATGGTCCTCATGTTAGATGAAAATGAAGTTATAATGAACGAATTAATGTTTTCTTAGCAGATTCATCTTTTGTTCATGGTACAAGAGCATGAAGGGAAAAGTTGTTGCCTTTTTAATTAGATTCTCGCTGATGAGTTTGTTACGTTTCGTAAAGTTTGCTTGCCAATTATTTTTAAACATACAAACATTATTTGATTACTTGCCTTGCTTTTTTTTATGTAGTCTTGCTAAGTTGGTCATGATCGGTTAGTTCTGATGCCATAGATCTTGGATTGGAGCATGTCTTTCCTTCTAACAACTTATCTTGACTATGCTATTGTTCCCATTATGCGTGAATATACCTGGAGTTCTCATTTATAATCCTTATATAAGTTGATGGAAAGCATAAACTATGAGTTGGTTTTGGATGCAGGATTTTTCCTCCAATTTTTCAATCCAGCATCAAATTGTCTACAACCTTTGATCCAGCATGGGTAACCAGAACAATGTAGGATCCTACTTCAATTTTTCTTTTTCCTTTTTGTGTTTCCAGAGTCAGCTGTTATTTCTATGGATTATTTTTTCATTTCTGATACTCATAGAATATGCAGTGCGCTAGCCTGCTTGTTGGGTAACTTTGTCTAATCATATATTTCAATTGCAGGGATTTGATGAAAGTATTCAGCAGACCGATACTGGTATGCTTTTCTTTTCCCTACGATGTCCATTTCTTTCTGTGACATCCTGCAGGATTTCAGCAATACAAAAAGAGCAATTTGCTTGTGTTATTGTGGTTTATTTGTGTTGACTTTACTCTTTTATTGATGGCATCTCATTTTTTGTTAGCTGTTTTACTGCCTCTCTATGCTTCGGTCCCGATACTTGGCACGTGGAATGTCTGCTTAAAAGCTAAGCCTTGTGGATTTAAACCAATGTCTTCCTTCCTCCCGTCCCTTTCCGTTTTGTTTTATCTAGTATATAAACAAATAAGATTTTGGGATACTATGTTACCAATGTTTGGTTATGTGTTTTGTGATTTTGTAACTTTGATGAGATGATTACACAGTATACAAAATATTTAACAGCATACTCAAGGGCTGGTCATTGTTTTGTTTGCCTTTCTCATATGTTTCCGTAACTTATCTAGATTGAAAAACCTGGTTAGTGATGATTTGACATGCCAACCATTTTGATTGCATATGATGCTGAGAATAACTCCGCACAAAATAGTAGCACAGAAAGGAAAAGTGGACTAGTTAATTTATTATTGCATACCATGCTGAAAAGAACTCAGCACAAAATTCTAGCTCGGAAAGGAGAAGAGGACTAGTTAATTCATTCATGGAAATAATTTCTAGAAAACAAATATGGAATTGTAACTTCACAATTTTTTAGAAACCAGATGAATGGGATAACTAGTTTCTACAAATATCGTTATATTTTATATTAATTGATGAACATCCTCAAATCAAATTCATCGTGCTTGTCAATTTCCGAGCTTTTAAGAAATTCTAATCAGTTTCATCGTGGTAACTGATTTGTCATATAAAGGTAAATGACAAGAACAAACACCGAAAAATAATTATCTCATGCTTTTGACTTTATAGTGTACTAAATGTGAGTCATTTATAGACTTACAAGGTAATACATTTTGGACATGTTAAAAAAGTGAAAGCACTGATAATAGCTGAACAATGTTGATTCTAACTAGTTCATAAATGAGATTTAACCCCATGAAATAGTTCGAGGGCAGCCACTTTGTGCGTATTGTGTAAAAGGTTATGTCTGTATCTAGTTTACCTCTCTTAGTACCCTTGATTGCAAGGGATCAGCCTAGGGAAATATGTTTTATTTATGAAAAAGTGAATTGGACATTGCAGAATTGGGGCTTACTAGATCCACATTCTCCTCTTGTATTCATGCCTCTGACTCGTTATGATTTTGAAAAGAATTATCAAGAGCATCAGCCATGTGATTGATGTATAATTTCAATTTTTTTTTTTTGTTTGTGAGGGAAAATGTATTGGTTTTACTAATGCTGGCTAATAATGTGTGCTTTGGATTCATTTGCAGGAGCAGTATTGCGTAGTGGAAGAGAAATTTTACTGCAGGTAAACGCCAATGATGGCCTATTTTAATTTTATTAGAAAATAGGTATAAATTCACCTAGTTCAATAGTCCAATTATATTTCGATTCATATTGAGATGGAGTGGCAGTTACCATGTTTATGATTTTCTAAGTTAATCGCAAAGAGGATGAAGTTATGGATTCTGTGAACTCTTGGAAGGGTGTGATTACTTTCAGTTTCGTCATAGTAGATTTTACTTCTCAATTCTCAACTCTTGCACTAACTCTTAAGTTTGTAAAGCTGACTGGTGATTTGCCTGACAGGCTTTCAACTGGGAGTCCCATAAACATGACTGGTGGAGGAACTTAGACAACAAGGTTCCTGATATTGCAAAATCTGGGTTTACATCGGCATGGTTACCACCAGCAACTCATTCCTTCTCACCTGAAGGTTGGAAGAAAATTTCACTTCAGAACTTGAACTGGTGTTTTAGTTTACTGTTTAATGCTTACCTAATATCACTTCCTCTTTTTTTTCGGTCCCTACTCTTCCATTACAGGATATCTTCCTCAAAATCTATATTCTCTCAATTCTTCATATGGTTCTGAACACCTTTTAAAAGCTTTACTTCAAAAGATGAAGCAATATAAAGTTAGGCCAATGGCTGACATAGTCATCAATCACCGCATTGGGACTACCACAGGGCACGGTGGAATGTATAACCGCTATGATGGGATTCCGTTATCATGGGATGAACATGCTGTTACGTCTTGCACTGGTGGATTGGTAAGGGTAGTTATAGTAAACTAATTATCAGTCCCACTACATGGAAATTTTGGAAGTTAAAGATGCTATCCTATTTAATTTGCTTGCAAGTTGCTCTGTAGTTTTAGAAAATGATAATAATCAAAATTTTACTCATAAAGACTGCTGCAGAAATAGCCACCCCTACCTATGACTTTCTTGGAAAATGTCATCTACAAACTCTTCAAACTCTTCAAATTAGACAGAAATGCTTCCTTCCCCTTTTTAAGTGTGAAACCTGCATACTTGATTTACGAGCATGAGTTTGTCTGAAGTATCTTAGAAGGCCTTCAAATGATTTTCCTATATCCTGTCTTGATTGTCATGCTGATTTACTAACCTTCTACACTCTCTTCTTTACGTGCCTAACCAGCTGTACCTGTGTACCACCTTGCCCTACCTCAATTTAATAGATAATTTGTTTATAGCAGTAGCATGGTTTAATGCTATGCTGAAGCAGTGACAGAGGAGCCTCAGGAGTTGGGCATGGAAGAAAGCTAAAAAATTTGGACAAAAACATAAGAAAACCATCAAATAAACTATTATGGATCTTAAACAGGGGGGAGTCACTTAGAACTCTCTGTAACCTAGTCGCTTGGGGATGTATAAAGTAGTCCACAATTTATATAGAATTGTATATCTACAATAGTATAATTAGTTCATGAAATTTCGTGAACCCTTATGGTAGCCGTCCACAAGTAACTAGTGTTGCCAAGTGCTCTGTGGTTGCATGTTAGTCAAATTGATTTCTTTCATGTGATGTTACTAGTGTTTGTAATGGATATTGGGCTTTAAACCTAATGCTTTCATTAAAAGTATAATTTAGAAATTTTTACTCATAAGAGATTGTCAAGTGGTTTGATTATTAAGGCTTTTATATATTTTCATCATAAACAATGGAGAGCTTTAGAAAAATTTTATTTATAGCTGATTAAGCAACAATAGGCAGCACATATGTGACGAACTTTGCATCTTGGCTACTAATAGAGCCATCATCTGATTTTACCCCAATGTTTTGCCAACTATGCTGGGGATGCTCTTCAATTCTGTAGCAGTTTGAGGATATTGCATACTCTCTCAATTCCACGTATGAAGTGAAAGATGAAAAGATGAACAAATTTGCTTGTAAACCAGTGATCCATTTGTGGGTGAAAAACGGGGGGGGTGTCATATGTTGCTTAGCGTACATTAGCACATCTAAATGCTGGGTCTGTTGCTTCTTTGCGTGCTAAACTGGGGGTTAATTTGAAAAGTTTGGTAACAATTGTTAAATTCTTTTTAAAAAATTCACATTTTTTTGTTATTATTGGAGCAGGTTGTTTAGTCATCGAGTCATATTCAGGAGTTGCTAGTTTTCTTATTGACAAAGATGAAAAGCAGTGAGTTTGTTGGCTCCTAAGAGATTAAGATTTTGTCCAGGTTCCTTAAGCGACAGTCTAAACTGTTTGACTTGGGAAGTGTCTTAGATGTGTCTTTAGTTGCATTTACCATTCTTATTTAAAATTCTTTACTGCTGATGTAAATTTTACCTATGGGGTGATATTAAAACATGTTAACTACTTTTGTGAAATTGTCTAGCTTAGCATCCTCATCCATATCAGTGGAATCGATTGATCTTTTAAGTGCTCGTTACCAAACCCCCTCCATGTGTGTGCCCATATGTGCATGTGTTCATATGTGGTCTGAGTGTGTGTGAAAAGACACATGAATGGGGTGGTTAGATTTATTGCTATGCTGCCATAAAATATAACATTCTGTTGTCATTGATGTTTGTACATGTTAATCTCATCTTCCAGGGTAATCGAAGCACTGGAGACAACTTCCATGGGGTTCCAAATATTGATCATACCCAGCACTTTGTTCGAAAAGACATTATTGGCTGGCTAAAATGGTTACGCAATACAGTTGGCTTCCAAGATTTCCGTTTTGATTTCACAAGAGGGTAATTTTATTAAGTAGTCAGAATGGTCAGATTTTTTTTTTTTTTGCCTCTTTTTTTCTTTAGCTTTTTTTTTTTTTTTTGGGTTGTTGGTGGTTGTGGGGGAGGGTGGCGGCACAGCTGTGAGTTGGTCTTGCCAATAAAAGATGCTTTAGGTTTACACTGAGTACAGACCTAAACTTTGGCATTATCTGAGCGAAGTGGATGTCTTAGATGTTAACCCTCGTCATGCTTGGCAGCCCTAGCTTTTACCATGGCACTAAGTAATGGCCCCTGTTCTATTTATTTATTACTTGTGTCTTCAAAAAAGTTTCATTTAGCAACTTGATCATTCATCTCAATCTTCTATTTAGTTATTCAGCAGAATATGTGAAGGAATACATTGAAGGTGCAAAGCCTTTATTTTCTGTTGGCGAATATTGGGATTCTTGCAACTACAATGGTCACCATTTGGACTACAACCAAGGTATTATACTTCTGTTACTGATGCTATGCACAATTCAATGGATACGATAGTTATCAAGGAGGAAGTAAGCTGAACTTCAAGTTGATAATTCTAATAATCTTGTGTCAGAATAAGTCACAACTATTTTTTTTTAGAAAAATAGAAGAAAAAGAAACAATGCCAAGAGGTTGCTTGTGACTGTGGCAAGCTGCAAGCAGTATCTCACCTTGTCATGGAAGACAGATCTTTCTTGTAATTTTTGTCATTAGAGGCAGTGTATGTGAACCACTACCTTTTATTTTCACACCTACCAAGATGACTGCTATAACTCCCTTTCTCAGCAAAGCAAAATGGCTACCTTTATCCCATTGATTTTGAGAGCACCACATTAGTTAGCTTGGTTTTAAGTATACTTCTGTGTGTGTGATTTGTTTACCTTTGTTATTTATGTTTGGCTTATTAAATTTCTCTTACTCTTTCTTTTTTTATAGAACACTTTTACCCATGAATCCAAAACTGCATCCTTAATTTATGCTTTTTCTTCTGTTTATAATGCCTTTACCAATGAACTTGGGACTGCACCATTGCAGTAAGAATAGAGATGGTTTGGCACTTCCCCATTAATTTGCAACATCTAGCTTACCCTTATTGATTAGAAGCATCCCTAACATTGTTTTACCTGCTGGATAGGATTGATATTATTTTGCTCAGTTCCCTTTTCTATAATGACTTTCATGAGTTGATGAGTAGTTCATTTTGTTATTAAGGGAGAACTATCAACCTTAGCTTTTGATGGAGGTTTTCATCTGGAAGAAAGTTCTATTCATATATTTATACCATTCCCTTTGGTCATTAACCCCACATGCAGATAGTCATAGGCAACGGATTATCAATTGGATTGATGGTACAGGGCAGCTTTCGACTGCATTTGACTTCACAACAAAGGGAATTCTTCAGGTATTTTCTAGAGGCAGAACATAGAGATAAATTTATCTTCTCCTTCAGAGAAACCCAGCAAGTGGTTTTCACAAATGGCAGGCATATGCTTACACAGATAACAATGTTATCCTATCAATTATATCTTTGATCCTAGTTAATATCCTGACTACGTATCTCAGCATCTCAGTTTTATTGATCATCCTGATCGAAGCACTCTGCCATGTTCATTCGTTATAGCATGCTTTAGTAATTTATATCTAGGTCGGATCAGTTCTCAATAAAATGGCTCTTTGACAAAGCCTGATCCTTCTTTTATCATTCATCAATGTACCATTTTGCAGGAAGCTGTAAAGGGAGAATTATGGCGTCTGCGTGACCCTCGAGGGAAACCACCAGGAGTGATGGGATGGTGGCCTTCGAGGGCTGTCACTTTCATTGATAACCATGATACAGGCTCAACTCAGGTACTGTATTTTCCTAGATTATTTGTAAAACAGTTGGCACAGATGGTTCTTCTGAGTGTATTGCAGTGGTCAGTCTTCTTTGTTCTGGTGCATACACTGAATGCATGCATGTATGAATTTTCATGCTAGTTTGATGGTCCAATCTGATTTGTCTTGACAGGAACATTGTTTTACCTTTACATAACCCATTATTTAAGTAATAGACTTCCAGAGGAAAGGAGATCTCCCCTTGACATTTATTGATCTTCTTTTGTTTTTTCTTTTAATTTGTAGATTGTATTAAAATGGATAGCCTGTTGATAAATGGTCAGGTTATAGGGGATCATCCGTCTACTCAATAATTTTTGGGTTAAAATTTTGAATGCTGGATGTGAATCCCCTTGTGCTTGCTTAGCATAAAAGTAATTCACATATGTTGTTATAATAGGTGGCAGTTTTCTAGAATCAAGCTTATGTTTTGTAATCAGCTAGCCACTTACTCATGGTTATTGAATTCTTGCAGGCTCATTGGCCTTTTCCCTCGCATCATATTATGGAGGTATTTAAATTTCTCTATTTATTGGATTCTCTACCCCCATCTAACCAAAAGTACGCACTTGAGTTTGTTTGATGAAGCTTGAGTTAATAAGTAAAATTGCAAGATGTTGGTATTTGTAATTTTGTTACTTGAGATGGAAAGGCTATGCTTTTGGGACAAATAGCTCTCCATTTGATGCAACGTAGGATAGAAAATGTATTAGTTGTTTGTTTTAGCAGTATAGTTTTCCTACAAGATAATTTGAATTTTTTTGAACAAAAAAATTAATTTCCCAGCGACCAAACAAACAGCATGGCAACTATTTGGACAGTCTTTAAGAAATCACTTTTGTCTTTCACTAGTAGTAAATGCAGCTGCAAAAATCTCTTTAAACTGGTTCTTCATTCACTCAAATTGTCTATTTACTTGCAATTTCTGACGTGATTTGCACTGTCCAGGGCTATGCGTATTTACTCACACATCCAGGGATACCAACAGTTTTCTATGACCATTTTTATGATTGGGGCAACTCCATTCATGACCAAATTGTGAAGCTGGTATGCTTGTTAACGTCTACCATTTACTGAATTGGTTTTCTCAAGCTGCTCTTTGATTTTCAACTAAATAATATGCAGATGGGCATTCGGAGGAGTCAAGACATCAATAGCCGATCATCCATTACGATCCTTGAAGCTCAGCCAAATCTATACTCTGCAATTATTGGGGAGAAAGTGTGCATGAAGCTCGGAGATGGTTCGTGGTGCCCAGCCGGGAAGGAGTGGACACTAGCAACTTATGGCCACAGATATGCAGTATGGCACAAGTAATGCACACTTGAGAGGTTTTAAGGTTGAGTGCTTCCTACATTATGGAATAAATCTTGTTTCAATA
Source organism: Euryodendron excelsum (assembly GCA_033060915.1). NCBI lineage: Eukaryota > Viridiplantae > Streptophyta > Magnoliopsida > Ericales > Pentaphylacaceae > Euryodendron > Euryodendron excelsum. The sequence continues at coordinate 1,636,597 of CM065389.1, read as the reverse complement.
AAGCTTCCTATATCTCTCCTCAATAAGAAACAGAGAAAAGCTTCCTATCTCATATTGTGTTGGGGAAATAGTTTTGCGGGTTGTATTCTTGATACCTGAATAATACAGTTAAAGGCATCTTTCATGCCTATTCTATATGAGAATTAGTATATACTTCAAAGAAACCTCCGTCGGAAGCAGTAGTACTGGGGTGGTCTCTATGGTTAGATAGCCTTTTGTCCCTTCAAACAATTTGGACAATGTTTCCTATGTCAACACTGGGCTGCTTATCTTTTCCCAACTTCGATTCAGGCTTTCTTGAACTGAACCAGATGCCACAGGCCTACTAACTCAGTGATATTGAACAGGGGATCGAACCATTAAAGCCCTGGTGCAAGTATGAAGTTTAGTGTAGATTTCTTATATTTTGGTTAAAAAAATTGGAGATGGAGATAGGTTTCTACTTCATACATTCGGGAGTATTGTCTCTCAATTCCACAGAATCATCTGGAGGAGACCCTATTGCACCTAAGTCAGGACTGAAGTTCAAGTCTTACTCCGTGCTCTGGGTACCAAAGAGCATGTTTAGTTTTATTAAGCGACTATAGGACTCGAATTTAAACATTGAGCGAAAAGATTTGAGCACTTATTCACTGAACTAACCACTCGGTGCTGAAGTTAATATTTATAGCCGCTAGCCAATAAATATTTATTATTTTGTAAAAATATAATAATAACAATACAAATAATTCACACCATGAGGATCAGAAGAAGAGGGAGACGCATGGCGGGTGGCGCTGGAGAAGGACTGGCACCATACCACCAACCATCCATAATCATCGTCGTCGACCTAATGATACATGTCTTGAAATTCAAAACATAACGCCTTCCCCACCACATCTCTCTCATTCTTCCCTTTTCCCTCTATAACCAATTAGACAATAAAACCAATACTACTCTCTCTCTCTCTCTCTCTCTCTCTCTCTCTCTCACGTGACACGCTGTTCCACGATTCATCATGCATCATTGAAGAGGACTTCACTCCATTTTCTATACACAAAATAGTATATCTTTTCGTAGCTTTGACGTTCCTTCCTTCCTAGCATTTCCCCACCTCTCTCTCTCTCTCTCTCTCTCTCTCTCTCTCTCTCTGTGTCCAATGTCAACATGAAAGGTATAAGGCAGGATTTCAGAGGCTAGGGGGTTAGGTCGTTCCCTAATTGTCAACAAGTAAGTTAATCGTGTTATGTATCTTAAGCAATAATCATTATTAAAAAAAAAATAATGCTATATAAATAAAAAATGTAAAATCACAGATAAAAGTTATATGTAGAGGGTAAATATAATGCCAGCCCAAGAGACCATGCACGGGAAGGGTAAGGTCATCTCTGTCGACTTGCCTTAGAAGTTCTAACTCCAAATTAATGATTTCTAAATAAGAAATAGCTAAAGAAACTTTCTGAGTCACCACTCCGAGATTGCAACAACTTGACAGTACACCTAATACCAATAGCTGGCAATAATCATGAAATGGTGGGATAAATGATACATCCATGCATTGGGAAGTACGAGATGCCAAAATCTCCCCCACTGATAAGGCATGCTTGGTTTGGGATGACAATGAACCCAAAAAAAAAGTAAAAATTTAACAGCATTCGTTTTGTTTGGGATGAAAATAGAGGATATAAAATAGGAATAAAGATAAAAATGGAGGTCAAAAATAAAAATTTATGTGAGGACGGAGGCAGAGATAAACTAAGTTATTTCCCCGCCCCACCCCCAACCTGCTTTCCTGTTTTTTTATAATTTTTTATATAAGCTGCTTTTAATATTTTATGTATGGTGTGCTAGTGATACTGTCATTAGTCTTTGTACTAATTGGTGTCTAACTTATATTTAATAGTTTTTTAATATTGTTTGTTGGATGAGCTTTTAATTTGTTATTTTAAGATTTATTTCTTTTGACAGTACAGTAACACTATTTTAATTTATATGCAACCTAAAATGTTTGGATTTTAATTTCATCTTATTGCCAAGTGGAGACCATGATACTATTAATATTCCTAATACCTTAATTCTTTTTTTTTTTATTGGGCTTTGTGTTATTTGTTTTTTTGTACCAAAAAGAAAAAAAAAAATTGGACTTGGGCTAGGGGCAGAGTGGGAGGTGGAGACGAGGGTGGAGGTGAACGTGGGGATGAAGGCAAAGTTGTACCTGTAGAGACGAAGATGGAGGTGAATATTTTAGATGGAGGTGGGGATAGAGATTCTAACCTCCGCTCTATTCCGGTCCATTGTCATCCTAGCTTGGTCCTACCATGGTGATTAAAAATTCAAAACTAGGCACTTGAATTAGAAATATATCTTAACCTCAAAATATTACGAAATTTGGCCAAATTAAAAAAGTAATTTTTTTTCCTAAACTATGGGTTTTACTAGACCACTAGGTTATTTTTAAAAAAATTGAAGCATGTAATTAATGGAAATCCTCAAATGGATTTGATGCAACCGATGGCGGACGCGGGGGGAGGGGGGCGGAAGCTGCGGCTCCCCCAAAATTTTTAAATTTTTCTTCAATTCTTATAGATTTTTGTACATTTAGAAAAAAAAAAAAAAAGTATAGTGTAATGGCCCTTGCAAAATTTAAAATTTTTTACCTTAACCATTTTTAAACAAATTTTTTTTACATTAATCCCCTTCATGTAAAATTTTAGATCCGTCACTGAATGCAACTAGGTCGAATAATTAACAGTATAAAGAACATGCATGGTTATGATCTCAAGTCAATGGTAAATTAAGTAAAAAGTTAGATAAAGTTACATATGTACAGAAAAATAGAAGGAAATCCTAATGTCTATTTGTTTGCAAGTTCATATGCCATGGTCCCCATCATTGCACCACAACCCTAGAAGCCTTTTTTTTTAATTATACATATATATATAAAGAAATCAGAAGAATGGAAGAAGGATAAAAGGGTGAGATTTAAGAGTTTTGTATAAAGTGCAGGACACAAAGCATATGAACTTTTTCAAAGCTTTAATTTCCACTGAAAAGGAGTAAACCTGCTCGATCGTAAATTTTTTTTCATTGTCCCAATGATTCAATCATAGCTCTGACAGAACTCAACAGTTGACAACTGGGTCTGTACCCTCAATGAGACTAATGAGAGGTAAAAGAGGTTAGATAAGAGAACAATGCCAACCACAGTCCATAAAGATATTACGTGGGGTTCTGATTTTGTTGTTTGATGTTTGAAAATGAATTGCCAGAATTAAATGGGTGTGGTTGGGAGTAGATTTGAATCAATAAATTAATAGACCAGCCTATTGGGTGGCTGGGGCTACAATAAATACACACAAGTTCACATATATATATATACAACTATATATATTTGTTTATACGTTTGTGGAAATTCTGCATAGCGAGTTTGAACGGGAACCGTCGACTGTCGTTATGTACTAAACGAGGATAAAGAACAAAAAAGAGTCACGAGAGAGAGGAGCGTGAAGGTGGGTTGTGGGCATGATGAGTGAGACGTATCACTCGGCAAAAGGAAGGATTTTTCGGATATCTTTCTCTCTCTTGGATGAGGGGATGAGTGAGAGAAAACTGCTGAGTTATATATAAAAAAATTGAAGCAATTTGACCTATGTTTTTACCCTATAATGACTTTGTTTAATCAGTCTGATAGTAGGTCAAAACTTATCTTTTGAAATTTTGAAGTTCAACGGAAAGAGGAGCGTACCTTCGGATGCCACCTTCACCTTTTGGTGGTGGTGGACTACGACCCACCAATGAGATTTGGCTTTCTCCCCCATTGATAATTAATAAAATAAAAAAGAGAAAAAAAATTGTATTTGGGTTTGGCCATCTGCTATGTGGGAACTCTTGATCCGTGGCGAAGAACAGTAAAATTCTGAAATATATATATGTAGCATTTTTAGTTATAGATTTCTTGATATAATATTGGGATTTCATCTCTTCCATGCACGTGATCTTTGCACTATCATATGTATTGTCGTGTGGGTTAAGACTACCTAGAGAGAAAAACAGAGATATGTACACGTTTCTCTTCTGAGCTTGTATTGTCATCCCATTGATGTTACTGCTCATGACGAACTGGTATATATGATTCCACCAAGTGTCGAGAGTACATTGGTGTAGTCCACTAATCAAGCCGTCTATGCTGGGCGCATGCGTGCTTTGAATGTGAGGGATCGGTGGATTCCTCAACTGATCTTCGATCCAAAAAAGACTGCAAATTAATGGGCCGGGGCCTCAATTTTCTTTTAATTCTTCTTCTATGCATCCACTCTATATGTAGCTATGCTGTCTTCAATTTTTTTTTTGGTGAGTTATCATTTATATAATATCTAAAAGTTTGCATTCGTGTCGGCAGTAATTCATGATGTATTCAAGCAAAAAGTCGGTTTAAGGTCCAGATGCTTGGTAGGAAAGACGGAAAAAAAAGGGTCGACAACAAATCAAATTTGTATGGTCTTTTTTATTTATTTTATAGTTTTGCTTTTCGATAAAAATTGAATAACTCTAAATTAAAAGTCCATAAAATGTCAAAAAATAAATATCAGTTAAAAAAAGTTTATTAAAAAGCTAAAGCAACTAAGAGTAAAGAGTTCAAAGCTTGCTGCTTCGGTAATCTGGAACCGGTTTTGTCTGGTTTTGTCATTTTTAGTCAGTACGCAAAGCAACAAGTAATTAATAGTTAGCCACAAAGCCTCATTTCTTTCACACACACACAGTTATCTGTGCGACTGTATATAGAGGAATTATTCAGTGCTCTTATAGCTCTATTTAGCTTTGCTGCTCCTCTCCAATAAGAATGAGTCTTCTATTTACTATGTCTCTATTTAAAAATAAAGAGTAAAAATAACGTAATACTTTCAAATGTACTAAAGAATTTTTCCTGTGTATATGCATCGGAAACGAGCGTTTAGAAGGGATGAGTGTTGGGTGAATTTCCTCATCAGAAACGACAGAGAGAAATAAATATGATGATTCTTTTGATCCTTTCCTTCTAAAATATGCCCCAAGGAATGAACCATCCCATCTGATTGTCATCTTCTCTGTCCCAAAACCCACCTCTCACCACCGCTCCCCTCTTTTTTTTTTTTTTTTGTTTGCTGAGACTCCCCTCTTAAATTAATTACACCATCCCGCCCTCTCTCTCTCTCTTTCACTCTCTCTCTCTCTCTCTCTCTCTCTCTCTCTCTCTCTCTCTCATTTACTGTCCGAGCCTTCATCACATCGATCTTAAATACAACCCAACCGCCCCTCTTCAATCTCGCATATTTGTTACTCTCTCTCTCTCTCTCTTCCTGTTTGTGTGTGCGTGTGAATGATGGGTGCGGCTGTCTTGTGACTTTCAATGGTGAATACATGGTGGTTCTTCGTTTCATGTCGGTTTAACGAAGGGTCTCTTACAGAGTTTATTGGCATTCTGTCCACCTCCTCTATCAGAAAAAAACAACCCAATAAAATAGAACCCACCTTCTCTCTCTCTCCCTCTCTCTCTTGGAGGTGGACATACTGCCAACTGAGCTCTGTCGGTATCTCTTTGTAAAACCCTCGGAATATCTCCAAGCACGGTCTCCATGTTTTTCCCTCTCTTGTTCTATTATAAGAGCCAAGGTAAAGAGCCTGTACGGACTCCATGATTATCTTTCTCCATCTATTATTCTTTTTCGTTATTGTTATTTTCCTTATGATGAATGATCATGCCGTTCCTGGCCCTTCTGGCACTTTTGTTATTTTCTGGGTATCCACTTGAGATCACCCCAACTTTTCTGATTTTTCTTTCTTTTTCTTCAAAGAATATTTTCACTTAATACTTTTCTTCTTTTATGTATGTTTTGCAGGGTTTATTGTGTGTTAATGCAATCTATGTCTGGAGTGACGACCAATAGCAGAGACAGATCTTCTGTTTTTGTGTTAGATAGCACCTATGCGAATGCAATTCAGGAACCCTAAGGAAGAAAACTTGGAACCCTAATTTCTTTTATCTTCTCTCTCTCTCTCTCTCTCTCTCATCCTTTTCTCTTTATCCTATCAAGGGTTTCTGCTTGTAGCACTCTCTCTCTCTCTTTCAGTGTATAAGACTTTGCATCTAAAGTAAGGCAAAGTCCAAGATCTGATGGACGCCGAAGGATGGAACTCAATTTTCCTCTCACACCTGAGTAGGCAAACATTTTTTGATTCATCAGAATTAGCATACCGCGAGAGCATTGTGCAAATATGAATTTCTAATTTTTCTTTTTGTAACAGCCAGTGATAAATTTTACTTTTTGGAAGTAATATAATTTTCTTAGTTTAGTTTCAAAACTATCCTTTTGTAGAAATGTTCCTTCATTGGAAACCCATTTTCTTTGATTCATTTAACACAAACTTTTTTTTTTTTTATGCAGAAAAGTCTGCAAGACTGAGGCAAATGTTTGAGTGATAAAATAGTATCAACTATTGCCACTAATATTTAAGTATTATAGTGTGAGATCTACTATTACATGGAGAGTAAAAGATTGTGTAATAAAAGTAGTACCTTAAAATGTAGGGTGCTACCTATTTACTAGATTTTTTTTCTATTAGAATGATATAGTAATAGTTTTTTTTTAAATTATTGATTAAAATAGTGAGTTTTTTAGTTTGAAATAAAATAATCATAAATAATCTATAAAATTTTTGTATAAAAATTTTATTTGTATATCGTTAACTTTTAGATGCCATCATGGTTGAATTTGTTGTGACAATGGACCGGAGGCCTTTATTAGTAGTCAATGCAATGCAACAACCTATTTTCCTTGATGCGTCATTGCGCTAACGGTAAATCTATATTGGAATTTATGTGTGGTTGTTGGTTTGTTTTAAAGTTAGACTTTCTCGTATGGATAAATGTCCAATTAGATATAATTTATTATGACGTAATTATTTTCTATCGTTTGAACAAAAAATATAGGAAGAGGAAATGGGGAGAAAAGACGTAATTGTATTCATATATTGGACTTAGCTGAGAATATGATTTTGATGGAGTCAACTGAAACAATATAATTCATATAACCGACCACAAATGATTAGGATTAAAATCTAAATGTCTGCTACCCGCAACTACAACTATAAATCAGTCACCCATTAATAAATGTCACATTTAATTGAGTTTCATTATCTGTTAGTGAGATTCAATTAATAGGTTTTTCAACAGTTGAAAAGTAACCCACAACGGTGAATAGCATTTCCCTTAAGATCTATGGAGTTAAGTTTTTATATGAAGGGCAAGCATAGGAAACTCCCACAAGTGCAAAAGAGAACAGCAACATCATATTTGGAGGGTTTGAACACAAACTTTGAGGACCAGGTTGTACTCATCATCCTCTGACTAACGGACCAAGCCTTACGCTCAGGCAGGGGCCACCAGTCTGATGTGGTGCTATTATGAGTGGGGTAAGCAGGATAAAAAAAACTTACCTGTACTATGCACAGTACTGGCAATAATATTACCCCGAGCAGACAAAGAAAAAATTTGTACTGCTTCGTAATGAAAAGCGAGAGAGAGCGAAGTACTGCTTCCAAAATCAGTAAACACATAAAAATAAAAAAGAAAGAAAGAACTGCATCCACTAAAAAAAACCAGCTGATATACCTATAGCAGTCGCCCCTACAAGTTGTATATATATACTCGCTAACAATATAGAATATATAGTTATGTTTTCTTCTATGTTTTATCCAAAAAAAGATGTTATTAGGTAAGTGACTGATTTGCGAAGCATGAGAGAGAGAGAGAGAGAGAGAGAGAGAGAGAGTGGGAGGGGGAGATCCTCAGAACGTAAATACACCGTAATAGCAAGAGCATCTTGAGAGAGAGTATGTGTATATATGAATACATATAAAAATATTTGTGGAAGTGAAATTTTTTGAGAAGGTGTGACCGATCATTCAAGTCAATATTGATGAATCTAAACTTTATGCAAAAAAAAAAAGTTAGAATGGGTCGACTCTTCTTGGACAAATCACACTTCGATAATTAAGTTAGCAAGTTTAATCAAAATTCGAAGAGATAAAAGCCATATATATTTGGAGTTAATTGTCCATACTTGACTCTTGAGATTTTTGTATTTATAGTGTGATCAATGGAGTGTTTTGTCCCTGGCCTACTAAGAGGTCATCATGGCCTGTTGGGTAGGCTTAATCATTTGCCGCCAACTGACCACATGCAGGGCCTGCCTTACCGTTGCCCAACAATCCAGCTGATCGGGCGAGCAGGTTGACGTCGCGTGGGGAGCTGCTAGCGCATTTAACGCAGATTAACTTCACATTTAATGCTCTGAGACTGTTAGCGGTTTGTACTCACCTTTCGCGGTTTTGGGTCTAGGTCGGCGTCAAGTTGGCACACTGAGCCAGACCATCCTTTAGTACTTGATTTGGGTCGCTCAGCAGCCCAACTTCAATTTGTATTGATTGGATCTAACCAGATGAATTGGGTCATATACTTTTACCCTACAACTTGTAATACACTACAAGAAAACGTATTTTTTGCGACGGCTCAATGCCGTCGCAAATACTCTAATAGCCGTCGCAAATACCCATTTGCGACGGCTGAGCGTCGGCATTTAAGGCGACACAAATGGAGGGGTCGCAAATATTTTTTGCGACGGCCGTGCGACGGCATGGTGACCTTTTGCGACGGCGTGCCCCCGTCGCAAATAGTGTACGACGAACCAATTTTTTTTGCGACGGTATAATATGCCGTGGCTAATAAGACCTTTTGCGACGGATTAATTTCCGTCGCTAATGCTATTTTCATGGACTAAAATTTTAAAACGACCCCCATTTGCGACGGTTTTTGCCGTCGCGAATAATGGGTTTGTAATATGTATTCGCAGTCGTCTCAAGTATTTGCGACGGTTTATGCCGTCGCTAATACAATTGCGAAATAAATGATTTAAAATCGTCAAAGTATTTGCGACGGTATCTTGCCGTCGCAAATACTTTTAGAAAAAAAAAAAAAAATTTTGCTCCATATTAGGCATGATTTTTGTAATTTGTTATTTACCCTGATAAATGAACATTTAATATGATCAAAACTACTAAATTCAAACATTCAATAAAACCAAAATGCTTAAATAAATACTTAAGAAAATTAATAGTCTATTTTAATATACATATCCAAACAACAAATAAACAAACAATATTGTCTTCCACTAATATCCAAAACAAAACCAAAATACATACATAATCTCTCACAAAAAGAACAACCTAAATGAAAAATTCATACAACAAAAGAGAGTTTTAAGTCTATTACAACATAAGCCAATACAAAAAGACCATCCACCTATTCTTTATCAATAACTTGAAAAGAAGAAAATAAAACAATATTAGATATGATAATGGCATAATAAATAAAATTAATAGATATGCATGTAATATATGGGTTTATTGAAATAAAAATGTAATTTACAATAATAAATGCAATATTCTTAAATTATAAATTCAAAAAACTTAAACATAATTAGTACAATTACGCAAAACGGTTATTCTAAAAAAACTAAGGAAAAGAGAGAAAAAAATATTGCTTCTCACAAACCGGAACACCGGCGGCCGTGCTGTTCGTTCCCATACATCACTCGTGGCTAAATCTTACTACGTGTCGAGTTAGATGGAGTTCCGATCTCGTTTGTGTGTTTTAGTACCTAAACGACTCAAAAACACGTTATTCTCTAAAAAAAACTAAGGAAAAGAGAAGGAAAAATAATTAAATCTCTCAAACCGGGAATCTGGCAACTGTGCCGTTCGTTCCCACACGTTACTCGTGCCTAAATCTTACTACATGTTGAGTTTGACGGAGTTCGGAGCTCGTTTGTGCAGTTAGGTATCCAAACAACTTGAAAACACGTTATTTTCTTAAAAAAAAAACTAAGGACAAAAGTGTTACATCTCCCAAACCGGGACTCCAGCGACCGAGCCGTTCGTTCCTACACGTCACTTGTGCCTAAATCTTACTACGTGTCGAGTTTCACGGAGATCTGAGCTCGTTTGTGGGTTTTAGTCCCCAAACAACTAGAAAACATGATTTCTTCTCAAAAAATTCTAAGGAAAAGAGAGAAAAAACTGTTACATCTCCAAAACCGGGACTCCGGTGACCGTGCCGTTCGTTCCTACACGTCACTCGTGCCTAAATCTTACTACGTGTCGAGTTTCACAGAGATCCGAGCTCGTTTGTGGGTTTTAGTACCCAAACGACAAGAAAACATGATTTTTTCTTAAAAAAACTCTAAGGAAAAGAGAGGAAAAACTGTTACATCTCCCAAACCGGGACTCCGGCGACCGTGCCGTTCGTTCCTACACGTCACTCGTGCCTAAATCTTACTACGTGTCGAGTTTCACAGAGATCCGAGCTCGTTTGTGGGTTTTAGTACCCAAACGACAAGAAAACATAATTTTTTCCTAAAAAAACTCTAAGGAAAAGAGAGGAAAAACTGTTACATCTCCCAAACCGGGACACCGGCGACCGTGCCGTTCGTTCCTACACGTCACTCGTGCCTAAATCTTACTACGTGTCGAGTTTCACGGAGATCCGAGCTCGTTTGTGGGTTTTAGTACCCAAACGACAAGAAAACATAATTTTTTCCTAAAAAAAAAACTCTAAGGAAAAGAGAGGAAAAACTGTTACATCTTCCAAACCGGAACTCCGGCGACCGTGCCGTTCGTTCCTACACGTCACTCGTGCCTAAATCTTACTGCGTGTCGAGTTTCACGGAGATCCGAGCTCGTTTGTGGGTTTTAGTACCCAAACGACAAGAAAACATGATTTTTTCTTAAAAAAACTCTAAGGAAAAGAGAAGAAAAACCGTTACATCTCTCAAATCGGGACTCCGGCGACCGTGCCGTTCGTTCCTACACGTCACTCGTGCCTAAATCTTACTGCGTGTCGAGGTTCACGGAGATCCGAGCTCGTTTGTGGGTTTTAGTACCCAAACGACTAGAAAACATGATTTTTTCTTAAAAAAACTCTAAGGAAAAGAGAAGAAAAACCATTACATCTCTCAAACCGGGGCTCCGGCGACCGTGCCGTTTGTTCCTACACGTCACTCGTGCCTAAATCTTACTACGTGCCGAGTTTCACGGAGATCCGAGCTCGTTTGTCGGTTTTAGTACCCAAATGACAAGAAAACATGATTTTTTCCTAAAAAAACTCTAAGGAAAAGAGAGGAAAAACTGTTACATCTCCCAAACCGGGACTCCGGCGGCCGTGTCGTTCATTCCTACACGTCACTCGTGCCTAAATCTTACTACGTGTCGAGTTTCACGGAGATCCGGGCTCGTTTGTGGGTTTTAGTACCCAAACGACAAGAAAACATAATTTTTTTCTAAAAAAAACTCTAAGGAAAAGAGAGGAAAAACTGTTACATCTCCCAAACCGGGACTCCGGCGACCGTGCCGTTCGTTCCTACACGTCACTCGTGCCTAAATCTTACTACGTGTCGAGTTTCACGGAGATCCGAGCTCGTTTGTGGGTTTTAGTACCCAAACGACAAGAAAACATAATTTTTTCCTAAAAAAACTCTAAGGAAAAGAGAGGAAAAACTGTTACATCTCCCAAACCGGGACTCCGGCGACCGTGCCGTTCGTTCCTACACGTCACTCGTGCCTAAATCTTACTACGTGTCGAGTTTCACGGAGATCCGAGCTCGTTTGTGGGTTTTAGTACCCAAACGACAAGAAAACATGATTTTTTCCTAAAAAAACTCTAAGGAAAAGAGAGGAAAAACTGTTACATCTCCCAAACCGGGACTCCGGCGACCGTGCCGTTCGTTCCTACACGTCACTCGTGCCTAAATCTTACTACGTGCCGAGTTTCACGGAGATCCGAGCTCGTTTGTGGGTTTTAGTACCCAAACGACAAGAAAACATGATTTTTTCCTAAAAAAACTCTAAGGAAAAGAGAGGAAAAACCGTTACATCTCTCAAACCGGGACTCCGGCGACTGTGCCGTTCGTTCCTACACGTCACTCGTGCCTAAATCTTACTACGTGTCGAGTTTCACGGAGATCCAAGCTCGTTTGTGGGTTTTAGTACCCAAACGACAAGAAAACATAATTTTTTCTTAAAAAAACTCTAAGGAAAAGAGAAGAAAAACCGTTACATCTCTCAAACCGGGACTCCGGCGACCGTGCCGTTCGTTCCTACACGTCACTCGTGCCTAAATCTTACTGCGTGTCGAGGTTCACGGAGATCCGAGCTCGTTTGTGGGTTTTAGTACCCAAACGACTAGAAAACATGATTTTTTCTTAAAAAAACTCTAAGGAAAAGAGAAGAAAAACCGTTACATCTCTCAAACCGGGGCTCCGGCGACCGTGCCATTTGTTCCTACACGTCACTCGTGCCTAAATCTTACTACGTGCCGAGTTTCACGGAGATCCGAGCTCGTTTGTGGGTTTTAGTACCCAAACGACTAGAAAACATGATTTTTTCTTAAAAAAACTCTAAGGAAAAGAGAAGAAAAACCGTTACATCTCTCAAACCGGGGCTCCGGCGACCGTGCCGTTTGTTCCTACACGTCACTCGTGCCTAAATCTTACTACGTGCCGAGTTTCACGGAGATTCGAGGACTCGTTTGTGGGTTTTAGTACCCAAACGATAAGAAAACATGATTTTTTTCTAAAAAAACTCTAAGGAAAAGAGAGGAAAAACTGTTACATCTCCCAAACCGGGACTCCGGCGACCGTGCCGTTCGTTCCTACACGTCACTCGTGCCTAAATCTTACTACGTGTCGAGTTTCACGGAGATCCGAGCTCGTTTGTGGGTTTTAGTACCCAAACGACAAGAAAACATAATTTTTTCCTAAAAAAAAACTCTAAGGAAAAGAGAGGAAAAACTGTTACATCTCCCAAACCGGGACTCCGGCGACCGTGCCGTTCGTTCCTACACGTCACTCGTGCCTAAATCTTACTACGTGTCGAGTTTCACGGAGATCCGAGCTCGTTTGTGGGTTTTAGTACCCAAACGACAAGAAAACATGATTTTTTCCTAAAAAAACTCTAAGGAAAAGAGAGGAAAAACTGTTACATCTCCCAAACCGGGACTCCGGCGACCGTGCCGTTCGTTCCCCTACACGTCACTCGTGCCTAAATCTTACTACGTGCCGAGTTTCACGGAGATCCGAGCTCGTTTGTGGGTTTTAGTACCCAAACGACAAGAAAACATGATTTTTTCCTAAAAAAACTCTAAGGAAAAGAGAGGAAAAACCGTTACATCTCTCAAACCGGGACTCCGGCGACTGTGCCGTTCGTTCCTACACGTCACTCGTGCCTAAATCTTACTACGTGTCGAGTTTCACGGAGATCCAAGCTCGTTTGTGGGTTTTAGTACCCAAACGACAAGAAAACATAATTTTTTCTTAAAAAAAACTCTAAGGAAAAGAGAAGAAAAACCGTTACATCTCTCAAACCGGGACTCCGGCGACCGTGCCGTTCGTTCCTACACGTCACTCGTGCCTAAATCTTACTGCGTGTCGAGGTTCACGGAGATCCGAGCTCGTTTGTGGGTTTTTAGTACCCAAACGACTAGAAAACATGATTTTTTCTTAAAAAAACTCTAAGGAAAAGAGAGAAAAAACCGTTACATCTCTCAAACCGGGGCTCCGGCGACCGTGCCATTTGTTCCTACACGTCACTCGTGCCTAAATCTTACTACGTGCCGAGTTTCACGGAGATCCGAGCTCGTTTGTGGGTTTTAGTACCCAAACGACTAGAAAACATGATTTTTTCTTAAAAAAACTCTAAGGAAAAGAGAAGAAAAACCGTTACATCTCTCAAACCGGGGCTCCGGCGACCGTGCCGTTTGTTCCTACACGTCACTCGTGCCTAAATCTTACTACGTGCCGAGTTTCACGGAGATTCGAGCTCGTTTGTGGGTTTTAGTACCCAAACGATAAGAAAACATGATTTTTTTCTAAAAAAACTCTAAGGAAAAGAGAGGAAAAACTGTTACATCTCCCAAACCGGGACTCCGGCGACCGTGCCGTTCGTTCCTACACGTCACTCGTGCCTAAATCTTACTACGTGTTGATCAAGACAGACTCACAAACTTGTTTGTGGGTTTTAGTACCAAAATGACTACAAACACGTTTTTTCCTAAATGAAACCTAATATGATAGCAGCATTTGAATTTTCAAGTATGATAATCAAGTAACAAATGTGAGGAAACAAGTGATAATACCTGCTCCGGTGGTGGAGGCAATGAAGCTGAATGAGGCAATGACGGTGAACGAGATGGTATATGATCGTCACCCACAGACTCAACTCGTACCTGGTGTCCGCTAGATGCATCCGGAACCTAAACACAATGAAATACTGTTACTTGCAATATCAAAAAAAAAAATAACATGTATAAAAATTGTTATTTTAAGAAATTCATCAATTGCATGGTGACCTGTCGGGTTGCATCTCCAGATAAGACACCGGCTTTCATCAATTGTAAGGTGACCTGTCGAGTGATCTCTTCTTTCAGCTCCTCTCGCAATTCCTCTTTCAAATTCTCTCGCAGCTCTTCTCTTAGCTCCTCTCGCAGACCCGTATGACACTGTGATGGACCAGTATCCTCCCCATAAAAGACATAAACAGCAGCCCGAGATATGCCAGTGCCGTATGTGCGGCAATAGCCATGTCCATCGTCCCCAAAAACTTTGTGAAATATCTTGTTACGAGCATCATCCGTCCTTTGCTCCTCAGGTACCTTCTCTAGAAGTCGATTATATTCATCCTACACATCCAAAAGACAAATTAATTGACAATATGAAACAAATTTAAATACTAAAATTGCAATAAGTACTACTTACAATGTAGGGAACCACATCTGGGTCATTTACTCGGCGAGTCCTCAAGTAGACACTCATCTTGTCTGTTCGGTCCCCAGCCGCCTCCATCTAATTTAGCAAACATACAATATGATATGTGAATGCTTACAACCCAAAACATAATAATAAGCGTTAATTTTCTTACGTATGTACCTCATGACGTATTGTCGAGAACTGTGTCTTTCCAGTTGTATGAGGTGGGCCACGAAGCTCCCTATTCGTTGAATTATTTTTTGCAATTGCCTACAATAGAACATATGTAAAATTAATGACATAAATATTCAATAAGGATGTTATTGCAAATGAATGTAATGACATAAATACTCAAACCTTTGCCGCCTCGGTCCTCCAATAATCCACGAGCTCTCTCCAGTGATTTGGAAGGACACCATCAGGACAATCAGGATAGCGGTCCAAAATGTCTCGATATGGCGTAAAATGCTTTTTTTTTGATATGGTACTTATGATCCTTCCATAACTTCGCACATTTATCCATGCAAACCGGTTTGTACTCATCCGGACAAGGTTCCAAATTACGCTATAAAAACATTAGTCATTAAACTGATAGATAAATATTACAGTTTTACTAATTGAAGAAACAATAACGTTTTTACCTTAACATCCTGCCAAATCTGATCGATCAAATCAGAGGGTACTTGGGTCCAATCTGTATATATCAAGGGTACAATGTGACGCACTATGATGCCCAACTGCCCTGAGAGTTTGTTAACTTTTGTGTTCTCAATTGGGCACCACATCTTATCAAATACCACGTGATACTTGAAATCCTTGCTACCCCAATCACGAATACCCAATGCCAAGCCTCGCCCTTTCTTTGAACACGATGAGGATGTCTCATTACCTGATGGTCCTGAAGCAAATGAATCTAAAATAATAATATAAATCAAAACATATGATATTAGTTGTTAGTTAAATGTGTGAACATTTATTAACTTAGTTTATACCTGATACAAGCGGCCGTGAGGATGTATCTGATGGTGCTAACCCTACTGCCTCAGCTGAAACAGTCGGTAGAGGAGGAGACGGTTGCAACATAGGTTGTTGAGATGGAACTGGTGGAGTAGTCTCCTCAGACTGAGATGTAAATGACTGCAATACATCAGACACCGTCCGACCAGTAGACCTCTTCCTCTTTGACATAATAACCTGGTAAGAAAAATACAAGCTACATACAAAATAAACAACTAACAAATAGAGAGAAAAGTATGAAAGCTTTCAAGTTTCTAAGCACATATGTGAGGGGAATTAAGGTCAAACTTATCAAACTATAGACAAAGTTTTAGAAGTTACAAATTAACAGTTACATGTTACATGTTACATGTCAAAATATGGTTACAACTATGTACATATCAAATAACCAACTACACAAAGCATATAGAGGAAGACAAAAGGTTAGTCCATCATTGACAAGTTGGAATATGACTGTTAGACAGGAGCATCAACCGTTGCTCCTTCTGTTCCTTCCCTAACCCAGTGAACATCTTTATCATGAAGGGCAATATTTTCTTCCAGTTGTTGACTTGCATAAGGCTCAGCTTGAGTGTCTAAGGAATGCATATCAAACAAACTTCTCTGTGACATCTTCACAACAACATGCCAGTCTACTTGTAAAGGGTCTGACGCATACCAAACCTGCTCTGCTTGGGATGCAAAGATGAAAGGTTCATTGGTCTCTCGATCATCTCGGTATAACAAATGGTTGAAGTTGACCAATGTAAACTTGAAAGCATCTTCCTTCTTCCCGCGGATGTTATCAACCCAATCGCACTTAAACATAACAAATGCCATGTCATTAGTGTATCGAATTTCAACAATATCAGTCAGTTGTCCATAGTAGTACACAGACCCCACACGAGGATTATTATCCTTTCGACTAGCATAACTTAGGGTCTCAGCCTTTAAACTTACACCACTATTTTGAGTAACTTGACTATCATCCATGTGCTTCACACGAAAATGGAACCCATTGACGTTGTAGGCATTATACCTATATGCTATGTCATTAGGACCATTTGCCAAATTTGTGATTTCATCAGAGAAGATGATATTTGTTGTCCTTCGTAAAGTTTGAACCTGTTATGCAACCAGGAGTGTATATTTATATTCATGAAGTGTACGTAAGTTTGAGTGAACTGAAAAAAATAAAACATACATGATTGCTGAACCAAGTGTGGAATGTTTCAAAATGCTCGCGCTGAATTTGATGATTGTCTGCTTGAGGAAATTTTTCCTTAAGAAATTCAAGGTGATTGCTGTGCAATAAAATTACATATATGAAGATGATGTATATAAAACTGCTACATACTTTAACATGAAGTGGTGATTAAAAAACAAACTTACTTTATGAATGATGCCACTGATTTAGAGTTGAACAAGACATAGCGATGAGCCTGTGTCAGTACACTCTTATGAGGACGAAAAAATTTGCATAACCCTTCTGGACCATCTTTGCTCCGCCCCGGTCAATTAGTTTTGGTTTCTATGTCATGAAGATATTGGGCACAGAAATTCATGCACTCTTCCATCAAGTACCCTTTAGCTATTGAACCTTCTGGAAAAGCTCGATTTCGAACATACTCTTTCAATGTTAGAAGATATCTCTCAATTGAGTACATCCATCGATATTGAACTGGTCCACACAATAATGCTTCATCTGCCAAATGAATGGGCAAGTGTTCCATTATATCAAAGAAGGCCGGGGGAAATAATTTCTCAAGATGACAAAGAGTTACTGCTATACGATCCTGAATATACTGCAAGTCAGTTACACGATTCAACTTCGAGCACAGTTGCCTGAAGAAGTTGCTCAATTCAATTAACGGTTCAATGACTTTCTTAGGCAAAGAATGACGTATAGCCAAAGGAATAAGTTGTTGCATCATGACATGATTGTCGTGACTCTTTAAACCCCAAATAGTCCTTTCATCTAAATGAGCATGTCGTGATATATTAGATGCATACCCATTTGGCACTCTAACTTCCTTTAGCACTTTCAAGAACAAATATTTTTCCTCCTTGGTCATCGTGAACTGAGCAGGAGGCAAGTACAATTTGTTGGCCCCCTTCTCTACTGGGTGCAATGCTTCTCTAATTCCCATTTCTTTCAAATCACGTCGGGCATTTGCATTGTCCTTCGACTTTCCCACAACTCCTAGTATTGTCCATAATATATTGTCACATACATTCTTCTCTATATGCATCACATCAAGATTGTGTCTTACTAAATTATATTTCCAGTACGGTAATTCATAAAAGATGCTCTTCTTTTTCCAATTATGGGTTTTGGGCTCATCATTCTTTTGCTTCTCTTTTGATCTCCGGTGCCTTACTGCAAGGTCATCCAATCTGTATTGGGTAAGGATACCTTTTGCTTCCAACTGTAACAACATATCTGATCCAGATAACATTTCAGGTTTTGTTCCAATTTCTTGGGTCTTATCAAATGATACTCTATCCCTTCGGAATTTATGTCGAGTAGGCAAAAAGCGACGATGGCCCATGTAGACAAACTTTTTTCCGTGCTTCAACCTTCTGGATTTAGTTTGTGTATTGCAACACGGGCAAGCATATTCACCTTTGGTACTCCATCCCGACAGCATGGCGTATCCAGGGAAGTCACCAATTGTCCACAATAAACATGCGAACAATTGAAACATCTGTTTGGTCGATGCATCAAAAGTGGGTACACCTTCATTCCAAAGCTCATTCAACTCCTCGATTAACGGCTGCAAGTAGACATCAATCTTGTCACCGGGTCCTTTAGGCCCATCTATAAGCACAGACAATATAAAAAATGGTTGCTTCATGCACATCCAAGGTGGTAGATTGTATGGAATCAACACTACAGGCCAAGTGCTATGAACTACATTCATCGATCTAAACGGGTTGAATCCATCCGACGCAAGCCCAAGCCTCACATTGCGGCTATCACTAGCAAAGACTGGGTTTCGTCGATCAAAATCTTTCCACGCCTCAGAGTCTGCAGGATGCCTTAAAGTCCCATCATTTGTTCGGTCCTCTGCATGCCATTTCATTGACCTAGATGTATTGGACGACATAAACAATCTTTGCAGCCTTGGCTTCAAAGGAAAGTACCTCATCTGTTTTGCAGGCTTCAGTTTACCACGATTTTCTGAATTATTGACACTCTCTTTCCATCTAGAAACATGACATATGAGACATTCATTAAGATCAGCGTGCTCATTCCTGAACAACATACAACTGTTAGGGCATGCATCCCAAGTCATATATGTAAAGCCTAGATCTTCAGTTATCTTTTGAGCTTTATAGTAATTCTTAGGAAGTTGCACACCCTCAGGAAAAGCCTCACTCAACAACTCGAGTAACATATCCATTGACTTGTCCGTCCAATGATTGAGCACCTTAAGATGCAAGAGTCGAACAATGAACGACAATTTATTAAATTTCTTACATCCCGGATACAATTCACACTGCTCTTCCTCTAGAAGCTTGAAATACTTAACAGTTTCTTCATTCCCTCCTATCTGGACATCATCATTCTCAAAACTTCCACCTACATGTGGAATAGCATCATTTATCATACCGATCATATCATCTGCAAAGTCTGCATCCCCCAACATTCCACTGTCTCTATCAGGGCAACTAGAACTAGAAGGATAAGATTCCCCATGACTAGTCCAAATCTTATATTTTCTTAACATCCCCTTGTTGAGAAGATGCTCACGCACAACATCTCGTGAAAAATAGTAACGATTTGCACACTGCCTACAAGGACAGTAGATCAATGAATCTGCACCCTTGCCAATGTACGCAAACACAAGAAATTGGTCTATTCCGTCCACATATTCCCTGGAAAGCCTATCACCAGAATCAATCCAACTCTTGTCCATTTTTCTGTATATATCCACATAAACATTACTAATTAAGTCATCATACGTAAAATATAGATCATAAATGTTCATGCAACGTGAAAATTATCCATACAACTCCTCTTTAATAGGTAAGTGGTCCTATCCCATTCAGGAATGCATCATCTATGCAATAGGAAGTAGCTCAAACCGTTTTGTCCCTCTTTAAGGAAAATCCGGCAGCATCTCCCTACAGTTCTCCAAGTACACGACGTAAACGAAGTGTATTGTTGTACACCACATCCCGTATGTACCCAGAGAACACAGAGTTTACTACACAGAATTTCCATCAAAGAAGAACAATTTAAACCGGTGAGCCACTAACTACTACATAGATTTATGCATTCCCGAATTATCCGAAACTGGATAATTCAAGAACCATCTCATCGTAGTTGAATCCTCAAACTACATAGACAATTCTTGAACGGGTCTAAGGTTATATGCTTATATTTTAATTAACTCATGTCATGAGTTAATTAAAATATATAAATATAAATTGTTACTATAAAGTAAGAAAGTGAATTAAACAAACCTGCTAAACCATAGACAATGGCAAATGATTGTAATGTTTATCAAATTACAAGCACACAGATGTACTATCATGAAGAAGAGAAGCACATTGTGCTATCAAGAAAATAAAAGATTGAAAATAGTCATATTCATTAAGCAGTTAGTGACATCTAAATACGTGTATCAACCATAAACAAGAACAAGGGCATATGGTTGAAATTCTATCATTAATCAGTTAGTGTAGATGGTTTCAAATAGCTAAAATTGAAGCAAACCCCATTTCCTTTTTCCTAGTTTCTTATTCTTAAGAAGTTCATGTGAGTCTAGTTTTTACTAGTTTTGAATTAATCACAAAGTTTTTAATTTTTAGAGAGTTATAACAAAAAAAAGAAAAAAAAAATTACGTGGTTAGATATTCCATTCCGAATTTTGGCTTATTTGCAGAAAATTCACTAGAGACTTCTAAGGTCTCATCCAAAGCCTCTACAAGCATCGGTCTTACTTACATAATTTTCAAGATAATATTAATTTCAAAGCTTTCAAAAGAGGGTTTACTCATCTTATCTATTTACTAGGGATAACCCGTGCCTACGGCACTCTATGATAAATTTAAAAAATATATATATATTCAGAAATAATGGTAAAACAATGGCTACCTCTTTTACCATCATAAGAAAAATTTTATTATGCAAAATTGGTCACACAAACAGAACATATGTAAAAGTTAAAAGAATTCTCGAACTATAATGAAAATTTTGAATAATCAAGAATTCTACCAAGATCTAATATGATTTTCATAACATTTGATAGTAGATTCCATTTGTTTACACATGATAAAAAAACACGAAAGTATCCTTGTACATTAATACAAAAAGGTTAAAAGTGTATATATTACACTTTCAAGACTTAACAAAGACCAACATACATATTTGACAACATAACAAACTCCATTAGAACATTAATAGCAAGCTTTACCAAAAGCAAGTCTATTGTCTGCTTCGAAAGAATAAAAAAAAGGAATTGAGTTTTCTTCTCTTTTAGACATTGTCTTCACCCCTTTTTTCCTTTTCCTTTTCTTTCAATTTATCGAGGAGTGCCGTAGGCCCATGCCTATAGCACTAAGTTAAAAAAAAAAAAAAAATCAGCAGTAATAGTAAGAAAAATGGCTACCTCTTTTACTACTTTCTCTATCCTTAACCCCTCTCTCTCTCTCTCTTTCTGTCTCTCTCCCCGTGTGTCTGAAATTATTAAGTACATAATTCTATTATACACAATTGATCAAATGAACGGAGTATGTAAAGGCTAAAACAATACTCATATAAATAATGAAAAATTAAAATAATCAAGAATTCTCCCCCAATAAAATCAGCAATAGATCTCATCTGATTTCAAAAAAAAAAAAAGTTTATAGTAGATTCCGTTTGTTTACAAATAATGAAAACGAAAGTATCCTCATGCATTAATACAAAAAAAAGCTAGAACTGTATATACACTTTCAAGACTTAGAGGAATAAAGAAGAACGTACATATTTCACAATACAACAAACTCCATATGAACATAGATAGCAAGTTTTAACAAAACCGAGTCTATTGTCAACTTCAAAAACAATAAAAAAGAATTGAGTTTAGTTTCTGCTAGCAGATCTTGAGTTTTTTAACAAAACTGAGTCTTATAATGTGATGAATTTTATACATGAAATAATTTGAACATGTATAATGTGTGATATCTGAGCTCGAAACAGAGAGCTCGAAACAGAGAGGCGACGAGGGAGAAAGAGAGAAGCTTACCAGTGGGTGTGGACTTCCGGCGGCGACGACACCAAGGCAAAGGCTTCGTCGACGAGGGGTAGCAGTCCGTGAGCAGTTTCGGCGGCTAGGGCTTCCAGTCGCCGCTGCAGGCGACGAGGGAGGAGGGAGGAGGGAAGAGAGACGGCTCACCAGTCGACAAGGCTTCCGACAATGCAAGCCATCCAAGCGTCGTCTTCCGGCAGCGGCTTTCAGGCGTCGTCTCCCGGCGATGGCCTTCCAGCCGAAACACTATCGCGCCGCGGTGGTCGTCGATCGTTCGAAGCTAGGGCGCGCAGGTGGTCGAATAAGAGGGAAAGAGGGAAAGAGGAGAAGAATAGGGGGGAAGATGATATTGGGTATCGAAACGACGTCGTTTTATACCAAAACGACGTCGTTTTATTTAAAACATTTGCTACGGCAAACCCGTCGCAAATACGCCGTCGCGAATAGTGGGGGTCGCCTTTGCGCATGCAAAACGACGTCGTTTTGCCCTCTTTCCCGACGGCAACAAAGCCGTCGCAAATAGTGCCGACGAAAATAGCATTTTTTTGCGTCGGGAAATATGCCGTCGCAAATAATTGGGTATTTGCGACGGCTTAGGTAGCCGTCACAAATAATCCGTCGCAAATAACCCTTTTTCTTGTAGTGATAGTTGAATACTTATAAATCTTTGATGAATTTAGAGAAGAATAGCATTTCGTGTCATAAGACTCATAACTACTAAAGACCTAAATAAAAATAAATAAAACCTAGTTGGTATGGTTGCATGGTTGAATTGCTCCTTTACTTAGGACGGTAAGACAAGTCAAACTACTCTAACTCAACTTGTTAAAATTATTCTTAGAGTAGCTCGTTATCTAAATTAATAAAACATAAATATTTTAAAATTCGTTAATTTTGTGAACTAAGTTCAATAAACTTACATGTATTTTAAAACTGTATAAAAAAATAAATTGTTCGAGCTGAATCGCAATTGGCTCGATTAGTACTTGTTTGTGATTGCTTCAAAAGATAAACAATTCAAATTTGAGCACATTTTAAAACTCATTGAATTTTCAAATTAAGTTTAATTATCTCACTACAATTAAATTTGGTTTATTAACAAATCTACTTGTGGCCCAAAATAGTTACCTGTTCTAAACATTTTAGCATTTAAATTCTTTCCTAATACCCCGGTGCAAATTCAGCTTGGGCGTGAAGTGTACCTCATCCTTGGTAGTTTCCAAGCAAGAAAACAAATTCTTGTAAATCTGCTTAACTTTGCCTCTAACCATGTAATGTGGTCCGTTTCGCTATGGTCGGATTATGAAATCCTAAAGTTAATTGGTTTGTTTTGTTCTTTTGTTTAGCAGCAACCGAGTCCATGACATCACAATTGAAAAGTCAATTGTGTTCTACAGTCGGATTATAAAATATTAAAACGGGTGACTAGATAGGATTACGTAAATAAAAAAGTGATTATTACTAATCAAAATGGGTGAACAATTTTTTTTGTTGGCTTCATAAGAAAACAAAGAAATTGTATGCATTCTCTCTCAAAGATGATGACGTGAGCAGCATATGTGCTTTATACAGGAGGATGTTAGGAAGATAGCCCATTTCCATCCCCCAAAGAGCACGTGGATGGGGATCACTGTATGTATAAATCAACATATATACCTGTATAGAACATATATAAAAGCATATGCAAGAATTGTATTCACATTGGTGCTGTAAATGGAGAGTCATAGGAGTCGAGTTTAACTGAGAAAAGGCTAGGTGAAATCCTCTTCTGCACTGGAAGAACACCAGTAAACCCTCCTTGATCAATCATAGACAGGGACTCTGAAACAGCTCGCTGCTTTGTGGCGTCATCAACGTATAGGAAATCATCTATCCTAGCCATTATGTTGAAGGCTAAGCTTTCTACCACCCTTGAGAGTTGCTCTCAAGAATTGACTGCCCCACATCCTACAGCAGTGTAAATTACTTCTTTATATTTGCATAGAGAATGGTAAAAGATACTTGATAGCACAAGACAAACCAACATTTTTTCATAAACAATAGGATGCTTGTGCCATTGAAAGGCTCTGACATTCAAATTTGTATTGTTCCCCTGTTTTTTCTTCATTTCAAGTTGGAACATAGATGAAATCCATTGTCATGCATGTGCAGTAAAATGTGAGGCTAGAAGAATGGTTTATCTAAAAGTTATTTGTAATTAATGCCCTCTGTAAAGAACTCCAGTGTACAATACTTTTTTGTAAGCCAAAAGAGGTGGTATTGCAAAGAAACAAACAGAATCTATGGCCACTGATGCAACCCTACCATCTAATATTCTGCCTAAATTCAATATTTTCACATATCCAGGGTTTACCCAATTGTTTGTTTTAGACATATAAATACATAATATGAAAATTATATCAAACAAAAATTCCTACAGACAAAAATTACTTAATCAATTCTGAATGTAAAATTTATGTAGATGAATGTCAAATGGTTTGGAACTTTGGATCATGGACATAGTCACTGTAGTTTCTCACAATCCAAAATTGGATCATATCAAATCAAACGGCGCTTTAATAATTGGAAATATGAAGGATATATATCTTATAGCAGAGGAGCCTAAAAAAAACTAGATAAAGACAAGCACACAACTGAATTACTTCAGTAAAAAAAGATGGTTAGAAGCTGTACCTTGTTATGCTGAATATTATTCATGTCCAAGGAAGTCTGTGAGTGGCCAAGGAACCGTAACTTCAAAATCTGTTGGAGGGTCTCAGGCCCGTTCTGCTAAAAGTTGACCATTTTCTGTGTCAGCAACGAAGCCCTTATACCTTGCCACCCCATGAGGACCTCCCAGGCTTCACATGTTTTACATGCCTTTTTATGTATTTCTGCCTCCAAAGATGCACAGAAGCCTCAATCCTGATTGCTATTTCTGGAGTGGTGTATTCTGATGACAGGTCTACAAGAAGACATTCTGGGGAGAACTGATCAGCAGTTATATATCTGTGAAGGATTTCACCCAAACAACCTTTCACATTCAGTAAGAATACAAATCATGGAAGCCTCTATTTGCAAAATGTATATAACTTAAACAACGAAAATTGCCAATTAATTGCAGTACAGTTCGAAATGAGAATCCAATTGAGTTTGAAAGCAAGACTGTAAATGGGCATGTGATTACGGTTGTTTACATTGGTACTAAAAATTATGCATCAATGGGAACTGCCATAATAGTAAATAAACAAACGCATAAATACCAAACATAATAGTAATCTAACTTCAGATTACCACGAAACAGTTGCATGAACCAAAGAGTTTGAAATACTACAGATCAAAAAGAAGAAGAAGAAGCAACGAGTCAATGACCAACGCCCTTTCATTAGTTAGGAAAATTGTGGATGTCAAGTTCTCTAATGAAAAGTTGCATAGTTGCTCATCTATGATCAATTTAACTCATTACACAGAGTATAAGTAACTTAACAAAGTTCCCATACCTTTAGGTAAGCTCTCGAAGTAAACATTTGGGATTTCCATATCGGCCAATACACTGTTGATTGCCATGGCAGACTTCAATATTTGATTTGTGCGTTCTCTACACTTCTGCAATCTTTGGACAAACCATTAGATGGGACCAGGGACGGAAGTACATCACGTGCTCCCCTCAAATTTTAAAAATTACATTTTTACCTATAATTTTTTAAATTCTTTTCAATATAGTCCCTAAAAACTTAGAAATGCCCCCCTCAAACTTTGAAATATTTTATTTTTTTTAGTTTTAAGAAATGTTTTCAAATTTTTTCCTTTAAAATTTTATAAATGCACCCTCAATTTCTCAAATATTTTATTTTTATCTACAATTTTAAAGATTTTTTTTAATTTTTACCCACTAAAACTTTATAAATACTTTTTAAAACATTTATATTGCTTTAAAACTCATTCATATATGTAAATTTATATACATTATAAATATGTATAAAAGTCAAGTGTTCTATAATTGATTATATTAAAACAAAAAAGTTATTACGATCAACGAGTGTCGCTAAATGAATTTTCTGACTCCGCTGAGACCTTTGGAAAAGATAGCCTCCCTGAGCACAAGGATGATGGATGTGCTTCCTACGATCAACATAATAAAATTCAGAATCACAAAACCCATCAAGCATGCTGATCAATCATCAACATAGCATCAAGTTTTTCAATGCACGAT
This sequence comes from Euryodendron excelsum, assembly GCA_033060915.1. Classification (NCBI taxonomy): domain Eukaryota; kingdom Viridiplantae; phylum Streptophyta; class Magnoliopsida; order Ericales; family Pentaphylacaceae; genus Euryodendron; species Euryodendron excelsum. The sequence continues at coordinate 1,610,354 of CM065389.1, read as the reverse complement.
AAAGATCCAAGGCGGCTGGGTCACCATAACCTCAAAAGTTCCTCCACCAGGGAAATCTTGCAGTGATGGAATGAGCTCTACTATGGAATCACTCACACAGAGAAACCATTCCATCCCTCGGCGCCAAATCAACTTGTTCGGTGGTGCCAATGGCTCCAACTTCCATAGCTGCCCAAATACGGTAGCTGCCAATTTACCACATAAACAAATAGATTCATATAATTGTGAGACTTCTTAAATTCGAACACAAAGTGCACCGTCAATTTAAAGAGTGAACGTTGAGAAATCAACAAACCAGAGAGATTTGTGATGGCATTGGAGATGGCAAGAGCACTACAAACTACGTTCCCTCCGCCTGACATTTCTTCTCCGAGCAGAAGCTTCGCAAAACGTTCCTTCATCAATTCAATTTCTGTAACCACATGAACAATCACAGAAAGAATAAATTAAAAAAAATACATACAAAAAGCTAAAAATCGAAGGTTCCATTACTGAAGGAAGTTATTGTATACTGCTCTGTTTGGTTTCTTAGAGAATTTAGGACAGTCAAACACTTCGCTGATTTAAATTCTTACTGGGATTTTATTTTCTTTCTGACAAATTTGCTCGGTAAACCAACAGAGCATAACGGCGGAACTAAGTACGCGAACTGCGAGGCATCAAAATCAGGTACCCAATTCGAAGAACTAACTACTATAGTGCTCTCTCTCTTGGGAGTCGCAACGAAAAGTCGGCTTTCCGGACGGAGGCCCCACGGTGCCGGAACCTGTCTCGACGCGTGGTGCTGTGATTACCTGCGAATCAGCGCGTGCATCCCATGTTTCTTGCACGCGTGGTTTGATGAGATGCCTCATTTTTTTTTTTGGCCGATGAGAATCATAAGATGGCTCATAACTTTTTCAGATTTTCTTCGTTTTTCGGTGGTCGAGAATAAGTTCGATAATTAATTTTGTCAGATTATCATGCGAGGACGTTAGGTCCATACGGAACTAATGTCTCTGCCATTTCATATTTCAAAAGTAAATGTGAAATTGAGTTGCAACCACGTGAATGTAAACAAGTGAACGGCAATATTTATAGTAGGCCATTGCTGACCATTGGTTTTCTGTTTAACTGTTCAAAAATATTAATTGTTTTGTTACACAACCCAAATTTTATACTAATGAGGTGGTGAAATTATAGACTTTGTAACTTTAAAATAATACAGTCATCAAAAATATCAATGTCATGTTTTTTTGATTGGATTTTTTCAACAAATTTTTTGAAAAAATAACATTTTCCTAACATATATTGTAGAGTTATCCGTTAGTTGTTGAATAAAAAATATTAAGCATGACAAAATTCCACAAACTCAAAACTCAAGTACTATAGACCATCAATTGAATATTTTATTATGCTCTTTATTTTTTTTTTCCCTTTTTAATTTAAATGGGGAACTCGTATTGTAGAGCCTACTACTTTATACAAGGTTAGTGGTTAAGAGGGAGTTTGGATCAGTAACTTATAATTTATTTTTAAAAATTATTTTTTTAAATAATCTTTTTTATAAAAATATATAAAGTCTGTAAGTGATTTTTTTATGTAGAGATTTGAAAAACAATATTTTTAAGTGGCTTATTTGAGAGTGAGCCAAACAACATTTCAAATATAAGGTAGGAGTTAGAAACTTATGCCACAAGCTAATAAAATAAGCCATGACCAAACACCCTCTAAATATAAAGAACAAGATAGTGCATCTTGTAAGTTGAAACTTAAACCCCAATATAATTTTTTTTCTAGAGAAAGACTACAATGACCAAAAAGTGTACCGAAATGTTTATCCTTTAACAAAAAATGATGTCGTTTTGGATAGGGTGTAAAAAAACATTTTTAGTCAAAGTGTAAATATTTTGGTATACTTTTCGGTCATTGTAGTTTTTTTTTTTTTTTTCTATCATTTGCTCTGTAATAGCTAATATTCTAATAGATCAAGACACTAGTAGAATATAAAACAAATAAAGCTACTTGAACTTAACTTCTTAAAAACAAATAAATCGCTCATTATATAAATATGTCAAATTTAAATCAAGTTACTTGAACATAACTGGATAAAAACTTGTTGAAATTAGTTCAAAAGGTAAACAATATGACCTTGAACACATTTTTAAAATTGAATAAGTTTTCGAATCAAAATTTAACAACTGTGCTAAACAAGAGTTGAATGAACTCAAATCTTATTGATACTTCTATCGTCTATGAGCATTCTACTAAAGCTTGAGTTGAAATAATGGTCTAATCATATATATATATATAAATTGTGTTTGTCCTTATATTTTGTATCTCTTTTACGTGGCGCTTTAAATGTTTAGATACTTTTAAAATGTTACGTCACAGAGACAATTGATTAGATAATTATTAAATTTATTCTTTTATTAATCTCACTGGATTAGTTTTGTAAGATATATATATATATATATATAAGATAAGATAAGATTAGTTTTGTAATATAGATAAGATACATATAATATCAGATATCAGATTGTCAGACTCTTTCTAAACTTAATATCTATATTAAAACTGATTATAATTAAATAAAAATATCATATATATATATATATTAATATCTATTTATATTTTAAAGATACGATACAATATATTGATTAGTTTTGTAATATATATATATATATATATATATAAAGATACAATTAGTTTTGTAAGATAGATAAGATAAATATATAATATCAAATTGTCAGGACTTTTTCTGAACTTAATATCTAAAAATGTGATTATAATTAAATAAAATACTATATATATCAATATCTATTTATATTTTAAAGACACAATACGATTGTATAATTAATTATTATAAATTTTAAATTAAATATTTATGATTTAAACAACTCTTACTCTCATGCATGACACGAATTGACACCTAGTAACAAAATTAAGTTTTAATTGAGCTAATGATAACCTTTTGCGTTGGCTGGCTGGCGTGAAGATTTGGTTTGATTGGGGCAGAATCGGATTCAATTTAAACGATGTAAAGCATACAAAGAAACTTTGATAGTTACTGAAGAAGATATCACTTGCCGCCACGCGCTTAGGGCACCCATTCGTCTTCAGAGGCCCAGACCCACAGTAGATACTGCGCACCATGTTCTCACGCGCTTGCCACGCGCACGCCATTCTCTTTTCTCCTCCCAGTCCTTCCACTAATACCCGTATTGTGCGCCGCCTGAGGAGCCTCGTTCTCTCCTCAAGTCTTTCCTTCCTTCATAAGGAAAGCAACCAACGCCAAAACTCTCATTTGGAGCCCACGAAATATCGTCGTTCACACTTCGTCCCTCTCTCTCTGTCCTCAAACGCTAGAATGGGTTCGCTCTGCGGTCTAGACGAGCCTTTGAAGTACCCATTCGTTCGCAGGGACGAGTCCGTTGTCGATAACTATCACGGCGTTCTCATCTCCGATCCCTACCGATGGTATTGAAGCCAAATTCAAATCCGAAATCAAGTCTCGTTGTATTAAGCCCGTTTGTTTAGCAAGAAAATAGTCGGAAAAATTTTCGAGTAAAATGTAAATTTTGCAAGACGCTGTTTATCGGCAAGAATTTATGGCGTGTAAAACTCGTCACACTTGGCATTTGTTTTTATTGGGAAAAAATTTCCTGGATACGTTTTCCGTTGAAACAAACGGGATTGTTTTGTTTAATTAATGGTATTCGTGGAAATTCGATTGAACTGTGGCTTGGATTATTTTTTGGCTAGGCTTGAAGATCCAGACGCCGAGGAGGTTAAAGATTTCGTACAAGAGCAAGTGAAATTGACAGAATCGGTACTTGAGAAGTGTGATGCGAGGGAAAAGCTTCGCCAGAATATTACGACGCTCTTCGATCATCCCCGTTATCATGCGCCGTTCAGACGAGGGAACAAGTACTTTTACTTCCATAATACTGGTCTTCAAGCCCAGGATGTCCTCTACATGCAGGTCTGTATTAATCATAGTCATACTGTACTCGATATACGTATTTTATGTCCAATGCATCTTATCATACATGATACACCTGCCATATATGATATCTACACTAATATATAAAGTGCCTGTTTTGAAGCCCTATCAATTTTTTTATTTTTTTATTTTGCTGAAAAACTAATTGTTGTAACTTGTAAGAAAATTACCTTGGGTTGCCCCTTTGTAAGGGGCTTCATAGGAATTTTGTAATGATCTGACTCCTATTTTGTTGCAAATTCAGAGAAATGGGAAAAATACTTAATTGAGTGATGAGGGAAACAGTTAAGTACTTTGCATCCTATAAACATCCCATGTATGCCATTAAGCCCTCCAATTCCCCAATTTTGAAGCCGTGTCTGTAATTTTATTTCCAATAAAATCAACCTTTTTTATACGAGTGTGGTGAAGAATCAGAGATCTTTAAATCTTGTGGGGCATATTAGAAATTTTACACCTTCTAAACAAACAAAAATTCAAAGAGAGGTGTGGTTTGAGACGAAATAATAACAGTGCTAGCAGATAACTACACTATCTGCAATAGACATGTAACTGCCTCTTATTTTCATAAAAACATATAAAAAAATTTCAAAAAAGTCTTACAAGTCTTTAATTTTTCCTTATTAAATAGGCACCTCCACTTAAGGAAAGGAGAACACTTAGAAAATAAAAAACTATACAGTTCACATTCATAGCTCGTGAATCCAGACACCTGTCTAGTATATGATACATGCATACTTCATTTTCTTCATTCCTTTTTTTTTTTTTCCCCTTTCAAATAAGTATGCATCCTTCATTTTCTTTTTAGCATTAAAAAAAAAGAGAAAATAATCATGTTTTTATAACAATCAGCATTGTTGGAACATGGAAATGTTTCATCGAGATTGAAAGTAAAGTAAATGTTTGCTTTAGCTTTCATTTACCTCCATAAATATTTACCCTCCTGACATCAGGACTTTGAGGCCATTGATCTATGCGTATTGTATATGGTGAAGCATAATATATTTATGTCGCTTTATTGAAGTTTTCAACAAAAGGCAAACTTTTGTAAAATTTGAAGTTGCAAATCAGAAATTGAAATCTAAATGTTGCATTAACACATCACAAGAAATGTATAATGATGAGAAATGAATCGAGCAGACGTTTGCATTGTGGTTATACTTAGAAATGCTTATGCCTTTACTTTTTCCTGTGTTGTTTTCCTTTTCTTTCCTTCTTTTAGTTGAGACTAGTGAAAAATTGAAATTAAAAATTTTGATGCCAGTCACTATTTAGTAATTGTACTTTCAGTTAGGGGTGCACATTAGTTGGTTCGGTTCGGTTCGATACTAAACCCATGACTGAATGGACCTTGATCGGTTTGTCAATGCATAACCTAGAGCTGAACCATGATGTTTACTAAACCGAACAAACCAAACTGAAATATTACGGTTCAGTTTGGTTCCAACTCGCTGGTTTCAGTATCTAATCAAATCTTTATAGTATGAGCCCACAACTATCTAGACGAACTTTAATAATCCAGTTTTGTTGGGCTTCCAATCCATGTTCTCATGTGTTGCCTCCTTTTGTAAAGGGCAGAAGAGTGAAAGGTCAGTCTTTAAACAATGTGGGACCAATGAACCTTTACTCCCCTACAAAAGGCCCAGCCATTGTCTTCCTCGCTATTATACATTCTATCCCAAAGACCCATAACTAAACTTCTATGAAACAGTCTAACCAAAACAAATAAACAATCACATCTACACAATATCCAAGCACTTTCCCTCTGAATTTTGTCAAAAAAAATAAGAATTTTGTCAAAAAAAATAATGTTACAGATATATAAATTTGCAACCAATATTGATGTGGGAAAAAAAAGCATGTGAGTGCATCTTTACACACACACACACATATATATCAACTATATATATGTATAAACCCGAAAAAAACTTTGGGGGTTTTGGTCTGTCATGTTACGTACCGAAAAAACACATCCGAGATCTAGAATTTCACAATCCAATTGTCCTTAGTGTTTTTTAGAATCTAAGATTAGTTTGCCTCTCCACCCACTGGTTGTGCCACACCTTGCCACTGGTCTTGACAAATTGAAGCTTGGAAGCAATGTGGAAGAAGAGCAGAGGGTCTGTTTTGGCACCCCACACCAAGCAAAGCTCAGGTAGAGAAAATGGGAACAGGAAATAAGTGGTTAGGATAGAGGAGGAGAAATTGAGAGATGTGCATGTGATGGAGGTGGAAGGCCAACTTGGGAAGAGTGAGAGGTTGGTGATGTTGCGAAGGCCAATGAGAAAAGGAAGACAAAAAGAGTTATAGATAGAGAGACGAAGACGACTTTGGGTGGGTGGAGACCTTCAAGTGAAATAATAAATCCCACATCATATCAAATATATAATTTACTTACCTTATATATGTTGTATATCGTCCACACTGCAACAGGAGTGTGAACTCCACAGTAAAGTTTCTTATGTTTCAATATATGGTCAGTTCAGTTTACCAGCTGGTCAACGCAGAACTGAACCAATCATATTGTTTTGGAAAAAATCAGACCCAGGACCGAGCCGTTTGTTCCAAAACCAGGACCGGGTCTCGAGTTGGTCGAGTCATATGTGCACCCCTACCTTCAGTTTGTAATAGAATTTTTGAATATTTTGATGTAAGCATTATAGAATAAAACTTAAAGAAGTTTATTACAGTATTGGTCAATAATGTTCCATATCATTTGTTATTTAAATTTTAGGGTAAATTACACTAACCACCCCTGAGGTTTCGTGAAATATAAGATACTACTGTTCACATACTGACAATTACACTGTACTTTCTATCAGAGTTTGTGGAGGACGGATGTTAATAAAAAATGTTAAATGACTATTTTACCCTTACTAACTCATTGAATTTTTCTTTTAGTGCCACCAACATTTTCAAGCAAAATTTTTTCCTCTCTGTTCCCTTTTCTTTCTCCACTTGCAACACTTTCCCTTTTTCCCTTTCATCTTTGGCGACAACTTCCCCTCCCACCAACCAGATCCGGCCATTGCCAGCCCATCGCCGATCCCATCACCGCAAAACCAACATCACCAGCCCTTTTGGTTGGCTGGTCTCAGCCAGCCTTTCTGTCCCTCTCTGTCTCTCTCTCCAAGTCCTAAGCCCTAGATTTGTACCCAACATAACTATTGGTTTGGCCACCACTTCTCTCTTCCCCTTCAACTCCAAGTCCGTGACCTCTCTCTCTCTCTCTCTCTCTCTCTCTCTCTCTCTCTCTCTCTCTCTCTCCCCACCGACCAAAACAGCCCTCACGCCTCTCTTCGCTTTGCATTTGTGCACCAAAAGCCTCACACATCAAACCACTGATATATATACATACACTGAGAGAAGTAGCTATGGAGCAAACAGAGTGATGGGGCCAGGGCTGTGGCTGTAGAGCAAGAAATTGGGGCTAGGGTTTGAACCCTCATCTGAAATTGAACAATGGTGCAGCGATGGGCACAGAGAGAGTAGGGGTCATGGGTTTCGAAAGGAAGAGTGTGCCATTGGGGGATGATACTTGGGTCAATTGCCTAGGGGTGGTATGAAATTTTTGGTTTGGTATGAATGTTTTGACTGTTTGTTAATGGGGTATGAAATTTTTGGTTTGCTACGGATGTTTTGACTCTATGTTAATGGGGTTTCAACAAATTTTTTCTGGGTTTGCAATTTGGTTGTGGTTGGTGTAATGGAGGTGGTGTTCAGTTGGTATAATAAGAGGGAAAAGGTAATGGGGTGATGGGGCAGTGGAGACGGACTGGGTGATGGGTGGTTGTGGATCAATGGAGGCCTTGGAGTGGTGATGGTGGTTTGCGGATCACCGAATAACCAGTCATCAATGGTTGGTGAAATAACAGTCATCAATGGAGGCCTTGGATCAATGGAAGCCTTGGTTGATTTGTGGATCAACGGAGGTCTTTGGTTGTGGTTGATTAATTATAATCATTTGATTAATTAATTGTTTGATTTTATTAGTTGTTTTGTTGGCTTTTTTTAATTAATTATAATTTGATTGAATTTTGTATTCACAGGTGTGTTCAATTTTTACTTAAATTTTTGCATAGTTAATTTGATTATTTTGTGAAGTATTCTACAAAGGGTAGATTAGGATATTACAAAAGTTCATAGGTTAGCTTAGTCAACTTTCGTTTGTTGACTAACGTTGACTTGAAGGGAAGGGGGAAGTTGTTACTAATACTTTAAAAAAAAGGGGAGTTCAGTGTAATTGTATATATGTAAGGAGTAGTATCTTACATTGCGCGAAATCTCAGGGGTGGTTAGTATAATTTACCCTAAATTTTATCTTCGCTCGTCAGTTTTTTTGAATTAAGTATTGATGCATGCATGTACGCCTCTAAGAGATTTGTCATGTTATTAATTATATATTGCCTAATGCTTTAGTCTTGCAAGATATATATGTTTTCTATGTACTAGAGGGTTTACACACATATGCATGTAATCGAAGCTCTAGAGAGGGGGAGAGAGAGAGAATCTTTGTCAGCGTGGGTATTTTGTGGTGAGGGACCATGACATAAGTTAAATTATGTGTAATTATTGTTTAACCATTTACATTCTTTTGCTCACAAGAAGTAGCCAGGATCTAGGAAGCACGGACATTCCATTGGAGGAGCCGTACCCGTGTCCGACACTTGTTGGACACCGACACGCGTGGGACACTCGTCGGACACATGTCGGACACTTCATTCTACGTGTTCAATTATTTATTATTTATTTTTACATTGGACACTCCACGGACACGGCTTGAACACGCGTGTCTCATTTTGGACACTTTAGGGACATGTGGGGCCTCAACTATAAATTTTAAAACTAATTGTTGGTTCGAAGAAGAAGAAAAATAAACAAGAAGAAGAAGAAAAACAAGTATACTATGATGATAGATAGTTGATTAAATGTAATGAGGTTTTAATATTTTTTGTAATTTTTGACTTTATAGTATTGTATATTGATAGAACAACTTTTTTGTTGTTAATGTGTGTTAATGTCTTTGTTTACTTTATATTTTTTATGGAATATAATTGACTAATTATGAATTTGTTGCCGATTAAGTAGTGAAATACGTTCTTTTTTTTATTTTTAATTCGTGAAATCTTCTAAATTTTTTAATTCTTTTGTATAATATTTATATGTATAAGATATAAGGAATATAAAAATATAGTCTTTTGTCGTGTCCCTGCCGTGTCGTGTCCGACATTTTTTGAAAATTGCCGTGTCAGCGTGTCCGACACTCGTGTCTGTGTCCGTACTTCTTAGGCCAGGATAGTATGTGGAATATCAATAGATGTTTTTGATAACTGTCCTAACAAATAGGACCACTGCTTCACTTTCTATGATAGTGTAGATGTACTTATTTTTGCTACATAATTCTAAAGATGTTTAAAAATCTTATAATACACAATATACCACGGGATTAGAAGAACAAAAAAAAGGATGCACTACTATGTGAGTTTTTATTTCATAGTAGGTTTAAAATATGGTTTACAGTTTTGTTGGTTCCTTTGTCTTTTCTTTCCTTTCTTGAATTTTCTTTCAGGATGGTTTGAATGGAGAACCAGTGGTTTTGCTTGATCCGAATGGACTCAGTGATGATGGAACGGTTTCATTGAGCATGTATGATGTTAGCAAAGATGCTAAGTACTTAGGCTATGGGATTAGTTCTAGTGGAAGTGATTGGGTCACCGTCAAAGTTATGCAGGTTGAGGATAGGAGTGTCGAGCCTGATACTTTGTCATGGGTGAGTATTGACACTTTCATTACCTTTTTAATATGAAGTGAAAAGTACCATTGAAAGCAATATATTGAAGATGAGTCTTGACACTTTCATTACCTTTTTAATATGAAGTGAAAAGTACCATTGAAAGCAAGATATTGAAGATGAGTCTTGAAACTTTCATTACCTTTTTAATATGAAGTGAAAAGTACCATTGAAAGCAATATATTAAACGGTAAGAGCTTTTTTTTGTGTATATATACTTTGTGTCGCATAAGGTGTGTCTTATTTTTTGTATACTTTGTTACAGGTTAAGTTTTCTGGTGTTAGCTGGACCCATGATAGCAAAGGTTTTTTCTATAGCTGCTACCCGGCTCCCAAGTAAGTAAAACATCAGACGTGTCACTTGAACATCTTATATTTTTATTTCTGTAACCAACATGTGAAAAAGTTTTAAGGAAATAAGTCTAGCCCTATATCTTTTAGAATATTAAATTTCAAATGTTTGGGAGAGCTGTCAAATTGTATGTGGTTTTAATTGTGACCAATGAGATATGGTCTGTCTCGCATGAGGTTTAGTTAAGAGTATTTCTACAAATTGGTTTCCCAAATTTTCACCTGTATCTTCTTGCGACAATTCTGGCCTCTGAAAAAGAGTTAAAAAAGGGAAAAATAATGACTTTCGGATAACTGTGAAGCAATGATGGCAGTACCTTTGTTCCACAGGAGGGAGAAGAAGGAGGGAGACCAAAGATAAGACAGTGATTTTTTTTTGTTACTGTTTTTAGTAGATAAATCTGGCCATTCCTTTCCCTTTTTTTTTAAAATTTTTAATTTTCATAGGTTTGGGGAAGATGTTGGGTTTTATGTGGTTTTAACATGAGTGTAACGAAATATGGTAAAGTTTCTTGAGGTTTAGTAAGAATAATTTTATAACTGGGTTTCCTAGTTTTCACATGTAATTGGCAATTCTGCCTGAAAAAAAAAAGAGTTTTGAAATAAAAAATTCTGGGAAATTGTGAATCTGAATCAATGGTAATGATGACAAGTGTTATGTTTTGAAGGGAGGGTGAAAATTTGGATGCTGGGACCGAGACCAATGCTAACTTTAATCATGAGGTGTACTATCATTTCTTGGGTACGGATCAATCTGAAGATATTTTATGCTGGAGAGATCCTGACAACCCGAAGTACTCAAATGGTGCTACTGTAACGGATGATGGGAAGGTAACAAGCTTTCCACCTGTATCACTTTGTAGTTTGTACAGTTAGGTGGGGAGCACTTCTGACTTGCTGGTGTAACATCTAGCTTCTTTCTTTTTCTTTATTTTTCCCCAGTGGTATTTTTTGTCCTAATACTGTGAAAAACTTAAGATTTGAAGTAACTGCATTTCTTTAGCCTCGTGCATATATAAGTTTGTGTGTTTAAACTCCCACTCTACTCCCCTAGAAAGAAGATCATTGGTAAAGTGATTTTACTTTTTGCGGAAATTTTTGGTTTTGTTTTTCTTAATGGTTTAATAGAGTACATTATCAAGATGATAGGACACATGCAAGCCTCCTTACTGAGGAGTCTATTCTCCTTTCAGTATTTTGCTTATATTGTGTAATTTTGACGAGTTTATGGTTTTCATGTGCAAAAATAAGGTTGTGATTGTTATACTGTGTGTCAGAATTGGCAAATTAATGTCAGAACAGGGGATTTTCATATCTCTGGGAAATGGAGAAAACTTGATGAAAACCCTAATCATTTTGTTTGTTGAAAAGGTATTTATATGAGGTGGCTTCGATCAAGTTGTTATGGCACTGGATTAAATGGATTTGGAAATACTCTTTGAAAATACCAAAAACTATTTTCAGCTAGAAGTTGGCCTTATTTGAGATTCTAGTTTTGTTTTGAAGAAAATAAAATTAAAATCTATGGACCTTCAGCTTTAGTTTTGCCCTATCGATCTTACGTAATTTTATTTCATGGACTTTCAGCTTTATTTTTTCTCTATTAATCATATGTATGTCAAGATTTTGTATTTAAGCTGACCAGATAAAATTTTCAAAGGAAAAATATGTAAATTTACTGTCTTGGGTGTAATTTTGAAGGCTGTTCTTTAGCTCAAGCTAACTTGGTGCGGATGGGGTTTGGGAGACCATGAAGGCAGCACCATTCTTGTTTCCTTGAGCAATGATAAGCATCATAAAATTTTATTGTGGGTCTCTCCTCACCTTATCTCATCATATGGACCATGTGGATGGAAAGGAGACTTGCTAGATTAGGGTTCTACCAAGACTCGTTGAGTTTCAAAATTTAGTGTCCCCTTCATCACTGGACTTCAATTCTAGCCTTTTCAATTTAACAATTTAGTATCAAGTGCACCAATCAAGTAGTCACACACTTAAAATTATATGAAAATTGGTTAAGCTAAGCCCTATTCCAACAGAGCTTTCTATCCCCATGATTTATTTGGTGAGGCCACTTAAAGTTTTCATAATACAACCATGGAGTATCATTTTATTATTTTTGTTAGACCCTTTGAACATGGTGAGATTGATGCAGTGGGATTGGGAGTTCTGATGGGTTGCTGGAAATTATTGTTGAAGGCGATAGCATGTACTGATTTTCTTCCCAAAGAAAGGCTTTGGCTAAATAGTCCCAAGGCTTTGGCTTAATAGTTCTATTTTCCATTTCCATGCCCTGAAGTTTCTGTGGTGGTTAAGTCACTTTGGGATTTCTTGGAGGACAGTGCTCTTCTTCTTTGTCTCTCTTCACTCGATAAATTTCCATGTCCTATTTATGAAAAGAAAAAGGTAGACGTCTTCGAGTAGTTCTTTTAACCAAAATTAGCCTAGTGACATCAATGCCATTATGAAGATGACCGGTACTAAAGTATGTTGGAGCCAATTACTCAAGAATTTTGGTTTATTTGTTTATGCTTTCTTCTTTGCTGTTTTGCATAATTGCATATGCTTTGAAACTTAAAACAGTCCCTTAATTTTCTGTACAGAGGAGATCATAGGAAACTTGTTACCATGGATAACAGCTCATGAAATTGTTGATGGGGAATATCAAGCAAGAACCCAATTTTTTCTGGGACCATTAAACATGAACCTGTGGAGCTCTTTGCTTTTCTACATGTGTTTAGTATGTGTCTGATGATGGCACGTGTGTTTAGTATGTGTCTGATGATGGCCATAGAACCCAACTAGATCTGCCCTTGAGATAAGGCATTTGTCCAGTAATTGTAGCATCTAATATGTCGATATGAGTTTCATAAGGTCTTTTTATATTCCTTTGACTTTCATGTTGAAGCATTTGCATTTATGACCGTGTCGTAAGATGGTATTGAATATTTTGATTGAATTCAGCAAGTTTTTTTAGTATAAGTTTCAATGTAAATTTCTTCATATACATCTTGTTTGAAAATAGAAGTTTCCATTTAAGCTGGCCTCTTGGAAAATTCTCGATTGTATATTTATTTGTTTCAACTGAATCTGTGTTTGCAACTTGTATGCATGTACACATGATGGCACGCAATTGCTAAATATCTTCCCCAATTAGTTTGGTTAATTTAAATGATTTGTAGCATTGAAAGACATGTTGGTTTGATATTTACTTTGTGCAGTATCTTCTTCTGTACATTGCGGAGAGTTGCGAACCAGTGAATAAAGTTTACTACTGTGACTTGTCTGCGCTCACTAATGGGCTTGAAGGTCACAGGGGGAGGACGGACCTGCTTCCCTTTGTTAAGCTTATCGACAATTTTGAAGGAGAGTATGAGGATATTGCAAATGACAATACCCTCTTTACCTTTCGAACAAATAAGGATGCTCCAAAATATAAGTTAGTCCGAGTAGATCTCAATGAACCAAGTTCTTGGACTGATGTCCTTCAAGAAGCTGAAAAGGATGTGCTTGAATCAGCAGTTGCTGTTAATGTTAATCAAATTCTAGTGAGTTACTTGAGTGATGTGAAGTATGTTCTTCAGTTAAGAGACTTGGAAACGGGGTCCCTTCTACACCATTTACCCATTGACATTGGCACTGTTTCTGAGATTTCTGCTAGGCGTGAAGACAGTATGGTTTTTGTTGGTTTTACTAGCTTCCTTACCCCGGGTATTATATATCAGTGCGACTTGGACACCGGTATTCCTGATATGAAGATATTTCGAGAGATTGTTGTTCCTGGATTTGATCGTACAGCATTTGATGTTAATCAGGTAAGCACTCCCACTCTATTCACAGTTAACGGTAGGAAAACATTTAGATATTTTCTTCTAAGTTTTTCTTTAGTTTTTGTTTGAATGTATTGTATTTGAGCATCAATTTTTCAGGCATGGTGGTTATGCTTCCCTGCTACATAGTACATAGATTGTTCGCCCTCCTCCATTTTTAATTAACTTGGGCCTTATCACCATTTTGCCAAGCTGCAAACAGTGTCTCTAACCCTATGCATGTGTGTTTGTGTGATGCAAAAAGAAAAAGGAAACAGACCCTAAGTAGAAAGTAGTTCAGGAGATTTTAATTTTTTACTTGATTGGTTTTTAAGTCAGGAGTCATCCTTGTTGGGTCTAATAAAATATTACAAACAACTTTAATAGTTGAATTTTGTTTACTAATATATATTGTTTTTTCTATTTTTTTTGGGTGTTTTCCCCCATATTTTCTTGGGAACTTCTGTTGCACGTGGGGAGAGGGGGGGGGGATCTGCATGTATGATGCAAGCCACTTTGCTGTCTCTTTTTCTTGATTGGCTTTTCATTTCCAGGTTTTTGTGCTTAGTAAGGATGGAACCCAGATACCGATGTTCATAGTGGCTAGAAAGAATATTCTTTTGGATGGATCACATCCTTGTTTGTTATATGGATATGGCGGATTCAACATCAGTATCACACCATCTTTCAGCGTCAGTCGTATTGTACTTACAAGACATTTAGGTACTATCTTCTGCATAGCAAACATTCGTGGTGGTGGAGAGTATGGTGAAGAATGGCACAAAGCTGGTTCCCTTGCAAAAAAGCAGAACTGCTTTGATGACTTCATTTCTACCGCTGAATTCCTCGTATCTGCTGGTTATACCAAACCCAGTAAATTGTGTATTGAAGGTGGAAGCAACGGTGGGCTTCTTATTGGGGCTTGCATTAATCAGGTATGGTGGTGTTGGTTCACTTTCTTGATGTCATTTTGGCTATGTTCATTTATTATAATATTTCAGTCTATGCACTAAATTGCAACTTTTTGTGGTTTCAGAGACCCAATCTTTTTGGCTGTGCTCTTGCTCATGTTGGTGTTATGGATATGCTAAGGTTTCACAAGTTCACCATAGGTCAGCCTGCTATTTGTGGGTTCTCTTTGGTGGAATTATTTTAGTATCACTTGTTGATTCAGGTTTCATTTTCTAGGTCATGCATGGACCAGTGACTATGGCTGCTCAGAGAAGGAGGAAGAGTTCCATTGGCTAATCAAGTGAGTGATTTTATGTTAATTGAAATTATCTGCCTGCATCTTCTCTCTATATGTCATTGCTTCAAATCTTTAATGAAGGATTTCTACTGTATTAATGTTCCACTAACTTGGAAATTGTGAATCTTTTAGCAGTGTTATGATAAAAGGGTTGTTCTGTTTCATGTAAAACATGTTAAGTTATTCTTGTAATCTTGAGTAACTACTTTAGTTGTCTTCTTTTTGCCTCATAATTTTTGTTATTTAATGTTTCCAACTTAGTCATTTCTTTATCAGCCAAATATGAATGGAGGCAGCTAGCCAGTTCGGAGAAGATAAGTTGGCGGCAAATGTCAAGAACCATGTGGTTAAGGGAGAGAGCTAAGAACACCAGCAATTTTAGGCAGAGTGGAGGGTGTAGATTGCATTTACCAGGGGGATAAGGGCGAGATAGTAGACTCCATGGAATAAGGACTAATCGAATGATTATGAAATGGAGATAGATATGGATTTATATGAAATCATGGTGGAATGTCGCACTGTCATTATAAAAAACCGAGCATCTGATTTCCAATGGTGGCTTAGTGAAATGATTGATTCCTTTTTGTGACTGCTGCGATTGGCAATGCTGGTGAACTTTACATATATATTTGTTTTTATTTATTTATTTATCCTTCCCCCAACTGAGATTATGGGCCTTGATTGGGCAGAATGGTGAAATAGGATTCTTGCAGGCTTCCCCAAGTAGTTGGGAGAAAATGTTGTTAAGTGGAGTGAGTTATTTTCCCTTCCCCCTCATGTGGGCCTAAAAGAGTGTGTCACATGCATATGGTAATTTTTATTTAAGCCTCTTAGACCAAGTCAGTTTCTCTTCTACCATACTAGTTTTAGAATTTGAAGTAGTTCTGGAACTGGGATTGGCATTTCCTAGTATGTTATTTAATGAAAGGGGTTGGCACTTCGTTATGTGTGTCTGGCAAGGTGAGAGCATATCGTGGCATCACCATTTGATGAACTTCCTTTCTGGATTTGATGTCCATCTATTCATTTTTCACGGGCTGCTCTTTTTTTTATTTTTTATGATAGTTAATGGTGAATTGTAGAAAACTGGCCGTGCTTGTTTATCCTTCAATTAGGAAGTAGTTCTTCTTTCATTTTGTGCTGGATGGTTTCCAGAACATGGTTTGTTGTGGCTTTTAATCACTTTAAGTTCTGAGCAGGCTAGTAGTTTGGTAACTCTCTTATATTTTGACTCATCTCATTGTTAAAATTTTTCTCATCAGGTACTCGCCACTACATAATGTCAGGAGACCATGGGAACAGTCTCCTGATCAGTCTTCTCAGTACCCATCTACCATGCTACTGACAGCTGATCATGATGATCGGGTTGTCCCATTACACTCTTTGAAGTTATTGGCGGTGAGTCCTTAATTATTGCAATTTTGTTTTGCTTCCCTATGTTATTTGCTTTGATATGCCTTACACCTGAACATTATACTCGTCCAGTTTCTTGCTCAGACCTACAAAAGTATTTGAAAATGCAATTCAACCAAAATAATTGCATAGGATCTTTTCCTGGAAGGAATAGTGTCATCTACATAAGTAGGGATGGCAACAGGCAGTGGCGAAGCCAGGAAATAAATTCAGGGGGGGCAAACACTAATCACAACCTCTAAGAGGGCATCTATAAATTTTCAGGGGGGGCATTTATCATTTTTTCGGGGGCAAAGAGAGAAAAAATTCTGAAGTTGTAGGTAAAAAAACCTCCTAAGCCCATAGTAGCTCCGCCCCTGGCAACAGGGCAGGTTTGGGTTGGGGAATCACTATTCCATCGCCGTCCTGCCATGGTGACCCCTCCCCTATACCTGCCAAATTTTCATTTTGTTTACTCATTCAAAGTGGGAGAAAAGCCAAATAAAAATGGAAGACTGACTCATTTGTGACTCGTTTGCATTGAAAATCACTTGTTCACCTTACAGAGGATAAATGTTATCAAGTATTAAATGGTATTTTATGGATGGATGTTTTATAGGGGAATTGCTCTAAATATATCTAGCCTACTTTGGAAAAAGATAAAGCACAGTAGTAAATCATGAGAATCACAGCAGTTGGATCCTAGGTGCAAGACTTTTTAGGCCTTGATAGGAGTCAAAGTTGTATGGCCTTGTATGGGGTTGAATCACAGTATTTTAGGATGTAGAGCAGGGAGTTTTGTAAAGCTTTATTTTTTATTATCAGAAAATAGACCAAACTGTCTGCTGGTTCAACCACAACCTAGTATTACTTCATATGATATATCAGGCTTATTTTTTGTTGGTACATTGGAGGGCCAAAGCCCGGGGGAGGGAGTCAAATCATCCATGATATGATGAGATGGGTGGGCCACTTCCCCAGGCTAACGCCGCTGCCCTATGCATATGGATTTCTGCTTGCATGTTATTTACTTTTGCTGTTATTAAGAGTTCTGAAAATTCTTCTATTTTTCAGACTATGCAATATGTTCTGTGCTCAAGCTTGGAGAAAAGCCCACAGATGAACCCAATTATTGGCCGGATTGAATGCAAGGCTGGACATGGAGCTGGACGTCCAACACAGAAAGTGGTAAGCACGATGTTCACGTTAATTCGTCTTATTAGTAGCTTGGAATATTTATATTGTTATGACATTCTCCTTTGCTGCAGATTGATGAAGCTGCAGACCGGTATGGCTTCATGGCTAAGATGTTGGGTGCATCTTGGAGTGACTAGGTGATGTTTGATAGAATTGCTGAAAATGAGAAAATATTATGTGATTTAATTTGACAGATCTATAGAATTCTTTTCTGGTGGTCATTTGTTATACTTTTTCTAAAGCCTTCCCCTCCGGGTGAAACGATTGTAATGTTATGCTTTTTCTAAAGCCTTCCCTTCTGGGTGAAACGTTTGCAAGTATGAACCTTTCATTATCCCCTTTACTGATGGTGTTGATTTTTGCTTGTCAATTACTGATCCATTTGGTGACATGGGAATTAGGCTCTTACATCTAAACTGAAACGAAATTAGTGGGGGTAAATTTGTGAAGGGAAACATGATTCGATACCTCCGGCTGAATGCCATCTAACGTTTGTATATGTTTTAATGCCGCATAAATATTGAACTCAAGTTCACTAAATTTTAATAGAGAACATAAGTATTACTGCTTTTAGAAGTATTATTTTTCGAAGGAGACGTTTAGACTTTTTCCTTGTTCATTCTATTAAAAATGAAGTCCCGCCGCTATTGCAAAGTTTTCTAACAGGAAAAAGAACGCATGGGTAGTCGGGCCGACAATGAACCAGGCAGGCTTTGAGCTGTGCGGGCTATGCTCGGAGCCGGTCCAACTTAGATGGGTTTCCAGTTCAGCATATATTTCAGTAAGCTTAGGTCGGCTAAGCCAGTGCACCTTGAAAACTAAAAAAACAGCCAAGGATACCTAACAATATCAGGTAAAGAAGGCCGTGGTCCAAGCATGCAAAATAGCCAAGGATACCTTGAAAGTTGAAAAGATGTAAAGGAGGCCGTAGTCCAAATAAAAAACAGCCAAGGATACCACAGATACACATACACAAGACCATAGACATACATATATATAGTACCAAATCCACGTGTGTGAATCTATAGATCTTAGAATTACTGAATATGATATTAGGGCATATACATATCAAATGGAAAGAAATCAAACCGCGAAAAGTAGAGTACAAAGAGCGGGAAGAGCTGACTCATAGGTCAAGTGCATAAAGGAACTCCGCAGGCCAACAAAGAGTGTTGATATGAGGTAGTATTTCTTCTAAGCAGCAGTTTAGAGAGAACAAGAAATCCTCAATCTGTGAAATTTTGGCCCAAAAAGAAAAGTGATTTTTGATTAATACCATGCTTGAGATTTTAATCAAATATGAGGGAGAGAGAGAGAGCTTCTACATTACCATTGAGGGGGAATTCATGTGAGGAGTGAATGAGGAGAGAGAGAGAGAGAGAGCCTTCTTTTTGCTCGATATCCAATGGAGGGGCAGCAACGTGAGAAAGGAGGGGCTCTCAATGAAGGGAAATTCACATTATAGACTACAAAGGGCATGCTTCAAATTTTGGAAACTCACATCAAAGTTGAGGCAAAGCATCTATTAGAATACTCTATAGACTACTCAGTTAGGAAGCAATCCATTTTCACATCTGTGACATCAAGTTGCAGTATCTCTGCTCTGCATCCAAGAATCGAACCAAGGCTGCAAAATAACCGAAAATTATACTAATGAAAGAGTTAACAATAATAACAGGTGTGCAAGAGTGTGTAACTATATGTTATGTTTAACATGTACAAAACTTGTAGTAACATGCTTAGTGGAATAGGACGTGTTTGATTATGTCTGAGATTTATGCAAGATTTCTCCAGTTTTTTTTTATGAGATATGTGTGTGATGAAAGTCATCAGAGACGCCAGGTATGTCATCGTACCAAGACAAAAGGAAAGTATTGTAAGATCATAGAAGAAGCTCTCCTGACCAAGAAAATGGATAAGATGTATGAGAAAACAGTTTCATACCTAGGATGGGTGCGTCCAAGGTCCCCATGAACAAATTCCTTGATGTATGTCCCAGCCTGTGTTTCAAAACAAACCTATGAGAATTACTCTTCCACATAATTCACAAAATAGGCAAGGTCCTTTTCTCGCTCTTTACGCCAGTTTTACTTCGCATGTACTACATTATCAAGTTGCAAATTTATTATTATTGTTATTATTATTATTATTATTAAATAACCATAGAACCACTATGTTACGCAGTTTCTCCTTAGTCATTTCATGGCATGTCATTCTTTCAGAGTCCAAAAAAAATTCAATGTCATCACATAATCTCTTTTTAGGATTGTGGTTAAAAAAAAACTATCATACTACAAAATATAATATAACAAACACATCACTGAATGGTCAATAGCATCACCAAGCCTAAATAAACTACATCAGTGTATAGAAATTTTGATAAAGAACCTGGGTGCATAAATGCAGGAGAAAATATTGACAACTTCCAGCAACCCTCTCAATTTCCATCCTGACATCAGAGAACAAGTGCGATTAGGGATTCACAACACATATTTAGGCTGCTTCACTAGAAATACTCTTACCAATGTATAATCTTTTGACGCTCTAATGGACTTCGGCGATGAAGTACCCTAATTGGCGTTCTCTGCATAATTGGCTGCATAAGACAAAAAGGAAATGATGGAAACAGCCGTTGGCACGTAGAACCAAAATTCATTTAAAAAACAAAAGAAAGAAGAAAGGTTCAAAGTTTCTAGCAATTCCATAGGAAATATCTAACAAGAGTTTGGCACTGCTAAAGCAAATAAGCATTTCACTCATTCACCGAGGAAAGGGTAGAGAGGATATCACTTAAAGCTCTCTGAGACAGAGTTTTGATATGATTTTGCATGATTTATGTATGATTTAACCCTAGCACTTTCATTTTGAACAGCTCTCGCCAAATATTACAAAGTATTAAATGCAACTGACTCATATCAATTCCAATTAAGAAGTCATCACTATTTATTACATAAACCACCAAACAATGTAACATAGACCCCAAAGAACAAAGATGTGCATCATGGAATGACCAAGCACGCAACAGACCTCATGCTGAACATAGGCAGGTCCACTGTAGGAAGGAACATAACGTTCATATTCAATTCATAGCAAAGTTCTGTTCCTTTGGCATTAACAAAATGAGAGGAGTACTCAAGGCAAGTCCAACGATATTATAGAAGCTCTGAATGTTTCCTGAGAAGAAAACTAGGAAAGTCCCTCGTGTTCGGTGCCCCATGATTTGGGAACAAATGGAATTTGAGAATTATACTTGCACCTGCATCTGACAGGCAAAACTAATTCCCGGCAAGCATTCCAAAGTAAACTATCAATTCCCATTACATCTGTTGATACAATTACAAAGACCCATGGACCCAAAAGTGTCATATCAAGGATGGTAATTGACATTTAGAATGTCTAATTTTTTAGACTTTAAATTGCCAAGCATCCAATAAGAGCTAAATAGATCACCATGTGATAAACTAAAACAATTTGAGGTGTACATATAGCCGCATTTCTGGTAAAGACTAATACCAATCCAGTTTTTAATTTTTATTCTTCTCTATAAGAAAATCTCTATTAGAAGGCACCCATGGGGGCCAACCCTATACCAGGTTTTAATTTGTTACCAAAGATTTGGCATAGCCTTGTAAGGAATCCAATGGTAGCTGTTAGAAGAGAACCTGAATGAAACTTGGATAAAGGTTGAAAAGTTAGAAAACCAGTTTCCAGAGATCATATCTTAATTTACAGCAAGCAAGGCTTGAATCCAATGAGCTATGGGGCCCAAATTTAGTAATAACCTTCATCCTAATTAGAATCCATGTCCCCATAGAAAAAAAACCCCATAAAATATGACCTAGCCGAAGATCCAAAATATGGGTTTCAACACATAAATACAGAATAAATGTAGAGTATCGGACAGAAATACAGGTGTTAGGAACACAACGCAAAGTGCTTATTATTATTAGAGTAAATTACACTGACCATCCTTGAGATTTTGCGAAATGTAAAATAGTACTTCTCACATACTGGCAATTACACTGCCCTCCCTTGCTTTTTAAACAATGTAACAGATTCCCCCTTACCGTAACAGAGCCGTTAAGGGCTCTGAAATGACTATACTAAGGTGAGACAGAAAATTTGTAATATACCAAAAATGCCCTTACATATATTGAAGTAATCCTAAACCAAATGCAAAACCCAATTACGTATTACTTAATTAATCAAGCTATTAATTAACAATATTCAAAAAATTAATTAGTAAAACTGAACCAAAAAACTCAATTAGATTATTAACAAAACCCAAAAACAATACCCAATCATTTTTCTGTTATATCATTTAATAATAAAACATAATTTATTTTCTCAAACTCCCTTTCTCCCATCCCAAAACCCAGATTCCCAAGCCCATCCACCACCAACCTGCCATCTTTATCAACTTATCACCCCTCCTCCCCTTCTCTCTCTCTCTCTCCGGCATTTGACCAACCACAACCAAATCCCCACATCGACAAACCCACAAACAATTTCTTGAAACACCAATTTACCATAGCAATTTCATAGCAAAAACGCCCATCATCGACTACAAAGCAAGAATTTCATATCAACCTGTGCAATTAACCCAAGCCTCATCCACCAATGGCACAATTTTTCTTCAAAAACCCACAATCAACCAACCATCAACGTAAAGGAGTAATCTGAGTTATTGTTCCAAACAGTGTAGGGGACGATTGTCGAAGGGTGGGGATCAGAAAGATGCAAACACAGTGATGGAGGAGGGTGTTGTACCGCTGGATCTATTTCAGTCGGAACCGATGCATCGGATTCCACTCATCATCCCCACTAACGATCAACGCCCTGCTTTCAAAAAATTGGGGTTTCTCGAGTGCCCTTGCGGTGCCGTGCGATATATATATATGCTTCTGCTCCTTTCCCTCTCATGAATTTCTTTATTTTCTACTGATCTTTTGCCAAAAAATTGCATACAGTGACATGTTTGTGTATTGGCAGTGGTTGTGTGTTCACAGAAGTACATGTTAGGTGGGGGTTTGGTGGTGGGTAGTCAACGATCAGTGATGTGAGTGAGAGAGATAATGGGAAATGTTGAAATGGTGATGTTAGTGATTCAGCACCCTTGGTGTCATAGGGGTTTGATTTTGTGTCTACGGTCATGGTGATTTGGTACTGTGTTTGCGGTCATAGTGTTTGTGGGGTGCACTGTGAGGGGAGAGGAAGAAAAAACAAAGAAAAAACAAGAAGCTACACCAATTTGTGTAGGCCAATTTAGTAAATTAAATGGGATAGTGAGGGTAGAACAGTAATTTTATAACCTCCGTTAACTCCATTACTTACCATGGGGGAAGCTGTTACAACATTCAAAAAATAGGGATATGCAGTGTAATTGTCAATATGTTAGGAGTACTATCTCACATTTCGCGAAATCTCAAGGGTGGTCAGTGTAATTTACCCTTATTATTATTGTTACTTTTTTTTAATTAAAAAAAAAAAAAGGAAAATGAAGCTTGCATAACTACTCACCATGTCCTTAAGTGAAGATAGAGCCTTCAAGTCATCATCCTTGAGCGAACGTGCAATCCATACTAGTGCAGCATATTGCTTCTGCATGATATATAGACAGGACATGAAAATGGGACATTGCAGGTCTATATTTAACTATGAACCATGATAGGATTTAACTACAAAGCGAAAGTTAACCTGCTTCTCTGCTTCTCCTTCACGCATCAGGCTCCACCCCTGGCTACCTAACACATTGACATTTTTCACCCTAACCTGATTGCAGAACGGTTTTTGTGCAGCTGAAACATTGATGTTTCCAAATATAAGAAAGCAACACAGATACGCATTTAAGCTTACCAGCTTATTTTCCAGGTTATTTATTTTCCCTTCTATTTCTTTTATAGACATCTCAGAAGGAACATGGCGAGCATTTAGTATCTCGACCAGGAAGGGCCGACCGGACCCCAACATGCGGACCTGGAGAGAACAGTTTCAATGATCAGAAGAGCATTCACTCAATAACCTAACCTGTATTTAGGAAATCAGATTCTTAATACATCAATGTCCTCTCTACCAGCAGCATGAAACTTGTAAGTATCACCCTGACATATAGGAAGGATGTTACCACCGATTATCTCCTGTACAGTAAGAACTTTTAGACTGTTAGTTCGTTGAATAAATATTTCACGATTAGTTCCTTATATAGAATAACAACTACCAGTGCTGAATCATAAGTTAGTACCTCAACAGATGCTTCTCCCATCCTCTCATCATCAATGATCCAACGACTTTGACTCACATTTCGTGAATACTGCAGTACAGAGAGCAATTCCATGAATTGCAACTTGCATGAGGATAGAGCTATATCTACACACACTATCAAGTTCAAACTCAAAATATCATAATTATTTGCAATGTCATCTATACAGCACCACAACAACGCATAGAAGACAGGTTCACAAAAATATATTACAATGATTTAGCTATCTTCAAAATAAAGGAAAGGTTGCTTGGACTGTTCCACTAATTAGCAGAAATTTTAGCTGCAGTGCCAGATTGGTAAACTCTCGTTTTAGGGAGTTCCATAATCCGCTCTACCATTAATCAATATATGATAGTGATTATTAGTATTTACTTATTTAATAAATCACAACTCTCCAAAAAACAATCACCTTTTTTTTTCTGGTGGTCTACAACATCACCTCAATGTACAGCCTGGTGGTACCAAGAATAGGAAATAGCAGACACAAGACACTTGGAATAATTTACATTGGGGGTACACTTAAATACCTTTAGTGGAAAGTCATTCTGATAAGCATGGATTTTGTTTCCAAATGCTAGTTATTCAGGAAGTAAATAAACAACAAATAATAAAATTAATAGTTATATGACAGATTAACATGGAGATATAGGTATGGGATTATGTTGAGTCCTATGCCCTAAATTTATATATAGATCTCATTTGAGTTGAGGCTGCTTGCCTCATCAAGGCCAAACTTCCACATCAGAATTAAATGCCCCAAGACTGATGAATTCAAGTATGAGGTGCACACTTCAAGCTCTGGCAGCATGAGTTGCATGCCATTACCCAAATTAAAAGTTTCCATAAAAAATGAAAATAAAAATAAAAATTATACTGCTCTCAGCTACCAACTTTTCCTTTGCTTAATGTACTTCATTTATTTTAGCGTTTCAAAAACTATAAATCAATACCTCTTGCAACCCAAAGAAAAGAACTTTTATGCTTTCCAGATTTAGCAAAGTCTCCCCTTCCTTACCTCTTGCATCACCTATGTCTGTTACAATCGAGGGATTAAGACTACGAATAATGGCATACAGACATCATTGTTTCTAATAATTACATGGATAAAGTGAAAACAAAGTTAAGAGTACAGAGAATACCAATTTAAAGGGTATCTTGAAATCCTATAAATCAATTTGATCAAGCAAATCTAATACGAGCACAGATTCTGAATGACAGTTAGCTTACCTTCAGATATCTCCCACCAATGTAGACAGGAGTCCTATGGTAAAGAAATGTCAAGTGGCAGGGTTGACTGACCTAAAAAATTAGAAGCCCGCACCAAGTGAAGCAAAATATCAATTCAAATTGACCAAATTCAACCCATTGATATAATAACTCTTTCAGGTTAATGTTTGAATTAAAAAAAAAATTAGGAGTTCAAAACCATACACTAAAAAATTAATGGCACAATGTGTTATAAGTCAAAAAATTCAACTCAATGATATGAGGGGGATGTACCTTCTCCAGCTGGAATTGAGAAAGATCAGGAAAGTCATGATTGTTCAACCTATTAGAAGACCTTTTACTGACATGTTCTTCACTGGTGGCAAAATCAAAACACTCTGTGCCAGCAACCACATTATCATTAAGGGTGTCCATTTCAGCGGTGCCTGTCCCCATAATCAATATTCAGTTGAGCATCTTCAAGCAAAAATATAGAAAGGGTGGAGCAAATGCTTGAGTTCTTGGTATACTTTCCAAGAAGCACACCGGTTATGAATTGTGAATATTTCAGAGCTGCATCATTTAAAAGCATATATGTCTGCCTCCAGGTTCCAGAGTGTGATCTTTTTGTTTAATACAAATAGCATTACCAACACAATTTTTACCTACGAAGGCAATAACTAACTGTTATGTACTTCTTAATACTTAATTTCCACGCAAGCAATTGTCATTATACATCTATATAAATAGAGGTTTAGGCCCTCTCATGATGAATTAATGATGCTTTCCAAAAATCATTATCTTGCCCAAAGCTGGTTGAGGAAAAAAATGTTCTCCGGCACTAGATATGACAAAAAAGATGTGAACACTAACAAATCACATAAAGATTGTCTATGGTTGCACTTGAGAATCTGTGATTGCAAACTGGGGTCACAGAGCAGTTATTAACGAATTCGACTGCACTCAGAGGAAAGATCCCTCATTTTTTTTGTATACCGCATTTTCTTCTTCTTTAACCAATTTCTTAACTTTAAATTCCTAGGAAAGATCCGTCTTATTTTATGGGCTCATTTACTTGTTTTTTCCCCTCCTTTTTATGTACATATGGGATATATACATACACACACACACACACACATACATGTAAAGTGGTGTAGGAAAGAGGAACAAGTGGTTTGCCCTAGTGGTAGGAGCCTTGTACAGCCAAGTTCATGGTGTAGGGTTCAAACCCTAGCAGCCCCTTCCCCTAATAAAACAAACTCTTACTTATTAAAAAAAGGGTAAACAATTATTTTGTCCCTCCAACTTTCCCTCAAATTTCAATGTCATCCCTGAACTTTAATTTCTTTTATTTTGGCCCTCCAACTTTTAAAAAGAAGTCAATGTGGTTCAACATTTTAAAATAAGTTAAGAAAATTAAAAATTAATTACACTTTGACCCTCTCAACTATGATTTAATTTCACTTTACCTGCTAAACTAAAAGTAGTTACATTTTACCCCTAAACTTTGAGAATTTAAGTTCGTATTAGCACTTTGACAAAAGAAAAAAAAATTTTGAACACTTGTAAGCATTTCTGATTAGATACAATATAAAAAAAAAATATTTCCCTGGTTAATGAATGAGTAATTTCAAAAATCTCCTCGATTTTGTTAGGGTAAATAATAGGTGGTTCACAAAAGCAAGATTTTATAGATCATTTTGGATATTTTTGAGGCATTTTGAGATAATTTATAATATTTTATAGCCATGAAATTATTTTTCTCTCTTTGATTTAGAGATTAGTACAAAATTTTGGCTAAACATATTCCAAATTTTAAATTTTATGATGGTAAAAATGTAATTATTTTTAGTTGAATGGGAGTAAAATAATATTAAGTTATAATTTAGAAGGCCAAAGTATAATTAATATTTAATTTCCTTAGTTATCTTGAAAAGTTGGACCACATTGACTTCCTTTTAAAAGTCAAAGGGCTTAAAATAAAAAAAATCAAAATTCAGGGATGACATTGAAATATGAGGCAAAGTTGGAGAGACAAAATGATTGTTTACCCTAAAAAAAATAATATTTAAAGGTGTAGGAAAGATGGGTAGGAAGAAGGAGGTTCACCCTTAATTGATATAACGTTGAACCTTTTAAGTTTTAAACATGAGACTGCACCAAAAATTCTTGTTCTAACCAATATAGTAACTTCATAGAAACTAGAACTCAGAATTTACATATGACATGCCTAATTCTTGGATTTCTCCCCACCCCTGGCTATACATCTATAATCTCCTACATGTGAATTGTCAAAATCATACTTAATTGTTCCTTGAGAGAACTTTAGACTAAGTGGCTCCATATTAATTTGAGCACCTAAAGAATTCAAATGGCCCTCAATCTCCATCTTACGAGCCAGGGTTGCCATTCATTCACATGATGTGAGGCGACCTTCTAGTTCTATCCTATGTTACACGTCTCTTATAAAATATATGAAGTAGACCCTTGGAGTTCAATGCTAGGGTAAGGGTAAGAGTGTGGGCTATGTGTTTGACATGTACATTGGACATTCACCCAACAAAATATTTAGTAATTCGAGTTTTCCATATAAATATGCATAAAACTTCCAAATTGTGCATGAAATGCTCTATTCACCTTATAAAATGTATCCTATAAAATAAAATAATAACATTAAGAAATATGAATATTTGTTGTATCCGCTGTCCTTGGACATGGAAACCCAACACTTAGATAATACCCACACCCGACATTGGTGCTTATGTCCATGTAACATAGGATCTATCTATCTTAGATTTTGAGAAAACCACAATTTCTAGGAACAAGAGGGTTTGAGATAAGTAGGACTAAAACTAACAAATAGAATGCAACTTCAGTAATAACCAAAATATGAATGAAGGGATCGTTAGTATTGAAGAATGAAAAATACCAAATAGAACAATTTCGATAGGCTCAATCATACATATGGAGGTAGAGATTAGTGTTGATGTTATTTATTGAATTAAAGCATGATAGACTCAGTAGAGGAATGTTTTGGGTGTTTTGTGTGACAAAAACATAACTATAAGATTGAAAGGCAAATTTTAAATGACAACTATAAGACCAGCCATGCTTTATGGCACAGAGTGTAGTCCATATGCATACCACTCTTTTTTTTCCATTTTCCATGAAGAATTCCATTTCACGCATGACGAAGATTGCAACCTATGAGGTGGGGGGTTTGATCGCATGCTCACCAAAAGTGCATAGTGCACGTGCCCGTGTGAGAGAGTTGAAAAATTGAGTGTAAGAGACTCACAAAAAATTCTAGGATACATGCTTCCAAGGCATCAGCAGAAGTACAATTTTTATGGTACAACCTTCACACTATCTTATCCTTGGCTCATGAGATTTCCAAAGGTCAACAAGACTACATTAGGGACTTTGGGGAAGTAAAAAAATCTCAAATATTCCAAGCTCTTCAATTAATGAGTATAACACTCAAGAAATAGAAATCCTCCAACACCAAATTTGAAATTTTTTTACTTACCCTAAGTCTCTAATATGGTCTAAACTCAAAAGTGGTTCTCTTGATTTACAATTATTCATGTTCAAAAAGTTCAAAACTTCAGTCACATGTATTACAAGGGTGAAGAAATAGTGAAACAAAAAATAGCAATTAGATAACAAGAAGGCAGTGCATGGGGTTGATATGAGCCAAATAAACATGCCTGTTTTCCTTCTCTTGTTGCATTCTTTCTTCTCTGTGAAATTTGGAACCTTTATCGATGCTTCAGAGTGGGTATACGTCAAACGAATGCGAAAAGAGCTGCTTAGACTAGATTTAATATCCTGCAAAACTTCAAATATTCATAATGAATCACTTGGAGATTGGAGATCTCAGTACGTTCCTTGCTATTTTCTCACATATAGGAAACATCAGCCTGTAATGAAAAAACATTCCTCCTTTATTTATTTCGAAATACCTGTACTCTAGTCTCCACTATGTCGGCCATCAAATTCTAGGGATATTTTCTTCCCATCATATATATACTCATTGTCTTCCCATCATATATATACTCATTGCAAATTAAAATAGCATGTTTTCTCCTCAACTATTTTCAGTAGTTGAACACTATGAAACATGAAAAAGAAAGATCAGCAGAATAGAAAAAGGAAACTCATATTACCAACAATGTTTCAAGAGGATTTGTAATAGACAATTTCAAGATATCTTTTGCAGAAATGCGTTCGGAAAGAATCTTTTCTTGAAACCAAGGATCAGAATCGTACTTCCTTTTCACATACAACCTGAAAGAAAGAAATGAAAATGAAAAATAAGCTTTTGGCCGATTGTGATCTGTTACAATGGATACATTGATGATCAAAGAAAAGGCTTAGAGAAGGCAAAAGTGGACATAAGAAATACTAAGAGTACCAATATAATTAAAATTAAGATCTAAATTTTCCTTAAATGAGTAAGAAGTACAACGTGGAAAGTGACATAGAAGTTCTGAGAGCAAATATCTACACGTAACAAAACAAGTTGAATTTAAACATATACTTGAAGCATTCAAGGTTGCAAGATAAACCTAAGTTCAAAAATTCACTGCCTTAAGAATATTTGCTACTTGTCTGAAAGTTGAAACTGATTACACAACTTTTTATACTTAAAAAAAGGTATGATCCAGGAATATCATGTATTCGCAAAAGAAAGGCTCACCAAACTGCTTCTTCGTTCTCCATGACACAAGATGGTACGGAGACTTCAAGAGAGAAGTTATCAATCTGATAGCCCTCTTGCTTTACCACATCGACAATTAATACAGCAAAGTCATTGGCACAATCCCTTTTCACTAGCATCTCTTTGTCATCACGATAAGCAAACTGCAAGATACCTAAACAAATTCTACAGAGAATTGGCTCCAATTCTGGTTCTTCGGAAGAATGTTTAATGCTCGGATCTTCCTTTGCTCTGAGACCATTATCCACCATAACTCCCTCTAAACCTATTGCTTTTCCAAGAGCAGCAGTCAGGACTGATGTTGAGAGCAAGGTGCAAGGATAAATACACTCTGAAACACCAAAAAGTCGAAAGATGCACCGGATGCATACCTGCATCACACATTAAACATTCAACCTGCTGTATAAATCATCAAAAACAATGTAAAGAACATTAAAGAAATATCAGGATAGAGATGTTATGGATAAACTGAAATGTAAAGAGGCAAACGTTTCTTTCTGACCAAATCGCTCAGAAGACGACTACCAACTGATGGCATAAGCTTTGTGTTGATCTGACACAAATGGATTTAACTGTTTAAATTTCTCCACATCAATGAGAGGATTATACCCCACATGAATGACTGAAAGGATTCAAAAACTTGAATGTAACCATTTTCAACTCCTAGACCTTCTCTAGAAACACTAAATTCTTTAAATTCTCATTGAGAGGAACCTACAAGACTGCTACAAGTATCCTGTATGACTAATTTTCAGTGTCAAATTCTACCAGGAGTTTGTAACAAGCATAATTACAATGATCTTTAACTAAATGCCTTTAAAATTCCTTCACCGTTACATTGGATTGACATGACTAGAGGCATATTTTGTGGCGAAGGAAGATCCATGTATTCTGGAATTAGGTTCTATTGTCAATATTTTTAAGGTTCTTCCTCTCATTCTTCCATTCTTTCTTTCGTTCTTTCCCAATCTTTTTGTAGGCAAACCAACGCAATATGTAGAGCAACAAGATCAAGGTCTGTTGTTGGCTTAGCCGTAGTAAAAACGTAAACCACTAACAAAGAATACAAAAACCCTAAGAACGATTGGATGACGGAACGAACCCCAATGGACAACAAGTCCTTCACCGCGTGCGGAGGCAATGAACGGACTGCATCGCCGACAAGCTTTACCTCGTCTCCGGCGGCGGAGATAACGTGCGCCTCCTCCCCCCGCCCGTTGATAACCTGCGCAGCGGCTTCGGTCTCGTTCGCCATTTCGAAACTGAGCCCTTTGGCGGCAGTCCCTCGTTAGTCGTTTCTCTCTCTCCCAGTCACCCCCTCTCACGCTATCGTCTTTCGACAATCAAATATTTTGTGGAAGTCGGAAGTGGGAGCGTTAGTGCATATATACTACACCCTACACAGGCAACTGTATCATTGGTGGTGCTATCGCGCGATACTGACCGCTTATTCTTGGTACTTTTTCCCGCTAATTCTTTCTCGGTTCGTTGGGTCTTTTTATAGCTTTTTATTAGCCTTTCTTTTTTTTTTGTCGGCTTTTCATAACAAGCTAAAAACTAATTAATAAAATAAATTATTTAGTAAGTTGATTTAAACGACAATTCTTTTTTCTTCAAAAAATTGAAATGGTTGTTTATGCCACAAGCTCTCTTCGCTCTCCTTAATTATCACTAAAACGATAAACGATTCTTATTAAGAGCTTGTGAATTATTAACGTTACTTTCAGTGACACCATAATCCCATGATATTAGGAGCTAAGATTGTTGGGCTATGCCATGAAAATAGACCAATTTTCATCAAAGAGGGGGTCTGTAGTTTGAATTTTCAAGATTATCTAGGCATTGATTGATTCCATGAAATCAAATTCTGGAGAATGCTGGAAGAAAACGCAAACTTATTTATAAACTAATAACATCTACTGCCATTATCAGAGTCCCATCCACAACAAATGATACTGTGAAATTATAGAATACATTCATATAAATTTATAATACATACTCTCCCACTAATTTATCAAAAACATAAAAACAAATTACGAAAATATAATGGCGATGGATGACACTTGTTAAATAAGCAAATTGTCTCAACCGCGAGCCTAGAAACAATTTTTCTAGTGCATAAAATAACTATTTTGCTTGATATGCGCCTTTACAATTTAGAGGGACGAAGTTAAATGACTGAGACCTACGAAGCCAGAAAGCACGGCCCTGTCTCGCTCTTTCACCTTTACCTGATATACAACCCTGCACAGTTTAACTTTTCTAAGTTCTCTCAACACTAAAACAGGAGCGAAAAGCTTCCTAAATTCAATGACCCACACCACAAGAAGAAAAAAAATGACGATATCTTAAAACTAAAATAAAAAAAGCAAAAAACCATTACCTCAAGCCTTCAAGCCACATCTCTGTGATCAAGGTTTCACCAGGATAGACATGTAAAAGAAATCGTCCAGATATGCTTTTGATCATGTTAGGGTCTCCCCTGCAGATAGAGCGGATGATAGCCCTGACTGCAAAGCCAAGTGTGCACAACCCATGCAGTATCGGACGAGAAAATCTATGGAAAAGTAATAAATCAAAACAGAGAAGAAAGTATGACGGTTTTTTAATAACTGTACCATTTTAAAAGGCACTAATCCATCCATCCCCCTGTTTTATCAATTGCCGATGATATAGCCCAAACCACAAGCAATAGTTTCACAATTTAAACAGAAAAAACCACCAGCAATGCCATCTCATGAAATTTTGTTGATGATCACGATATGCAATAAATATTAACCCCTTTCAAATGTAAGGTAAAATAAAAATGGATTCATGAGTGTAAAACAGAATGCACAATTTCAGCCTCCCAGAAAATCAAGACTTAAACACCTACTCATCGGAAACCAGTTTGCACTTTTAATATTTTTCAAAGAAAGTAATCTGTGATCGTATGTTTTGGCTATTCAACTGCTTTGCAGGAAAAGGTCCCTTAATGTAGCAAATGAAAGACTGCAGTTAATTGTTGTTATATGGTCCTGGAGTTCCATGGGAGTTACTGTTTGAGAGATGAAATCTGTTCTATTTGATCACGACACTGATAAGGATAAGTCCCACACGAGGCTATTGAATACTACTAACACTACAATCCTTTCAAAGGAACCATAGCAAATAGTGGATGCCCCTAGTCTTTAAAATGTGTGATTGCTTACTATACTGATTAAATGTCTTCGAAGGAAGAGAAACATACCCACCCGAATGAACAAACATGCTCACACCAAGGATCAAACTTTCATTTTGATAGGTTGTTTCAATTGGCTCAGAAATGAAAACAGTTCAGAAATGTTTTGCAAATGTTTCGGGATATTTCAAAAACATCTCAGAAGTGAAGAATATTAATATAGAAAATCTCAATTAAAATTGTAGAACATTTATGACAAGATGTAAATTTGAGTTGACACAACTTATTGTTTTGGTTTAGTGGTGGATTTTGGTGCATATTTTTATGTTCTGAAGTGCTTTGATGGAAACCATAGAGTTTTGTTATTCCACTAGTGTTTCATTTCGGTCTCTTAGGAAACAAAAACATTCCAGCCGTTTCAACGGAAGCAAAAAGAAATTTTGTTCTTTGGCCCACACACACAACCCATTGACTACTTTTAATTCCAAAACCTACTTTTCCTTACCAATGGATTTGTTTTCATTTTTTTTTTTCTCCTTATTTCCTTTGCCAGTCATTGGCAAGAATTGAGGTGTAGCTCCGTCCCTCCCCTTCAAATGCCATGCGTGCACCACTTAAAGGCAATTAACTACTTCATTAGGCACAAGCATACACACATAGTTTAGACACTTAGCTACAAAAAAGTTAAAACTGTATCAATGATCATTTGATAATTAATTTTGTTGGCTGAAAAAGCATAAACTAGCTAACTTGAAATGAAGCATCGACACATAAAAAGATTTGTCTAGAAAAATGGAGTTGCTTGATCCATGAAAATAGAGTCAATCGCACATCTACTAGAAAGAAACAAAGCAAAACATGGCAACGGAGTGCAGTTTTGCAAATTGGTTGATGCACTAACCCTGCAATTTCCGCAACCATAGGATCTGAATGCAATGGGTTATAGTCGCCAGATAGCCTATACAGCAATGCCTGCATGACAGCAACAAAAGGTTCAGAATTTTATTTTCTTTTCATAAGTAAGGAAAGGTTCAGGATCTAGTCTCACACACACACACACACTCTCAAAGACTAGGATAGCAAACAGAATTTCACAGAGTATTCCTGTCTCAAAAAGACTCTTTGAAAAGCTCATTTTCACATAGATGCAATTGATTATTGAGGCAATCACACACAGCCTCCTAAAATTGGTTTTCTGATAGTACTGTACCCCTTCATTGTTTCAATGCTCATGTAGCTCTTTGATATGTATCAAGTTGGGAAAGCGATGGAGTGGTAAAGGGCACTAATGGCAAAACAGATAGCAACCTTCAACATGCAGCTTGGTTCATAGACTGAGAATGAAAAAGAAATCTACTTTTAAATGGTAAAAGAGAACCTGGCTGAACCAAACTATTTGTTTACCCCGGTAAGTTCTCTATTTTCCAGGGATTCGAAAAATGACACACAGAAACTGAAGTCTACTAAGAGAAGCAGCTGGAAATATTGCATATGAATGAAACAATGATCACTGGATTACATATCACTTCCATTTTTCAGATCTTTGGATCCAGTATTGTCACAGCTCACATATGCTGAGAAAACTCATTCCAGCAGCCTGGCTGATATTATAAATACAGAAATTGGTAGAAAGGTGAGGATAGCATTAGTAATCCACCTCAATCATGAATCTCACCCACCTATCCAGCCACTCTGACCCTCTTCACGTTGAAGCGTTATGATCATCAATACTATTACAGAAACCGACGCACCCTTCTTACTTTCAAGGGGTCATTCTCGGACCAATCTTTTTTCATTCCACATATGACCTTAATGTATATTTCCAAATAAAAAGCCAAAAAGGTCTTTATAATAATTTCCAGTAAGTTTCAATATATCTCAACTCCCAAAAACTACCCCATATTCCCATGCCTTTCTTCCTCCTCCTTGCTTATCCCCAGAGAGGTAATCATATACATGCACTTGCAGTAAAAACATTGTGCATGGCACCTTTCCAATGCATATGTAGAGTTGCAATAAAGCATATTTGGTAGAGATAGAATAAAGTATCATATTTGATTTTCAGTACAACATAAATGCTACATGCCTGAGATGGTTGGGTGCATTCCTCATAAACTGCAAATGGTTGACTTTTTGGAATTTTAGCAGCTAAATTCTGGCTGGCTGGGTTCTTACTGTAGGAATATCGATGAGATGATTTTGAGAAGCCACCAATACCCCTCAGATAGATGGCTACCCTGCATTGCAATCTCCTTGCCATATTAATTACATATAATCATCTTTAGATCAGCCACAGAATATCTTACCGGTTCATGCAGAGCGGTTCACCAGACTCTTTCTCATAACTTATGACTTCTATCTCAAGAATAGTTGCTTTACCTGTTCAAGGAGGGAGCCAAAAAAATAAAAAAAATAAAAGACAGTAACAAAAAACAATGATAACAATATAAAACCTACATCATTTCTTATAACATGATTGTCTATCTTCAAAGAGTTCAAGAAACACGAAATCATACGTAACTGCTATCTTCCTAAAGTCTTTAGTATAAAGGTTGTTAACTTTGAAATTGAAGCATTATGGAAATCATCCTTTTTAAAAATGTGGCATTCCAGTTTGCTCTAATTAAGATCCTCAGCAAAAATTGTACAAGTAATGTGGCTTGGAAGCGAGTATTCTGTCCCCAAAATAATGAAAGAAAAAAGGCCACTATTCTTTTTTGCTGTGGAACTCAATATGGATGACGCCCGGAAGTATATTTTTCTTTTCTTTTCTCTTCTATTCCCCTTTTTTTAATTTTTCTTTAGTTTTTAATTACCTATTTTTGTTTGGAAATTTTTCAATAAATAGATATGAAGTACCATAGTTCTTGTTAAATGCTAATGTTTCACTTTCTAAACAGACCTTTATCATGCAATCCAGATATACTTGCTTTATTTTGAATCTGCATCAACAAATTGAAGCAAATAAAGTTAAAGATAAAATTAAGATACTGATAACTAAGTCACAAAAGATAAAAAGGAGATAATAACAATCAAATCAGCATATATGCTCTGGGCTGAAAATAAACATAACACCAATGGTGCTTATTTGTCATATTCATTTAGCCTCTTATTTCTACTTCTTCTGCGTCTAACCTCTAAATTAGTTTCATTTCCATACATTCCTAACGTTAGGTGAAGTTGCTGAAGCATCTCGCCATATGGAAGTAGCCAGTGGTGACAAGGGCCCTAAAAGGAAGGTACTCCAGCTTCTCTCCTTGTAGCAAAAGATACAGAGACAAGTCATAACACATCTATGAATGTTACCTCATCTCCCAAAATTTGGGATTAGTTCCAGATGCTCATTAACAGAAATAGAAAGAATAGAAGCTCCTCTAGATAAGAAAGTCTCTTATTCTTCACAGAAGGCTTAGGTATAACATGTGAAATTTACAGAAGAATAAACTCTCCACATCTTTGTGATATAGTGAAACAAATAGAAGGTTCTCCGAAATTATATCTTTGTTTAACACTGACATGCAGTTACTAGCCCACGATTAATTGCCTTAGGACATCAACATTTCACCTTGAGTTGATGAATCATATCAAAGATTTCAAGTATTTCTAAGTTTGGAAGACCAAAATTATGCATCTTTCCAATAGGACTCATTGACATGAAGAACAGGACCACATCACATGCAAAAACTAGAAGTATATTTCATTTCTCTGGTTAACATCCTTACACAACAACTAGCAGGAAATGGTTTGTAGATTTCTACGTACTGTTGTCCGTGCAATAGGAGACGTGGGTCATATCTGCAGATAGTAACAAACAGAATTTCAGTTAGTTTATAAAGACAAGGAGTTTATAATCTAGGACCCAATATTTACTACCAAAAACACACAAATATGGTTTAGAAAAACCGAGCTTTCAAGATAAAGGATGAAAAGGAAATTCCTCCCAGTTTTCAGAGTCATAAATACTTACTGCAACCCTGGTAGGTGAGAAAGATATGAACTAAATCCAAGAGAAAATAGAGCAGCAAAAGTTGGCAGGACCTAGAAAATGCAAAATTTGACATCAGAGAGAGAGAGAGAGAGAGAGAGAGAGAGAGAGTTTTTACTTGTTTAGTCAATGCCAACAATAAAATATCTACAAAACAATACCCTTTACAGATGCAAGTAACATGGCATGCCTCAGTAATAAATAGACCACCACAAGAAAAAAAAAATTATGAAGTTTAAATACAATCCATAGACATTACCAAAGAGAAAGTGAAATCACACACATTTTGGATAAACTAGATTACCGAAAGTGTCCAAGCCATGGAGCTGACTTGAGTAGATGCTATTAAGTTTTAGGAACACTGAGTAAAGTAGCAGGGGGAAGGGAGGGGGGAGAGAGGAGGAGGAAGAGGACCATATTATATTTATCTTCTAAAAACACAATACATTGCTATGCATACTGAACTACTTCCATTTTTCAATACCTGGATGGATTGCTGGCCATCTTTATGGTAAACATATTTGAGCTCATTTCTATCCAAGGCGTCTCTTGCACATGCTCCGACACCAAGAGCATAGAGTGCTGCATCTCTATTCATTAACAGAAACATCATTTAACTTGCCCAGAGCAAAACATAAACTAATATACATAACCATAACTAGAAGTACTAATAACTATAGTAAACTGAAGAGAATACAAATATTCATTATAAGCAGTTCAAGGTAGGAAGATATAGTGCAAAAGCCGGATATGTTAAGGGCTGTACCTTTCAGTATATGTGTATGTCCTCTGCAATCCATCCCAGGTATCCAACACCATAGAAGGAAACAAATTATAACCAGTATCAAAAAATATGCAATACAAAGTTCAACCTTATAAGCAGGATCGCCGCTTGATAATCGAGTTTCGTATGAATAACCAGGTATACAAAATGAAGATAAATTGCCATAAGCATGTAAGATCAAGTAAGGAAATAAAAAACAAATGTTTGCTTCACAAACAGGTCATTAGAAAGAGAATAATGATTTCACTTTCTTTTTTTTTTTTTTTAATTTGCATTATGCACAGAACATTCATTCCTTACCAAGATTAGTCATGAAAACAACTAGGCATCGTTAACAACATTTGATATTACGCTGGAAATAAAATAGCAAAGTTCAAATTCAAAACCCCAAACAGAAAATGTCCAGAGGCAATATTCCAAACGATATATAACTAAATAACAGGAAATAAATAAATTTTCAAATTTCAAGCGATTGCCTTATGTACCTCAGGGAACTTGTAAGAAATGATTAGGTCAGGATCGATCACTGAAGCGCCGGCCATGAAATTCCTGTAAGAAGTTCTACAAGAATGGCAGGCAATTGATATTACATTCGAGAAAGACTGGTTACGGTTACCGTAAAACCCTAGTAAGACAAAAAAGTAAAAAATTAAGAGAGCGTACTAAGAGTAGATGATGCTACTTACCTAAGACTACGACCGTGATTCTTGCCGATTGTTTCACGTTATCGTCTTTTGAATCCGATAGTTGACGACTGTGCCCGGATGAACTCTCGAGACTAGCATTTGGATCTAGCCCTCGGTAACGGTTTTTGTTTGTTTTTTTTTTTTTTAATTTTAAAAAATAATGATTGTTTAATATTTTTTTATTTTAATTATTTATAAATTTAAAAAAAAAACAAAAAACACTTAAATAAATAAGTATAAGGGTAATCGATAAATGTGCGTCAGCATATCACAAAAATCATAAAAAAAATATAAATCGTAAACTAACTAACACAGTTACCAACCAGACTTCTTTGTTTCCTGTTGCATGTTTTCAAAAATAAAACTCTTATCGGTTGCCTAGCGGGCCCCACTCTTTGTAAAAGATTTAGTGAATATTAAAGAACAGCAAAGGACTTGAAATTTGAAAAATGGTTCAAGGCTCGTGTAAATTGGACAGGAGGCGTCATTTTCATAACTATGAGAGGGCTCTCGTCCGAACAGCACTAGCAAAGAAAATTGATACATTGAATAAAGATTGATTTCCAGATGAAAATGAGTTCCTCTTAGGTGGTAATAATGGACGCATTTCCAAGCTAGTAATAAATTCATCCATATAAACTGTGAGCTGAGATCTCTCAAGAGCAAATTATAATTATCATAGACGTTTATGATGTTGTGAAAAAAGACGGGAATGAGAAAAGAACAAGGGATGCTTGCATTAGCCATGTCTATTCAACGAGCATCGCCTGATGCATTATACCTCAGTTGAAACCCACCCTTAGTTAGTAAAATCTAAATAAGGTGTAATGCATCAACTAACGATAGCACAATACCCTATTAAATAGACGCGACTGATACTAAACTTTTTTTGAAAAGAATTCCAAAAGTTCACCACTTCCAAAGCTTAAACTTGGACTTTTACCAGCGGCGTAGAGAAGTCCGGCTGCAGCCAGTCACATATCGTAATTTAAGATAAATGGAATTCTTCATCCCATGTGCTAATCCTAACAAGAGTTTTTAATTTAAGGCATCCATTTTAAAGGGCCGAACCAACTTTCTACTGGCAACTGACAAGTCCCCGCATAGGCCCCCACATGGACCAGCCTTTCTCCTACCCCAACAGGAGCAAGAAACAAACTATCTACTGCCAACTGACAATACTTCCGGGGGTCATATTCCCCGTCTCCGTTTCAAAAGTTTAAAACCACAGGAACTTCCCCATCCGGAACCGATTTAAAAGGCTTAAATAGGTCATTTATGGCAATGGCAGATGATACCAACAAAGAAGCCCAGGAAAGCTCAACCGCTGCATTACGTACATCCATCCAGGTTATAGCCAACGCAAGGATGCAAAAATTCATCTTTGGGTCAGTCACTAATGCCAATAAACATTCAAAAGCCGAAATCTCCCACAAAATTAACAAAATCCTTTACATCAGTCTCACGTTCCAAACAAAAACTAAACATGCATCCTAATTTTGCTACTAGATTGCTTGATAATCCAGTTGTACAAAATTCTTTACTCGTCCAATCAGAGCACAAAACCAATCACAACAAATACCAAGAAGCCTTGCCATGCATTACAAGAGATGTATTCAACTCCTTACATGGGCCTAATGATCTGCCTTTGACTTCACATTCTATCTTCTCTCTTCCGTGGGGCACAGGTGATGATTTCATCAACTCTGAGAATCATCTCAGCAGCCTCAGTGGCAGAGAGCAACACGGCCTGCTTAACTTTGAAAGCTTCAGAGATCCCAAGCTCCGCCATATCTCCTACCTGTGAAAGACCTCAAAACAGTTTTTGTAAACAAGCAATGTCACAAACTATCAAGCAATAATTGACTTGTCTGAAAGAATCTAAAGACAACAGTTAATAATCAAAAACTCTCCCGCACAACCAATGTAAACCCTCAACCAAAAACACTATTGGGTACAACCGTCCAACAAGCCAACAAACAAGAGCCACATAACCATGTAAACTCTAATCAACTTTAAGTGTTGGGGTTGAAATTTAAAATTTTCCTCCAAAAACAAGATGATATCTGGATGACTAGGATTTAACATGGTTGTATGGTTACATTTCCTTGGCCTGTTATACCACCAGAGTATGATGACGTGGTACAACTGTAGTATCCAATATTTTCTCCTAGTCCATCCCCCAGGTAGTTCATTTATGTTACTACACCCAACCCAACCCATCTTCTTTCCCTCACTCCCCTTACATCCTCCATGAAATTCAAGGAGAAGGGTTTCCAGAAAGCAAAGGCACACAGGTTATTATGTGCATGATGCATTTAGCGCTCCAACAATCTTACAAGTACTTCTATTTTCTATTTCAACTGCATTACTTACAGATCCGGAAATGACATCAATCCCTGCGGTGCTTCCTTCCTTGTGGTGTTCTGCTCGGAGCTGGGCAACCAACTCAGCACTGTCCAACCCAGCATTGTCAGCAATGATTGTTGGAATGGCTAAAAGTGCCCGCGA
Organism: Euryodendron excelsum; assembly: GCA_033060915.1. Lineage (NCBI taxonomy): Eukaryota > Viridiplantae > Streptophyta > Magnoliopsida > Ericales > Pentaphylacaceae > Euryodendron > Euryodendron excelsum. The sequence goes on along the minus strand of CM065389.1, from coordinate 1,569,263 downwards.
GAAAGCTTCAATAGCATGAGATTTCTTCCCAGGTGTCTTCCATGCTAGCTCATCCACTGCCTTTGCCATGACCATCTCAGGCCATCCACCCCCAAGCAAAACCCTGCTGTCATTTACCGTCTGAGACAACACACACAAGGCATCATGCAGAGATCTTTCAGCTTCATCAAGCACGTGATGGCTGCCAAAAAAGAGACAGAAACATCATAATATAACACCTGCATCGGAGAGAGAGAATGGGCATTCTGAATTCCCTAAAAACAACAAAAGGTGCAGTGGCAAGAAAACAATGTGACTGTGCCAACTCTAGTACATGCACATGTCTGATTAAGTAATATGATAGTAGTCTTCCCATTGAAAGGTGTGATTGCATGCCTAAACCATTAATGTCAGTAATTAGCTGCAGACAAATTCCTATTAAACACATGTTGAAGTGAAATTATAATTGGCTTGCCATTTACAACAAGATGAATAGATGATACAACCCAAATTACCAGATTTCACAATAATCCTCTAGTCATTGGAACACATTAATGTCACAATCAAATATATAGGAAAACGATGACAAATTATTGAAGTATAACTTAGATGGCTCACTCCCCCCACAGTGAACAATGTAAAGTAGGTACGAAAAACTTGTGAATCCCATAATTAAGCACTCAATTCTGAAATACTTTCATTTTTACCGAATTTAGATGGTTTAAAGGCATCGATGAGCCATCCTAACTATACTTGAGTTCACTTAACTGAAACAAAAAGTACCCAATCAAGATTACCTCAACACTCAAAAAACGTGCATAGCTAGAACGAAAAAATGACCAATCAATATACAAGAAAAGGGCTCCAGAAATCAGTATACTTAAACATTTAATATGCTCATGAAGTGCGATCTCCAAACTAAAGCAACTAATGACATGAGTAAGCTCTAAAAATTGGACTACCTTTCACATTCAACAAACTGGCACATTAAATTATTGGAGTTAAGAGATGAAAGCAAATTAGATTGAAAGTGAAGCAAGAATCACAAGTACTGGCAAAACTGAATTACATAAACTGCCAAATAAATTACCTTGCACCTCTCAATACTATTGTGCATGCCTGACCCATTTCGACGCCAGAAAAGTGGATCAACTTGTCCTCACCAATCATAATTTCCTCAATGAGCTTGCAATGCCCAAGCTTAACTGATTCTGGATTGTCAAAGGTTGATGCAATCTCACCGCCAGTAACTAGCGCCAGGCGCTCAATTCCATCAAAATCAGCATGCTCAATTGCAAGTATTCCTGCATCAGCGAAGAGTTCCTCTGGGAAATTGTAGATTAACTGTCGATTAACAAAGCAGTTAATCCCATGAGCTATAATCTTTTGCACCTTCTCTCTCATCTTTTCTTTCTCAGCCCCTTCAATCTCAGCAACCCTTGACATTGAATCAACACGAACACGCGCACCATAAATTTTCACTTTATCTGTGTCCATTGCAGTATTTGCCACCAAGATCTTTGCATTTTCAATGCGTTTTGGTTGGCCAATACCTATTTTCTTGTCTAGAATGAATCTGCCAAACAATAAAATACCAATTGCAAAATAAAACATTTAGTAAAGCAACCTCAAAATATCCTATATAAGAACAGAGAATAAAGAGAAAAGACATCAGAACCTTCATTTGGTTTCCAGACAAAACAGGGAACATACTTAATATTTGCATTTTTTTCCAAATGAAAGTCATATGTAGTATCCACAGCAGAAGATAACCAACTCAACAAAGCCAAAGCTAGTTAGACTTAGTGAGCTGAGGTTCAAATTTGTCAAAACCTTAACATATTCAACATTCAAGATTCAGAATACTTCAAGCTTTTATGTTTTTCCTAGTTCCTAGCTTTCCTCAGCAACCAAAAGGAGATTCACATAAAGCTATTCATGCAGTTGTAGTCTTGTTGACTTGTGGTCTAGACTTCATTTTTCATCAACACATCAAAAGAATATCAGAAATAAACAAACAAAACTTCAAGGTAATATATGGACTAAGAATTTTAAGAATGCCAAAGTAAACATAAACGAAGGAACCCAAGAGTCTGGCAAAGGCAGAAACTCATCAAATGAATTTCATAAGTTCGGATGCCCCACCCCTCATCTAAAAATGAATCCTTTAGTGATCCTCCAGGCTTTTTAATGATCTGAATGGACTCCAAGTTTGTGCTGCCCTGCCATTATCAGGAAAATGTCAGTGTAAACAATAAGGGAAGAAATGCCAACCACATAAAGGAAAAAGAATTAAGAATATTAGAGAAAAATTAAACATATGCTTGATGCAAACGAGACTTTATTTGAAATACATGACAAAACATCAAGAGGAGGGACACAGATTGTTCTCTCAAAGAAATACAAGTGTTGCTAACGAGTTCAGAGCATCTCCAAATACTAGAAGGAAGCTCCACATAAAACCGTAACCATATGGGCCTATGCTATAAAAAATATAAATATTTTTAAATGCTAACCCCGAGCCAGAGCCAAAATTTTTCTTGTGACGGAGGAAAGGAAGTGGGAGCAAGACTCATACTTGAATACATCCTTGGGCCAACCTTTCTTGAGGGCACAATCTACTACTAAGTTTCATGGATCTTATTGACGGAAGAGTCTATATAGATGAAGAGTCTACAAAGAGGATGCCTTTAAGGAGACTGTATTTGCACAGCTGGTTGTGCCTGGACTCTGGATCAGTATGAAAAGTAAAAAAAATATAGCCTAACCTAAAGAGTAAAGACTTGTCAAGTCAGAATGGTCAACAAAACTAACCACTTATGGATGAGTCATGATAAGAGAATTAGATTTTGACACATATGTATGGTTGACTAACTTGGCTTTATAAGTGGTTTGCAGAAGGACCAGTAATTGAATTAGCTAAACAGCCTTAACACCTCAACAGAGTAATATAAATTTATCTCCAATTGTAATAAACAATATGAGATCTTCTCAGCCACATGGTGTTACATAAGCCATTGACTGCCAAGTTATAATTCTGCATCCGTGTTCTCCATTTCCCCCCAGACTATTCAGATTTCAACATAAAAATCCAAAGGAAACCACTGAAGAATGCTTCACTTCCACTTTAGCTGAGATACTTATCCATCAATTAAAATCAGATTAGGCTCATCACACTTGGCCCAAAGGTGAAAATCATATTTGGTACCATTTCCACATAATGAATATCCTAGAAGCACATCGACTAATGCTACTTCTCAAATTTGGTCTATAGAGAAACTCTGGGTTCTTTACCACCCCAGTAGATGAAAATGCAGAAATCGAAACTAAAAAGAATATAAACCTTCAAATACTTCAATACATTTAAACCTATAACTAACGACTCACTCCAAATTCTGTTCGCTGATACAATGCAGCCAAAATACAGAAAACAGAAGCTTATAATCCAGTCTCCTGTAATTTGTCCTTTTCAGTCATTGTTTTACTGCTTCATAAAGTTCTCAAGCGTGTACAAAGGCAAGTCAACACTAAGGAACAGTGTTGAATGAAAAAAAATAGTAATGATCAATTAGAGTTTTCAAACCAGAACAAACTATCCAACCTTGCCCTACAATGCCTATCACAACATCTTCTTCCAATTAAAACAACTAAATGTGTATGAACTACTCACCTTTAGCCTCATAACAGCATCAACGGCCAATTTTGCAAAATGTTCCTTGTCCTGGGAGAGTATTTTGGAACTCAAGGTAGTCATTGCAATCTTCATTAAGTCTGCTTTGAATTTCTCTGCATTAGCCAATTGAGTTAAGCATATAAGATTTCTCCAGATTTATAGAAACTGAAAGTAGGGTCTTGATGTTAAGAAACTCATTAGATGTACTAATGCAAGGAAATTACCTAGTAACCCCCCCCCCCCCCCCCCAAAAAAAAAAAAAAAAAAAAAAACTACAGAAAATGAAAGCACAGTTTTGATGCTAAGAAACTATCATTCCCATTTTAAATAACCCTCCAACAGAACAAACTAATCCAGTCCATATGTTACAATCAATGTCAAATGGTTCATAATAGGAGTTTATTACCTGAGTAAAAGTTACAAGAGAGAACCCAAGAAAGAATGGTATTTGATACTCAATGTTTAATGAAAGATACCTGCATCGTCTTTATTATCCATCACCTTCTCCAGCAAAGCATTGCGAGCACACTCAGCAGCCATCCGATAACCTGAAGAAATAAAACAAGCATCGTGATAAACTCTTAACTTCAAAAAAAATTACACAACGACAAATAAAAGAAAATTTTCATCCAACTTTGTGCAGAAGACATATTCAGGCACCGGCTGCAAGAAGAGAATATTAACACAAAACACAAAGAAAATTTAGCAAATTGGAAGAGAAGGCAAAACAATGTGGAACTGCACTTGAAGAAGTATGACTAGGTTTTACAAAATCATATCTGAATTTCTGTGAATCAAATATCACTCACTCAGTCTCATGAAGGAGATTTGAAATCAAAGCAATATAACGAAGGTGGACTGCAAGACCAAGCTTTTCACGATGTATCAGAATAAGCTGTGAAAAAACCTTTAATTCATATAAATCTCTTCACTTAATACTAATAAATTACTACCATCAAATTTGAAAAATTCTTAATACACTTTCAATTCAACCTACAAATTAATTCCTCTTCCCTTATCCTTTCCTTCATCTTATTTAGTATCTAACATCACATAACAAGCTACAGGAACTAATTACTTAGAGATTATGTGGAAACAGGTGAAGTGAAGGGAATATTTCCTTCCCAACAGAGAACAAGTATTAGGAAGAAAATGCTAAGTGAAGCTTAAAACAGACCTGAGATTATTGTCATTGGATGAATCTTTGTAGCTACCAACTTTTCTGCCTCCCTCAAGAGCTCCCCAGCCAAAACAGCTACTGAAGTTGTCCCATCTCCAACTTCATCATCTTGAACTTTTGAAATGTCTGAATCATGAATTAAGGGTGACCAATATATTGAATAATAACTATTTTTTGAGCTCAACCAGAGGCATAATCAACATTTTTACATAAATATCATTTTCATAAGTATACTAGTTTAGAAATATCCTCTACAATCACATACAAATTCCATGGGCAGCAGCAACATTTCCACTAAACAAATAAATAACAACCCACTTAAATTAAAGCACTAGAAAGCAAGGATACCAACAAGGACTTTAGCTGCTGGGTTATCAATATGAAGGGACTTTAAGATTGTAGCACCGTCATTTGTCACAGTAACACTGTGTCCCCTGCCCGTTGATTGTAAAATTTTATCCTGTAAAGAAACCGCATGCATGGCCAGCTGATTAAATGGAAGACCAGGATGGAGACCAGATGCCTAAAAAAACTTCTAATTTGGCAACAAATTGAGGCAATAATAAGGTTACCATTCCCTTAGGCCCTAAGGTCGTCTTCACCAAGTCAGCAATTGCCATTGCACCGACAAAAGATGCCTAAAACAAAAGGTGAGAAATACTTAATAGTACAAAAGGCAAGTTAGAATTTGATTTGAAGTTCCATAAGAAACGTAACTCTCATTGCCAGAAAATGTCATTTCTATAACTACCAAAACAGATAGGGGAATACGTTATCCAACAACTGTAATACTTCTGAGTGCTAACTGAACTAGCTTAGCCATATCCAACAAATCCTGCCCCTAACATTGTCAAAATGGGCCACAATATAGCCCAACAATTGTGATGCTTCATGAAGTGTTCAAACTACTCACAACAATCAAGATTAATGCCCTAATAAATCACCAAAAAAGACACAACACCTTAATATCCATCACTAAGCCTGAGAGTGCGAACTCACCATTCTGGCTCGCTCACCCTTTTCTTCAGTAGCTTCATCTTTAAAAAGCCTCTCAACCTAAACAATCACCGAGTCAAAAACACAAGGGGAAGGAAAAGAAAGAGGTAGCAGATTTTCATAACTTGATGTGTCATCAGTTTCTAAACATACCGCCATTAGAAACAAGAATAACAGACAGAGCTGGAACCCGAGTGTTAAAACAACTGTTATCTGAGAAGAAAAAAATAAAGGAAGCAAGGGAGTTTAACAAAAAGATGAGAAACTTTACAGATCAAATGCCAAAGATCAAATAAGATATGCACATTTTATGCACTTATTAGCTTTCCACCATGAATAATAAAATAAACTGGAGTTCTGCATGTCTTTATTTTATGGGAACCACAATGAACATAAGAGCACAGAAAGAAGAAAATACAACGAAAAAGTGAAACAAGACGTCTTCTTTTTTTTTTTTTTTAAAAAAAGGCATGAAAACTACCAACGAGAACTAGTCAAATCAAAATCATCAATGCTGCACAGACAAAGTTAATACATGATAATAACACTGAAATTAAAACATTCCTTCAACTACTTCAAAAATTCCCCAGTGCTAGGAAAGCATCTTCTCCCATTACATTGCTATCAAACTATAAAAAAACAAAAAATATTGTGATACTGGATCAGAAATGCAACCGCAGGAACTCACGAACAGTCGTCATAGAAAATTCTGCAATCAATGGCTATCCCTATAAAAGATAATGAAACAAATATATAGTGTCCCAATTCTATCAATATTAGCCAAATAACTATCAAAAACCCAAATGACAGAGTTCCACTAATCAAAACCCTAGAAAAGCAAGAACAAAAAAAAATTGAACCCTAAAGATTCAACAGTCTGAGAAAGAATCGACGAATAATTAAACTAAACGGCAATTAACTGCAAGAAACAAGGGAGATATAGCGGTAATGACTGGTTCAAGAGTGAACAAAGAATTTAAGTCGTGTTCCAGCGAAGACCCAAAGAATGAAGAAAAACAGTGGAGAAGCCATAAAATGATAAAATCGAAAGCATTAGTGAGGCTTTACCTGATCCTGATGTGAGAGAGAGAGAGAGAGAGAGAGAGAGAGAGAGAGAGAGAGAGAGAGAGAGCGGTTAGTCGACGAAGGAGAGTCGCTGGAGCTTTGAGACTTAGATCCCGCCGAAAGAAGGAGCCGATATCTAAATATCAACTGAGGCTTTCCCTTTAAGCAGGAAAAACATATTGTGTTATTAGTATTTATTGTACTGTTATGGACTTTACCTTTGCCAACCGTTTGATTAGTTGACCAGATACCATTAGTTAATAAATCCGTTCATTTGACGGTCCAGGAGAGTTACATAAGTCTGGTTGGAACAAAGAGACTACGTGACACTTGCATCATAGAATAACAATTAGCAATTAGGGCGAAGGCTAGAAAAACTAGAACCTGCGGGGACACAGAACTTTTAGAGCCTGTCTGTAACTTGCGGAAGGAAATAGAAGAGATAGGAAAAGTGGAGGGAATGAGAGAGAGAGTAATATTTTTTCTCTCTCTCTCTCTTCTCTTCATTTTTTTTCTCCTAGATGGTATTAAATAAGAAAACTATAAAAATTTTAAAAAATTTCTTCTTTTTCCTTTTCCCTCTTAAGCTCCAAATAAGCTGTTAAAGCAAAGATAAAAAAAATAATAATAATAAAACAAACAAAAAATTAAAAATGAATTTTATTATTTCTGGCTAAATAGAAGCCTAAAGTAGACAAACTAATTCACAGAAATAAATAAATAAATTACAAACAAAGCCAAAGCAACGCACGAAGTTGATTAACGGGCCATGGCCCAACAAATTCATGCACGCTATCGGTTCAACAAAACAGAGACTCCTCTATACATCTAATCCCTGGTTCTGCTCAGCTGGTGTCTCTTCCAAGTCGCCACCCACCTTCTCCAGCACTTTATCCAGCACTCCCGGCTCCGACGGTCTTCTTCCTTTGTCGATTACCTGATCAAAACAATTGACAAAACAAACTAAATAAGTATATCTCAATATATATATATATATATATATAGAGAGAGAGAGAGAGAGGAGAGTTAGAGAGAGAGAAGCACCAGTGCCAGTATTGCTAGGCATGCAGGCGCCGTGAAACAGATGCTACCGAAGGTCTCTCCATTGTAATAGAGACCAAAAGCGGTTTTGGAGAACAGTATCGAGAGGAGTTTTATGAGGTGGGATCGATCACCGCCGGCGACGGCTCTAAGGTAAGCGATGAAAGAACACGCCTGGAGGCTAATAACCAACTGCAGAAATCTGTTGTGCTCCGCACCTATAGCCATATACTCGTGTGCGATCGCCGCAGTAAGATTGGATGCAAACTTGGCCCTGTCAAGCTTTTGAAGGACCATTGCGATCCAGAAGTACAATTTGACGAGGAGCTTAGTAGCATAGATCGCAATTGGCAGATACATGAGAGGAGCTACGTACCAGACATCGGCCGAGACATATCTGACGATCACCAAAGCTCCCAGGAAGGATAGGAAGCTGTAGTGAAATACTACCCAATTGAATCTCCAGAAATAATATGGCCACAATGATGAAGCCATGGCCGTGGGCATCACTCTACTCTCAATATCCATGACGGTCGATCACCGAAGCTCTCTCTCTCTCTCTCTCTTTCTCTCTCTCTCTCTCTCTCTGTCTCTCTCTCTTTGTGTTTTGAGTTGGGCGGGGAATGAAATGAAGCGGAGAGAGAGTATATATGCAATATCATGCAAGTCATAATCATATTCTAGTCCGAAGACTCCGAACATATGAGTAAAAATACGCATTTGTCAATTGTTCGGACGAATAATACGCGAACAAATGATAAAGAGTTTTAGTCCCGAACAAATGATAAAGCGTTTTAGTCTTAGTCCCGAACAAATGATAAAGCGTTAGCGTTTTAGTCCCGAACAAACGAATTTTTATACAAATGTAAGGGCTATCATTTGTTCGGACTAACATATGATTATGATATTCAAACAGCTCCTATGACTCTATGACCGTAATTGTTCCAGGAAATTTCAGATATGGTGGGTTCCACGCAGGATTCATTCTAAACAATGAAATTAAAAATTACACGTGGAATAATTTTACAGTATATGCATATATAACGAATATGTGATTCTCACATGAAATAACTTTAAGAGTTAATCCGGGGTCATAAATATTTATTGGAAAATCTTACTTGTGACGGTAGAGTAGTTATGTGGGCCGTCTAAACTCATCAAATGGCGGAATAGGTTATGGTGCATGCCAGACCATTAAGACTGCAACAACTGCCAATACGGTCCGCAAATCTGGGTGGCAAAAAAATTAAAAACATTTCCCCTTATTGGAAAGGGAAGAAGGAAAAACAATCAGCTGCCGAGGCATTTGAATAAGAAAATGTAACCAGATCCACATGATTCGTGCTCCCCAAGTGCTACAGTTTTGCTATACTTTTCTACTCAAAGATCAACTTTTCTTTGCTCCTCTCCTTCATTCATTCATTCTTTTTATTTTAAAATAAAATTGATAATTCTTTATTATTATTTCGCAAGAAGGTTATACTGTGTTGCAGAAGAGAATTTAGGTTCAAAGTTGTTTTTTCCTTCTTTTTTTTCAACATTTGAGTATATCTCAAGCATATATGAGGTAACAAGAAAGAATTACAACAGCAAAAATTAATATAAGATGTATTAAAGCAAAAATCAATATATGAACCTTGTGGATTAGGCCTTGGCCCACTTGCTTCAAGATTAGTCCTGAAGAACACAGAGTTGAAATCCATCTCTTACAAACATTTCCCTTAATTTTAAAACTTTCTCGTTGGGCTAAGACTAAAGTGGCTTACAACCTTTAGGCCAACCATAGATTGGGCCAGTTCCGTGGCCTATTAGGCCTAACTCGTTTCATGCGAGTCCAAACCTAATCCCACCAAATTACAGCCTGCCTTTGATTCTCATGTGGCCTACTTGATAACAATTTTGTTCTATTAAAAAAATGACTTGTATTCATACTTATAAATCCTTGGACTCCTTCAATTATTAGTTTTTTGGGCAGAATGCTCTATCGAACTTTTTTTTCGTCTCTCTCCTTTGGAGGGTGATTTATTGAAGTTGATAAGAGGCCACTTATATACGAGCATGCCTTGCATGATTTGCGAGATCTACAATTGCGAAATATTCGATTTTATTTCCAAAGAATGACATGATCGATCCTTTTCAGTTTTAGGAAGTTGACAACCCTGGGGCATATTATATATTCTTAATAGATTCAGAAAACCTATAAATTTCACTATCCTTGTACGATTTCAAATTATAGTCATGCCTGACTGGACTATAGCAACTACACTCAAAATTAACCATTTGCTTGTATTTTGAGCAGCTAGAGTATTCACCAACAGCTCATTGTCACAATTCAGAGAAGTTAAATGCAATTGTCTAGTCTGAATTGAAAGCTGCATAAATTGAGCTAATGCTTCGTGTGTCAAGAGTGCGCATCTGTGGCAGTGGCTGGAGTATAATTTTTATTGGTCAAGGGTAAAATTTCTTAAATTTTATAGGGACCACGGTCGAATTGTTTGAACTATAAGGGGTTATACACTGTACCGTATCCTAAATATCCAAAAAAATCTATAGGTGATATTGAGAATTGTGAAAGCTTTTAAGAGGGTTGTAGCCCGCCGGCCCCGCCCTGTGTGCGCCAATGCCCGCATACTTTTTTGTCTAAATAGCAATTTATAATTTGTTTGGATGCAATTTTTTTTTTTACCCACTTTAGATTTTGATTTCGGTTTTCCTTTTAGCCTAAAAGCTAGCAAAAACCTTCGATATATTTTCGGTTTTATACTCTTTACTGTGAGGAGAGTGGCTGTAAATGGCACAAATAGGATAGTTTTGAATCTTCTTTGAGAGTGGCACTACCTTAATTTCCACTACAAGTTTCTGGGAATTGACTGTTTAGGGCATAAAATTGACACACCTTACATCTACATGTCTCCTGCGGACTTGCTTTAACTGACTTTTTAAGTATATTCCTTCCAAAAAAAAAAAAAGTTTGTTGTAACATAACCTGTGTGTCTCAACCACAAAGTTTGGGAGAAAGAATGCAGATCCCACTAATAGCTTTCCCTGAAATCGATTGGTGTTTCCAACTATTACGAGAGCAATTACTTGCAAATCACATGGTTTTCAAAGACTGGTTGGGATGAAAGTTCACCTTGACTTTGTTTAGCTCCTTAAAATTTGAGATTCTCTTGACCATGTATATACAATAGAAAAATTCAATGCTTACATAATTTTTGTGTATCAAACTCTATCAAAAGAATGTGGTAATAATATTTTTGAAATTGCGAGCAAAAATAATGTGTATTTTCGTTTAAAATGAAAAGATAAAAAAGCCATAATTCCATATGAAAATCTTATACGAATATTATATTTATATAGCAGTGCTCTATACACTATATAGTACACGAAATGTTAAGTTCAAATTCCATATCACACCCAAAAAAAAAAAAAAAAGGTTTGAGAACTTCTGTTCATTGTACAATTTGTGTGCTAATTAGGGGACCCTTTAATTTTGAGAGGTACGATTACTATCACTCAGATTTAAGTTTTAAAGTGAAGATTCAGCATAAAAATCATAATGAGCGTAGTGTCTAAAATTAAGGGAATTTCCTTCCTACTGGTTTTCACTAATTAGTGCCTTGCTTTTCAAGAAAAATGCTATCAAATGATTCCCTGCTATGAGCTTTAGTAAGATTTGTTTTAAGTTGTTCTCTATTACATGGTTTATAAAATGAGTGAAAAGTAAATCTAGTAAGAAATTTCAAAGTCCTGTAGAAGTTTTATAGAAGAATAACATTTTTAATTTCGTCACATTTAGCTAATCAAATCCTTAGTACTTTACCACCTCATGATGGTCGAACAGAAACTCATGCACGCCACCTTGCTTGCTTCAAAACTCGGATACTTAACCATCACCAAAAGGGTCTCCTTCCCCTTCTCCCATAATAAATCAATTAATCAATGAATAAAAGCGAAGACCTCAATAGCAAATCAACGCATGAAGTGCACAAGATTCACAGCTTATTGAACGTCGAAGATTGAAAGCCACTTCTACTGATTAAAATTCTAGTTCCAGTAAATCCCCAAACAAAAACGGAATTTATTAACTGGCTAGCTACCAATAGCAGCCATTGCAAGATTCATTCATTAAAGGAAGCTATCCATAATACAGAACATAGACTGCTGACCTACACATCTAATCCTCATTCTGCTCAGCTGCTGTCTCTTCCAAGTTGCCACCGACGGTCTGCAGCACTCCATCCAGTACTCCCGCCACCGAAGGCCTTCTTCCTTTGTTGATTACCTGATCTAAACAATTGAGGAAACAAATTAAATGAGTGTCACTATGTTATACAATCAAATATATGTTTATATACGTGAGTATGTATATATGTATATAGATTGCAACTGGCTGATACACGAGGAGCCACATACCAGACATCCGCCGAGACGTATCTGATGATTACCAACGCTCCCAGAGACGTTAAAAAACTGCAGTGAAATAATAGCCAAAGGAAACTCCAGAACTAATATTCCCACGATGCTGAAACGATGGTCGTTGCAGCAGGAGCTCCGTCACTAGCAGTGGCGGAGCCAGAAAAGTTGTGCGGGGGGGAAAAAAAAGTTTGTAATGAAAGCTATGCTTCATATGTGAAGTGTATATAAGCTTATACATATAAAGGGGTGGTTATAATTATAAAAAAAAAGGAATTTTCAAAACAAAAAAACTATATAAGGGGCAATTTACAAATTTTAGGGGAGTAAATTAGGTTATATTACTAAAAGTATATATAGAAATTGAGTTTTGAAAAAAATTCAGGGGGCAATTTACATATTTTAGTAGAATAAATTGAAAAATATTTTTAAAATTGTAGGCGAAAGTAGAGTTTTTAAAATTTTGGAGGGACAAATTACAAATTCTAGGTGATGCAAAATGAATTTTTTAAAAGTTGAAGAGAGACAACTGCCCCTGGGCAAAGACTAGCTCTGCCCCTGGTCACTAGTACCGCTATGTAGAATTAGTTCCCTGGTGCTTGGTGTCACTCCACTCTCAATATCCATGGTGCTCATTAAGAGCCAGTGGCGGATTCAGGAATTTCGCTGAGGGAGGCCAAAGGATAAATTTTTTACAGTAAAATATCATTACTGCAATCATCAACTAATGCTCGTTAGATTTTGAGTTTTGTAGTAGGAGATTCATATATAAGAAAAGTAAAAAAATATAACCAATGTAATATCTACAAATAAAAGCACTATATTTTTATTAATTTTTTCTTCTAGAGTCACCTTATTTATCACATTTTATCAAAAAAAATAATTTTTACTTTAGAAATATTTAATACCAAGTATAATTCACATTGAATAAATGGCTTATATATCAATATAGCATTATTTTTTAAAAAAAGAAAGGGCTGTTAGATTCAGTCTCAGTTTCATATGCATAACAAAAGCCAAAATAAAATATATAATAATAGTAGTCATTGGAATAAATACTAATAAAAAAATAAAAATATGTGGAGATTGGTGGATAAAAAAAAAATCTAAAATTAAGATACATTCAAATTAAGAAATGTTATATGACCAAATGAAAAATGTTAGAATGAGTCAAGAGTTAAGACAAAATTTGAAAGAGAGAAGAAAAAATTATTTGGATTTGGAGAGAGTAAAAGTCAAATTACATGAGTTTTGAGGGGCCAATTTACTGAGTCTATCATAAATATTTAAAAATATATGGGGTCTAAGAAATTTTTTTAAAAGTTAGGAGGAACTAACTTACCTATTATACCATAAATATTGAAAAACCCATAGGACCTAATAAAAATTTCCAAAAGTTAAGGGTCCATGGCTCTCGCCCGCCCCCTTGTGGGTCTGCCGGTACCAACACGCAGACTTTCTGTGTTCTGAAATGAAGAGCAGAGAACCGGCTCAAATACTTGCTCTTTCCTTGGGTGGAAATAAGGCGTAAGAGTGTAATTTATACATGCTTTCATGGAAATGAGATTAGTCTTATTTCCACCAAACATGCTTTCTGGCTTTGCTTGATGGAAACACCGAAAACTGTCCTTGTTCTTGTAGTTTTGGAGGACACCTGCAGGATAAAGCAAAGAAAGTACAAGTATTATATGGTGTAATTGAAAACATGACAATATGGGAATTAGAGGAGTTTGACTTATTACCTCCAAAGCGAGGAACCACACAAAACGGTGCTTGCTCTTGCATTACATTTTTGGGGGTGGGGGAAAGTTAGGAAAATACTATTTTTTTATAAAATATGTACAGAAAATTTTATTTTAATAATGTGACAGTAATATTATTGTAATTAAAAGCTATCATAATTGATGTTTAGTTTTAAAATAAATAACTTTTATCCACCTACATTATTGTGATAATAAATGTTGTATGAATTTTTTTGTTTGTATAATATTACTTGATAAGACAAAGCAAGAGTAAGTATTAAATGGGCAAACTAAAAATAAGACAATTTGAAAATAAGCCCATCTTGACTTATTATTTCCACCCAAGCAAAAGCAAGTATCACATCTGGAAGATAAAGATGGGTTTTTAGACTAGCTTGGCAAGATGGAACCACCCAAAACGGTGCATGCTGGTAGGTAAAGCAAGAGGAAGAAGTATAATATAATTGAAACCGAAACCAAAGCAAAAAGCAAGTATTACATGGAAAAGCAAAAGCAAGAGGAATAAGACGAGTTTGACTTATTTTCACCAAAGCAAAAGCAAAAGTAAAAGCAAGAATTACACGGGAATAAGATATATAGAGATGTTTGTCCTTTTTCCACGCAAGAGCAAGTATATTATATCTGAACATTAGATAGGCCTTTAATTAGTTGAGGTTGTCTTATTTCCACCAAAACAAGAGCAATTATTCTATCCGGAACTAAGGTGGGTTTTTAGACGAGTTTGTCTTATTTCTACCAAAGCAAGAGCAAGTATTATATTTGGTGAATATAAAGACAACGTGGAATGAGCCTTTTTTATTATTATTATTATTAGTTTTAGGTTTTTATTTTTTTATTATTGTTATAGGGTGTCTAGGTCTTCAATTGACCTCTTAAAGAGATGAAGTGAGGGGTTATGAACTAAAAAGACCTCTTAAATAGAATGAAGTGGTGTTATGAGTGAAATTGAAATGAAGTGTCATACATATATATATACACTTGCATATGTGTGGCCCTCAAAAGAGATGAATTGTGACGCCTAAAACCAAAAAGACCTCTAAATTCGGATAAGGCAGTGCCATGAACTAGTCCACATTACCTAGTGAAATTGAAGTGAAATATCGTATATGTAAATATTTATATCTACTTAATACAACACATTTTAAAATGGGCCATAAAAAATGAGAAATGATTAAATTCAAAACCTCATATTTAGTATACGGATAAGCCAAATATTGGGAATTGAGCCACCGTTTGTTGTTGAAACAATTGTCCTATTTCCACCAAAGAAAGGGTCATTTCTGCTAAAACAAGAGCGAGACTTATTTCTACCTTAGGTACTTGTTTTGGTAAGTATTATAATACATGCTTTGGTGGAAACAATTTTATTCCATCATACCCATTTAGGATTACCGCATTCGGAATCACTATAAAATTATTCCACTCTTGTCATCCTAATTAATCATTACAATATTATCCCATAAGAATTATGAATTAACTCATATATTTCAAATCAAAATACTCACTATTAGAATTCGTAGTTTTACAAATATAACTCACATTGTTTTGAGTAAGATTAATATGAAGATTTTGTTTTATACTAATTTACCCAATTTTTTTGACATTAATCTTGTAGGCCACAGTTTTGATGCTAGCTGTTCAAGTTCCCTCATTGTCCTATGTCATATTCTCATGCCGAGCCAATATTATTTTTTTCTCCAAAAAAAGCGAAAAAAAAGGTTTGGGCCATGATGGAATGTGGATGTCTTACTTTCGTCTATGTTTTGGCAAGGCCTACAGTCTACAAGAAACTCTCTTCTTCCTTTCTCACTTTCAAATTTTTGATCGTACTCTTTTTTTTTTTTCTTTTTCAACATTCGGGCACATCTCAAGCATATTTGTTGTAAAAATAAAGAATAACAACGTTAAACCAAAAATCTATAAGAAGCTACACAAAATGAAAATTCCAGAATTTAAATTACCTATAAGCCTTGTCATTTTGTACAACATTTTAAAACAAAGTTTTGTAATTTGGATCACATTGATCTTCGATGATGCAACATATGGCTAAGGGTATTTATTATTAAATGAACAAATTGTTAGAAAAAATGAGTGTAAACCTATTATTTTGTTGATCTTTGAGCCAATATAAATGTGGGACTCATGCATCTTTTGTGTCGGGTCATTGGTGCGTTAGACTCATCTCCGAGAGGAGATGAATCTAAACTATTTACTTGCTCAAATCCGTGTAGGATTGAATGAGTTATTAGCCTGCAAAGCCACCCTCCTTGAATATGGGTTATGTAGTTGAAAGTGGGTTATCTCACATTGATTTTTTATAGGAGATATGTTGTCTATATATAACCCAAGTTTGGAGTAAGGTTTGGGCTCCAAGGGGTATCCCACTTTTGTGAAAGGGGGGAGAACCTATGAAATTCATGGGTTGACCCAATATTCCACGCGTGCACCGCCGCCCGCGTGTCTAGGTCAGGTCGTGGGTTCAGTTCAAGTCTTATCTTTTTTGGGCCAGGATTGGAATTAAATTAATTAATTTCTGACGGTTTGACCTAACAAGTGTGTCCTTTCGGTAAGGGGTTGTTTGGCTGCGAGTACATGTTCGAACAGACACCTGGGCTCTATAAATAGAGTAGCATTCTATCATTCATTACATTTGGAAATTCCGAATTGTTGCATACAATGAATTCTTCTTCTTCTTCTTCCTCCCATATATTTTTCTGAGAGAGTTCAGATCATCTTGTGAAGCCGCCGAACAGTTTTTATTGAAGTGCTGTCTAAAGACTGCTAAGATCGTTTTATCCTGAGAGTCAGACGCCCATCATCTCGTGAGCACCAACTGTGGGGGGTGAATCTGTCTTTAAGGAGAGAGTGTGAAATACTTGACTCGGTCTGTCTTTCAACTTCTAGATTTTTTATTTTTGGGAACGACAACTGGATAAGTCATTATGATTTAATTTCTTGTTATTCAGATTTTAATTGTCTTCTAGTTAAAATTGCTTCTAGTTGATAATTAGATACATTCCTGTTATTTTATAGTTAAAATTGCTTCTAGTTGATAATTAGATACATTCCTGTTATTTTATTATTGTTAATCACTAATTATACACATAGTATTTAAATAGAGATTATTTTTCCAACACAAATGGCATAGATTTTTAAAGTAGAGATAGTTTTATTCGTTAATACCTGTGCCAACTTTGAGAACCATTTCTTTCTCAGTAACTGTAGGCAAACTAAGATAATAATAAGGGGAAAACAATGTTCAATTGAAATGGAAAGAATATGCTCGGAGGAGTTGGTACCACCATTATATTAAATATTTTTTGGAGGAGCCGAAATCAAATATGCTGAGACTTTCTCTTAAAAGCATAATGTTTTTCTAGTAATTATCTTACTGTATGGCCTTTTACTAACCGTTAGATTAGTTGACCCGGATGCCATCAGTTAATAAATCCGTTCATTTGACGGTCCGTTTTGTGATTGTGGTGGGCCGGGGGAGTCACATAAGTCTGGCTGGAACAAAGGGACTACGTGACACTTGCACCATAGAATAACAATTAGCAATTAGGGCGAAGGCTCAAATAATTAGAACCTTCAAGGACTACATGAGTGGAGTGGATCTTGGGCTGGGCGAGGAGGGGCGGGCTGGGCTAGCCTTAATTGGGCTTACACTAAACAAAATTCACCTCGAGCTTAAAATCATTTTTCAAATTCGTCCAAAATAAAAATTATAATTCAGAAATTCATTCATTTAATTTAAAAATAATTTTAATAAATATTTTTTTTAAAAAAATTAAATAATAAAAATTTTAAATACATAAATTAATAAAAATACAAAAATTTATTATTTTATAAATATTTTAGAACGGATTTCAAACACAATTTTTAAACTTGTCGATTAAACTAATCAGACTTAAAAAAAAAAGCTCAAAGCCTCTAAATGATAGACGGGCTTAAGGGGGCCAAGTGGACAGTGGGATTAGAGACCTTTTAAAGCAAAGATAAATGAAAAGTAATAATAATAATAATAATAGAATAAACAAAAAAATGTAAATGTTATTTCTGGCTAAATAAAAGCCTTAAAAGCAAACAAACTTATTCACAGCAATAATAAATAAATTACAAATAAAAGCCAAAAAACTCTATAGCAAAGCAACGCATGAAGTTGATTAACCGGCCATACGGTCCTTACAACAAATACACAGAGGCTATCGGTACCACAAAACAGAGACTCCTCTACACATCTAATCCTCGTTCTGCTCAGCTGGCGTCTCTTCCAAGTCGCCACCCACCTTCTCCAGCACTTGATCCAGCATTCCGGGCTCCGAAGGCCGTCTTCCTTTGTTGATTACCTGATCGAAACAATTGACAAAATAAACTAAATAAGTATATATCAATACAGAGAGAGAGAGAGAGAGAGAGAGAGTGAGAGAAGCACCAGTGCCAAAATTGCTACGCATGCAGCCGCCATGAAACAGATGCTACCGAAGATCTCTCCATTGTAATAGAAACCAAAAGCGGTCTTCGAGAACAGGATCGAGAGGAGTTTTATGAGGTGGGATCGATCACCGCCGGCGACTGCTCTTAGGTAAGCGATGAAAGAACACGCCTGGAGGCTAATAACCAACTCCAGAAGTCGGTTGTGCTTGGCACATGTAGCCATATACTCGTGTAAGATAGCCGCAGTAAGATTGGATGCAAACTTGGCCCTGTCAAGCATTTGAAGGACCATTGCGATCCAGAAGTACAATTTGACAAGGAGCTTAGTAGCATAGATCGCAACTGGCAGATACATGAGAGGAGCTACATACCAGACATCCGCCGAGACATATTTGATGATTACCAAAGCCCCCAGAAACGATAAAAAACTGTAGTGAAATACTAGCCAAAGGAATCTCCAGAAATAATATTCCCACGAGAATGAAGAGATGATCGTCGCTGGAACTCCGTCAACAGTGCTATGGAGAACTAGTCCCCTGCTTGATACCACTCCACTCTCAATATCCATAAGGACCGTCAAGCTCATCAACGCACACTCTCTGTTTTGAGTTGCACTTAAGAGGAGAAGGAAATGAAGAACATAGAACACCTATATATTCAACCAGCGTATTACTCATCCACGGCTCACCATGGGTACACTGTTACATCAATAGTGACCTTTACTTGAATCACCGCCGTGGATGAGAAAGTGTAAAGCAAGAGTTGCTACTTCCAGTCGGTCACCGCGGTCACCCTCCACGAAATGAAAGTGTAATGCAAGTGCCCGAAAAGTGAGACCGGTCACAATGGTCACCTTGGCCACCAAAAAATCATATTGATGGTGATTGGTGAAAGTGACGGAACAGGATTTTAGTTGACGGGGCAACCAAGGTCAGCAGGGCTAACAAATTTTCATTCTCACTGAAAAAAATTATCCCCTAACTCATATGAACATACTTTTAACGTAAACATATGCATATATATATGCGCGCGCACATATATATATATATATATATATATATCACAAACTAGTCAAATTTATGTTAGTTTCCATTTCTCTCCCTTTTTTTTTTAATGTAATTTGTTGTAGTTTCCATTAATTGAACATCAAAGTTCTCACAGTAAAATAAATGGTAGTCAAATTAACAATAATCATGAGAAGTTAGTTAAAAAATAATTTGAATTGTATAGTTTATTTACCCAAAAAAAAATGTACTAAATCAACGAGTATTTAAATTTTTTTTATAAATTTACATAACAGATACTTTGGTTGGCTCTTTCAAATCTTGTTGTGTTTTTGTCTTTGATATTTTTTTCTTAATCTCATTTGATCACAAAAAATTTTCATGAAGTTTTCATATATTCTCACTTTATTGTGTTTATTTTTATATGTTCTCAAAAATAAAATTTTGTTTTCCTGAGAGCATGTATAATCATAAAATTCCCACAAATTTAAGAGTTTATTTTTAATAGGAAACCAATCAAGATAAGTGAAGATTAGTTTTCGTAAAAATATGTGAAATTGTAAATTAAGTAGGAAACTAATTGAAGAGAAATTGAAGTAAAGGAGAGGACTGATGAGTGAGAATTCTTTTGTGATTATCACTTTAAATTTATCATCCTCAAAAGATGATATATATGCAAGATACTATAGTAGTATTTTTTTTAATTGTCTATAACACTACATATAACTAGTAAAATTTTTAAAAAATTGAGGGGGGCAATTGACCCCCTGTACCCCCCTGCCTCCGCCACTGGTGAACATTGACCAAGGGGACCTCCGAAAGTGGCATTTTATAGATGTTGAACGCGGTGGAGGGGGATGGCAGATTTTTCATCCAGATTAGACTTTCTCATCTAATTATTTTTTTCTTAGTTATGGATAGTGACTGTGGCGACCGTTGATGATAATATCATCCACGGTCACCCACATTACACTTAGCACGTCTTATTACATATATTATTTTTTAATAATGTTATACAAATAAAAAATTTATATAAAATTTTTACATAAATGACATACCTTAACGGGAGTCTTTCATTTTCAAACAAACACTTACTATTATAAGTTTTAATTACAAAATAATCACTATCACATTATTTTATATAAAAATTTTATATAAATTTTTTTATAAAAATAATATTTTCCTTCTTTTTTATGGATATGGAGACCATATGGATGACCGATCTCATTCACACGGACCCATGTTACATTTTCGCCTCTATGAATAGTGACCAATCTCCTCCACGGTCACAGAATTATACCTTCTCACTTTCTCACCAATCTCCTCCACGTTCACCGAATTATACTTTCTCATCTTCTCATCGTATTACATTTCCTCATCTACGGTTGTGGGTGAGAAAGTTCTGACCGTAGATGAGAAAGTGCAATACGGTCACCATCCATAGAACAGTGACCCGACTCGTCCACCATTACTATTCCATGGATCCACAATTACCCATCCACCCTAATGTTCAAGGGTCATATTGCGAACAAATGATCAATCGTATTTTTACGTGCTTGTTAGTTCAAATTATAGTTGCCAATATTAAAAACATAAGTGAAAAGGATATATAATGAAAAAGTGAAACATAGCTAAAAAATATTGTGAAAATAGAAACACTAAGTTATATAACCATAAAAATAGAAAAGTAAAGTCTTAAAATACTCTCACGATCAATTTGAACAGTAACAGTATACAATATCTATGAAGTTTCTTAGAACCATATTTATATATTATTGCTAAAAAAAATTAAGACCATAAAGAAATTTAAAAATTATGATAAGCTCGTTTTTAAGGAGGTTCCACAGCTGTTTTTAAAAAAATTTGATAAGTTTTATATTATATTAAAGTTTCTACAACTCCAAAAAATTTCTTAGAAATCTTTAAAATTTCATGAGAATTTTGTTTCCGTTTAAGAGCGAATTCAGCTCTCGAGAAGAGTTTTTTTGGTAACTGTTGTCCGCATAAATTACATATTGTTAATTATTTTGCTAGGTTTTTTTTTTTGTTTTTTGCTAAATACATATTGTTAATTCAAACACATGAAATATGCGTATTTTTACACAAAAGTGCGCATTTTATTTGTTCGGACTAGCATATGATCCAAGATCATATAACCATGTAATTAGTGGAAATATCCAAATAGAGTGGGTTCCAGGTAATATTCATTCCAAATATTAAAATCGCAATAAAAATGACTCATGTTATTGTAAGATAAAATAATTTTACAATACATATAAAATAAATATGTGATTGTCATTTGTCACATAGAATGATTTAATTTACAGCATCTATGTAATGAACATGTGGTCCTCGTATCTTGTGATGGCCAATAAGATTTTAGTATTTTTGTGAGTCTTACGTAGAAAAAAAATAGTAATTAAGTACTACAAAGTTTTTCGGTACTCATATCTATTAGATTTTGTCTCATTTATTTTCTCAAAGCATATTCATTTACAACAAATTAATATTAGTAATTTAATAAAAACCCACACATCACAATTTAGAAGGAAGAGTATTGAAAACTCAGTAGTCATGCTAAACTCAACTTGTGGAATTGGTTATGGTGCATGCCACACCATTAAGGATGCGACAACTGTCAATACAGTTGGGAATAAATTATGGCCTTCCAGTTTATGCAAAAGCCTTTCCCATAATCGTAAATGGAATATTGGAAAAACTATCAGCTGCTAAGGCATTTGGATGAGAAAATGTACCACAGCAGCCATATGATTCGTGCTCCCCAATTGCTTCAATTTTGCGATATTTTTTCTACTCGAAGCTAGAACTTTGTTCTTTGTTTGCTGCTCCCTTTCACTCCTTTATTCTTTCATCTGATTTGAAGAAGTTGGATTATTCTTCATTATTTATTTCGTGGGAAGGTTATAGTGTCTGTTGCGGAAGAGAATTTAGACTCAAAGTTGTACTTTACTACTCATTTTTTGATTTTTTTTTTTTTAAAATGGAAAACTCTTTGAGCCATGACGGGATACGGATGTCTTGTGTCTATGACTTGGCAAGTTCTACAAGCAACTCCTTTATTCGTTTCTCACTTCCAAATTTCCATAATGTATTCTTTTTCATGTTTTTTTTGTTTTTTCAGCATTTGAGGATATTTCAAGCATATTTGTGGTAGCAATTAAGAAAGAATTACAACATTAAAGCAAAAATCAATATGGTATGTGTTAAAGCAAAAACTAATATATGAACCATGTGAATCGGGTGTTCACCCATTTATTGTGGGATTAATCACAAAAGAACAGAGAGTAAAATTAATCTCTTAAAAAAAAAAGGTAATTTAATGCTTTACGAAGATCACTTTATTTTTACTTCACCACTCATAAAATGATAAAGACCCTACTAGGTAGGAGACCTAATCTATATAAGAAGAGGGGTAAAATGAGATGGTGCTAAACATTTCCTTCATTGTAAAGCTTCTCTTAGGACTAAAATGTCTAAAAACACTAGGTCAACCGTAGACTGGCCAATCTACGGCGTATTCGGCCTTTCTCGTTTCATGCGAGTCCAAACCTAATCCCATAAGAATCCCGCCTTTAATTCTCTGGGCCTACATGATAACAATTTTGTTTCATGAAAAGTGACACGTATTCATACTTCAAATTCTTACTCCTTTAATTTCTTCACCCCACCTTCCCTTTTTGATGGTGATTTATTGAAATTGATAATAACTCACTTCTACTTTAACTTGTATTGAGGGTCACTTTTGCATATCTTATTTCAAGTGTCTTTCATTTGGCTTATAATCAAAACAACTAATTTTTTTTTATTTTTTTGTTTTTATAAATTAAAGATAAGTAAAAAAAAAATTGGCTATTTTGATTGTAAGTTCAAAAAAAAAACTAAGCCAAAAAGTCAATCAAATGGGGTTCGACTTCGCTTACACTTTTGCAAATATTGGTGGTCTCACAATTGGAACTATATATTTTCACTAGATTCAAGAAAACATATCAATCCAGTATTTTGCATGATTCGAAATTATTGTCATGCCTGACTGAAATATAACAACTACAATCCAAATTGATCATCTGCTTGTATTTTGGTTCCAGCAGCTTGAAAATTCAGCAAAAGCTGATTATCAAAGCCCAGAGAAGTGGGATGCAATTGTCTAGTCGCGTGGGGTTGAAAACTGAAGAAATTTGAGCTAAAGTTTCGTGTGTCAAGGGCTATCTAAGAAGGTTGCAGAAGTCCCTACATACACGCCTCAACTGAATGAAAAATTGTTTAGGGTCTAGATATGAGAATTTTGCTGCTTTGTAATGTGGTGAGACAAGAACTTGTTCTTTGCACCGGGGAGAGTGGCTGTAAATGGCACAAATAGGATAGTTTTGAATCTTCTCTGACAGTGGCGCTACCTTAATTTTCCATACAAGTCCTTGGAAATCACCGTCTAGGTCACAAAATTGCCACATCTATGTCTCTCACTGAACTTGTTTTACCAGATATCTTTAAGCATAACTTTTAAATCCTTTCTGGCTAAATAAAATCCAAAAGGAAACCAACTAATTCGGTGCAATAAATAAATTACAAATAAAAGCAAAAAAACTCAAAAGTAAAACGACGTAACTACATACTGACTGAATATAGCAACTGTAACAAAAATTAACGATTTGCTTGTATTTTGGTTCCTGCAGCTTGAAAATTCACCAAAATCTGGCTGTCACAAACCACAGAAGTTGGATGCAATTGTCTAGTCAAAGTTAAAAGCTGAAGAATCAATTGCCATCTGCGAAGGTGTGTAGAAGTCCCTCCAGACACTCCTCAACTGAATGAACTTTTTGTCAAAAATTGTTTAGGGTCAACATATGAGAATTTTGCTGCTTTGGCAATGTGGTGAGACAAAACTTTATTCAATATATTTTCGGTTTCCTGTTCTTTGCAATGAGGAGAGTTGCTGTAAATGGCACAAATACGATAGTTTTTTTTTTTTTTTTATCTCCTTTGAGAGTGGTGCTACCTTAATTTCCAGTACAAGTTCCTTGGAAATCACTGCTTATGTCATACATTAAAGTGCCAAATCTATCTCTTAAATGAACTTGGTTTACCAGACATTTTTAAGTAGTACTTCCAAAAAAAAGGTTGTTGTAACATAATTCTGTCTCTCAACCATGGTCACCGAAAAAGTTTGAGAGAAACGCAGATCCTATTTGTGAGCTTTCCCATAAATCAATTTATGTTTCAAACTAATATACGCGAAGGTAGAACACCGTAGAAACTTCTCAGCAATTACTTACATTTCAGATGGTTTCCAAAGATTGGTTGGGAAGAATATGCAAGTGCTCCTTGACTTTGTTTAGCTTCCTATAAAGTTTCAGATTCTCTTGAGCATGCATATATATAATAAGGTAAGGTTATATATACAAAAAAACTTACATAGGGTTTTTGCATAAAATGATGCGACTGAATTTAGGTATTTTACTTTAAAACAAACCATGCATATATTAAAACAGTTTTTAATTACAAAAATATTATTATTTTAAATTGAATTGTCTATATAATTTTCCTATATGATATACCAATTGGCGAAGGTCAAATTCCATGCCACTGACATAGTTGCTGACCAAAAAGACCTCTTATATGGGATGAAATAGTGCCATGAGTTAGTCTACATCACTTAGCGAAGTTGAAGTGAAATATCATATATGTAAACACTTACATCTACTTGATAAAATACATTTTGAAACGGGCCATAAAAAAATGATAAATAATTGAACTTGAAAACTCATATTTAAGTATACGTATCAGCCAAATACTGGGATTGAGCCACCCTTTGTGGTTGAAACATTTGTCCTATTTCCACCAAAGAAAGGGTTATTTCCACTAAAAACAAGAGCAAAACTTATCTCTACGTTAGGTACTTGTTTTGGTAAGTATTATAAAACATGCTTTTGTGGAAACAATTTTATTCCATCATACCCATTTAGGATTACCGCATTCAGAATCACTATAAAATTATTCCACTCTTGTCATCCTAATTAATCATTGCAATATTATCCCATAAGAACTATGAATTAACTCATACATTTCAAATCAAAACACTCACTATTAGAATTCGTAGTTTTACAAATATAACTCACATTGTTCTGAGTAAGAAATATGAAATATTTTTTTGTATACTAATTTACCCAATTTTTTTGACATTGGTCTTGTAGGCCACAGTTTTGATGCTAGCTATTCAAGTTCCCTCATTGTCCTATGTCATATTGTCATGCCGAGCCGATATTATTTTTTTCCCCAACAAAAAAGCGAAAACAGAAGCTTTGGGCCATGATGGAATGTGGATGTCTTACTTTCGTCTATGTTTTGGCAAGGCCTACTGCCTACACGAAACTCTTTTCTTCCTTTCTCACTTTCAAATTTTTTATCGTGTTATTTATTTATTTATTTTTCTTTTTCAACATTCGGACACATCTCAAGCATGTTTGTTGTAAAAATAAAGAATAATAACGTTAAACCAAAAATCTATAAGAAGCTACACAAAATGAAAATTCCAGAATTTAAATTACCTATAAGCCTTGTCATTTTGTACAACATTTTAAAACAAAGTTTGGTAATTTGGATGACATTGATCTTGGATGATGCAACATATGGCTAAGGGTATTTATTGTTAAATGAACAAATGGCATGTATAGATTTTTAAAATAGAGAGTTTTATTTGTTAATGTCTGTGCCAACTTTGAGAACCACTTCTTTCTCAATAATCGTAGGTAAACTTAAATAATAACAAGGGCAAAACAATGTTCTGTTGAAACGGAAAGAATATGGTATTGAGTTAAGGAGGAGCCGATATCAAATATGCTGAGGCTTTCTCTTTAACCAGGGAAAAACATAATGTGTTTCTAGTAATTATCATGCTGCATGTATGGGCTTTTACTAACCGTTTGATTAGTTGACCCGGATGCCATCAGTTAAAAAATCCGTTCATTTGACAGTCCGTTTTATGATTGTGGTGGGCCGGGGTAGTTATATGTCTGGCTGTAACAAAGGGACTACGTGACACTTGCACCATAGCATAACAATTAGCACTTAGGGCGAAGGCTAGAAAAATTAGAACCTTCAAGGACTATAGTTAGGGAGTCGACCTTCGGCGGCGGGCGGGGCTTGAGCGGGTTTATACTAAAAAAGAAATTACCTCCGGGCTTAAAATTATATTTTAAATATGTTCAAAATAAAAATTATAATTTAAAAGTGCGTCCATTTAATTTAAAAATATTTTTAATAAATATAATTTTTTAAAAATAAAGTTAAATAATAAAAATTTTAAATAAATAAATTAATAAAAACACAAAATATATTATTTTATATATATTTTGATCGGATTTCAAATATAATTTTTAAATTTTCCTATTAAACTAATCGGACTTAAAAAAAAATGTTAAACTCTCTAAATAATAGACAGGCTTGGGCAGACCAAGTGGACCGTGGGATTAATGTTCATCCTAACTACACTACAGAGACTTTTTAAAGCAAAGATAAATGAAAAATATTAATAATAGAATAAACAAAAAAAAATGTAAATGTTATTCCTGGCTAAATAAAAGCCTAAAGCAAACAAACTGATTCACAGCAATAATAAATAAATTACAAATGAAAGCAAAAAACTCAATAGCAAAGCAGCGCATGAAGTTGATTAACGGGCCATTGCCATTACAACAAATTCATGCAGGCTATCGATCGGTACAACAAAACAGAGACTCCTCTACGCATCTAATCCTCGTTCTGCTCAGCTGGCGTCTCTTCCAAGTCGCCACCTACCTTCTCCAGCACTTGATCCAGCATTCCCGGCTCCGAAGGCCGTCTTCCTTTGTTGATTACCTGATCAAAACAATTGACAATACATATCAATACAGAGAGAGAGAGAGAGAGAGAGAGAGAGAGAGAGAGAGAGAGAGAAGCACCAGTGCCAGAATTGCTACGCATGCAGCCGCCGTGAAACAGATGCTACCGAATATATCTCCATTGTAATAGAAACCAAAAGCGGTCTTCGAGAACAGGATCGAGAGGAGTTTTATGAGGTGGGATCGATCACCGCCGGCGACTGCTCTTAGGTAAGCGATGAAAGAACACGCGTGGAGGCTAATAACCAACTCCAGAAGTCGGTTGTGCTTAGCACATATAGCCATATACTCGTGTAAGATCGCCGCAGTAAGATTGGATGCAAACTTGGCCCTGTCAAGCATTTGAAGGACCATTGCGATCCAGAAGTACAATTTGACAAGGAGCTTAGTAGCATAGATCGCAACTGGCAGATACATGAGAGGAGCTACATACCAGACATCGGCTGAGACATAGCTGATGATTACCAAAGCCCCCAGAAACGATAAAAAACTGTAGTGAAATACTAGCCAAAGGAATCTCCAGAAATAATATTCCCACGAGGATGAAGCGATGATCGTTGCTGGAGCTCCGTCAATAGTGCTATTGAGAACTATTCTCCTGCTTGATACCACTCCACTCTCAATATCCATAAGGACCATCAAACTCATCAACGCACACTATCTGTTTTGAGTTGCCCTTAAGAGGAGAAGGAAATGAAGAACATAGAACACCTATATATTCAAACCAGTGTATTACTCATCCACGGCCCACCATGGGTACTCTGTTACACCAATAGTGGCCTTTACTTGAATCACCGCCGTGGATGAGAATGTAGTGGCCTTTTACTTGAATCACCGCCGTGGATGAGAGTGTGGGCTTTTAGTTGTTGGATGAGAGTGTGGCTTTTAGTTGGATGAGAGTGTGGGAGTGTGGCCTTTTAGTAGGATGAGAGTGTGGCCTTTTAGTTGAATCACCGCCGTGGATGAGAGTGTGGCCTTTTACTTGAATCGCCGCCGTGGATGAGAACGTAGTGGCATTTTCTTCAATCCACCGTGGATGAGAATATAGTGATCTTTACTTGAATCACCGCCGTGGATGAGAATGTAGTGACGGTCAATGGCGTCAAATAGTTAAAGATGTCTTGGGTTTATTTTTGTTATTACATAAAATTGAGGAGTTATCTTGTAATTACCGCTTTTAAAATATTTTTTCTTTTCTCTATCTCTCGTTCTCTCTCTTTCAGCGGACGACGCAGGGCGAACTAGAGATTCAGTTCTCTCGGTTTAATCTCCATTCTTTTACTTTTTTTTTTTCTTTAATCTTCTATTATTTATTTAGTGTCACTCCTTAATAGTTTTATGTTCCTCTTGTTACGGGCTTTGCGTTGGTGATTTTCAAGGAAGTTTCCGGTAACTTTAGGTTAGTTGTAGTTAATTATCTTTAACAAGATAGAGGGTTACACATGAATTTTATTATTGAGTTAATAATTTTAAGTAATATATGTGAATTAGGATAGAAATCATGCTTATAAGATTTTTAGGTATTACGTAAACTTGAAAGTTGGTTGTTATTTTATTTGTTGACTTTCTTGGTTGATTCATGTCATGTTTAACATTATGTGTTAATTAATTGATACTTTGTGGGTTATTGAATATTGTGAATGAAAACTTATGATTTTCCGGCCTAGGATGAGTTGACAAAAATTGGAGGTTAGACCATGAAATGATTTATTCACTAAATTGACTTGATATTTATGTGATTCACGTATATATGAGTTATGTTTAAGGTATTGGTTGGTTTAAATAAATTAATTGAATAATTTTGACTCTTAACATAATGCAAAATGGGTATAAATATTGATAATTAAAAATATTTGAATGTCTTGAGTATATATATGAGTGGTTATGTTATAGATTTTACGACTTGAATATTATTGGTTTTACTTTTGTATGGCATTTATGTTGTTGTAGACTTGGGTTTAGTCTATCGGTACTTTAGCATGATCGGGCATCGGCTTGAAGTCCTAGGCCCTAGGAGTTTGCATTAGAATAAAGGCCTGATGCCTCATTTAATGAGATATATGCGTCCTTTGGGTGATACCTAAAAAGAGTGAAATTACTTGAAAACACACATCTTTTGGGTGATATCCCATAAAGAGCAGGAGAGCTTGTAGGTGAAATTGTATCTCCTCCTCAGTACGGCCGGTTGCATCATACACTTGCATTGAGTTAGATTTGGGTGAGTCCTGATATTTTTATTTATTTATTTATGCATTTATCTTTTCAGTTTTGGTCTTATAGAGTCAATTTGATTTTGTTAGATTTGGTGACTAAATTGATGTTATATGTGTGGATCTTCATTTTGATTTATGTGTGTGCTCGTATCATATTATTGGGCATTAGGCTGGGAATTAGGATAAAGAAATTGCATTTATTTACTATCCTACATCCTTGCACAGATCATCTCATTTTTTATTAACTCGATAGCATAATCTACTACTTGAGCGATGAAAATGCTTATCCTACAACAATTGTAGGTGGGCATTTGGACAAACAGACTTGAGGACTTGGATTATAACGTTGGAGGCTTACATCTTATTTTGTCCCTACCTTGTTATATCTTTGAATTTTAGTTATTTAATTTTTATGTTATATTATACCTCTATCTTTATTTTGAATCTCAATTAGATTACTATATTATTATTATTATTATTATTATTAGTATTTTGTTGCATTTGGAGATTTGTTTTATAATTGGTTGAATACTTTAACTTAGTACATGTTGAGGTTTAGTTTGGGGGATGAGTTGTTGATGTAGAAGTATTGGATTAAAGATTGGGAGGTTTTATTAAACTGGATTTGTCCAAAATAAGAATGGATTCACGCAGTTTTGTTCTAGAAATTTTCAAAATAAAGACTACGTTTAAAATGAATTTCAAAATCTATTTTGACTAAAATCTAATGTGGATCCTAATTTTGACTTGGATTTTTCAATGTTTGAAACTTTATTCCTTAAAAATCGGCTTTTCAAAAATTAGAGCATGACAATTTAACATCAAAGCACTGAGTTCGAATACCCGTGGCCGTGGGGAGAGATTTTGCCTCGAATTTAGATTTACATATGTGGGTTAGTTGCATAACAAACATGGTTATTTGCATTTGTGGTAATACCTGACTTGCTATGTTGATTATGAGCATGAATTATGTGATGATATATGCTTATAACATGTTTAATTAGGAGGTTCCAACATAATTGGTTTTGATACATGTGATCTGTATATACTATATAAAGGGCCCGTTTGGTACCAGCTTTTTGCCTAACTTTTTTTAAGCTCATGAGCAAAAAAGCTAAGTTTTCTGGCATTTTTGCTTTTTTGTTTTTGCTTTGTTGTTTATCTTTAGCTAAAGTATAGCTAGAAAAGCAAAAAAGTAAAAAAAAACTTGACTTTTTCGCTTGTAAGCTTAAAAAAAACTTGACAAAAAAGCTGTACCAAACGGGTTCTTAGTACATATTTATGCTTGAGGATGCTAAAGGGGCAAACCGAGATTATTTGTTATTGAACGTTTATTTTATGTGGCTTATAAAGGATTATACCTCCAACGGGACGAGGCCGGGGTATGGATGGCAACGGGACGGGTTCGAGACGGGTTTGTCTCAACCAACCCCATCCCGATTAGAAAAACCCTCCCCCATCCCTATCCCAAGCCCGTGATGGGTTGGGACTCAAAATCCCACTCCCACCCTAATTAGGAAAACCTTCCCCCATCCCCGCTCCGTCCCTACCCCATTTATCATTGATCCTTGATAATTCAATAAATCCCCAAGAAATTGAAATAAATCAAATAACATAAAGTATAAGGAAAATGAAGAAAAAAAACCAGCATCCGAGAAATTTTCACAGATGTAATTGACTAAACAAATATGTGAATACATGGTAAAAATGTAGTAATCAATGGCAGAAACAAGGGATGATTGTCTTTGATTCCAAATAACATATTCCTCATATCAATGATTAACAACGTGACCATAAAAAATAAAAAATAAAACAACTTGACCATCAAAACTAACAGTGGGCTGAACAGTGGAGAGAGAGGGGAGAGAGAGACTAACCTGAACAGATCTACGAGATGAACATACCGGCGACGACGACAACGATGACAAGCTGAACGAGCGGTGGTGAACAGATCGATGATGTTTGATGGTGGTAAACAAATTGCCGAGATGAACAAAGTCATGATGACAACGAGATGAACATATTGGCAACAATGGCAAGATGAACAAATCGGCGATGATGGCAAGCTGAAGGATCGGTGGTGACGATATCGGTGGTGAATCTGTGCGAGTGAGAATGAGTGAGACAGATATAGAGAGTAAAAATCAAACCCTAATCAAATTATATGTATATATATATATATATTAAGGGTAGTTTGGTATTATTAAAATATAACAGGGATAATTTAGACAATTTACATATAATCGGGGCGGGGCAGGGTTTTAACGGTATAAACCCGCCCCTGCCCTGAACCTTAGTCAAGTTACACTTCTCCCACTATTACCCGCCCCAAACCCGATTATCTACACCCTAAACCTGCCCTATTAGGGGTGAGGTGGGGACTCGAATTTTTGGGGCAAATTGTCATCCCTAGGCCGGGGGCGAGGCACTAATCGTGGTGGAGGATGTCCCACCAGCACCATTTGATGGGGCAGAGTTCATAAGACAGATGGCTACCTCTATGACACAATAACTAACCAAGAATGTTCAATAAGAAGTTGTACAGCCGCAACCGGAGCCTGAGATTAGGGCAGTAATCAAGAACTATAACAGGTTATCGCCACCATAGTTTGACGGTTGGACAAGGGTAGTGCGGCGTGTTGAGTCAATGCCTTGATTTTGATGATAACAAAACATGGTTAAATGATCTAATAATTCTACTTAGTGTGCAGATGAATTATTAATTAGATCTTGACTTGAAGCTTATCATAATAGAAGATTTATGATAAAAAGCATGATGGAGTGATGTATTCTACAATGGTGATGTTACAAGAGAATGAAGATGATGGATATCAAAGAAGAAGAATGAAAATGATCAAAGTATTGATTTAAAAGATTGAAGACTTTGAGTACTTGAAGATATCTTGCAAGAATGGAAAAAAAGATACCAACTCAAA
The DNA here is from genome assembly GCA_033060915.1 of Euryodendron excelsum. Classification (NCBI taxonomy): domain Eukaryota; kingdom Viridiplantae; phylum Streptophyta; class Magnoliopsida; order Ericales; family Pentaphylacaceae; genus Euryodendron; species Euryodendron excelsum. The sequence continues at coordinate 1,536,665 of CM065389.1, read as the reverse complement.
ATATGGAAGTTTTCTTAGAAGATGTAAAGATGTCTTGAAGACATGGAAGGAATCACAAGATTTGGAAAGCTTTCTTGAGTTATTGAAGTCCATGGAGAAGCCATGTTGTTTGAAGAAATGAAGATTCTAAGTCATGGAAGCTCTCTTGAAGATATTGAAGAAGACTTGAATCAATAGATGAAGCTATGATAATGGAAGAGCTCTACAAGTGATGAAAATGAAGAAAACTCACCTTGAATGGATTGAAGATGTTCTTGGAGTCATCTAATCTTGAAGAAGTGTTTGCAAGCTTTAAAAAGCCTATTTAGATGATCCTTGAAGAGATTGGAAGCTTTGAAAAAGAATGAAGAAAAGTTACAAAAATATGGGTTTTTTGGAAAAAAGGGTCGACTCCTCAAGTTAAAAGAGCCGACTCATTCGAACAGAGCCTTGGAATTCTGCTGGAAGCTTAAAAGAGTCGACTCCTGGCCAAAAAGAGTCGACTCATTGCAACAGAGAACAAACAATTCTGCAGACTGCTGAAAAGAGTCGACTCCTGGGACAAAAGAGTCGACTCATTTGGACAGAAACTTGAAAAATCTGCTGAAATGCAAAAAGAGTCGACTCATTGAGAAAAGAGTCGACTCCTAGACTCTAACGGCTAGTTTTCTGACAGACGGTATGGGCACAAACACAACCAAATCTTCTCCCATACTTCTCCAACGGCTAGAATCGATCCATACCTATATATATGAGATATATACAGCTTCAAAGAAGCAAGGAAGAGCAATTATACCATTCATATCAAGTGCTTCAAAGCTAAAAATCACCTGCACCTAACTGTTACATATTCTTGCTGAGTGTTTAAAGTTATCCATTGAGTTGTATTCATTTGTATACTCACTAGGAGAGTCACTCTTTGTATAATCTTCATTCATTCTTGTTTGGGAGGGTTTGTAACCTTGTAAGTTTAAGTGTTCTTGGGAAAAACACTTGTAAGTTTAAGAGAAGCTTGGACAAAATCTCTTGGGTTTTGAAAGCTTGGGAAGAAGCTTTTGTAAAGAGTGAGCTGGGCACTCGTGGCACAACCAGCGGCTGTGTAAGGTGTATTGCATAGTGGAATTCCTTCGAAAGGATCGAAGAAGAGAGGACGTAGGCAAGGTTGGCCGAACCTCTATAAATCTGGTGCATATTTCTTCTGCCTCTGTTTTGCTTACTTGCTTATTATGCATGCTTGCAAATATTTGCTCTAATGTACACTTCATTTGCTTGATACATATACTTTGATTATTTGTTACTAAAATCCATAAACGATTTTTTAGTTGAAACTCTTGTTAAAAATTCTATAAAACCCAATTCACCCCCCCTCTTGGGTTGCCTACTTGGGCCAACAATTGGTATCAGAGCTAGTACTCTAGTTTAAAGGCTTAACATCCTTAGAGTTGATCCATGGCAACCATGTTTGGAAGCTCTCTAGGTGAGGGTCAATCCACTAATAGACCTCCAATGTTTAATGGTACAAACTACAACTATTGGAAGAATAGAATGAGGATTTATATTCAATCCGTTGATTATGAGTTATGGATGATTATCGTTAATGGTCCTAAAACTCCCAGCAAAGTTATTGAAAGAGAAGTTATCCCCAAACCTGAAAATGAATGGGATGAGAATGACATGAAGCTTATGCAATCTAATGCTAAGGCTATGAATATCTTATATTGTGCATTAGATCCAAATGAGTTCAATAGAATTTCTACCTGTGAATCTGCCAAAGAAATTTGGGACAGACTTGAAGTAACTCATGAAGGAACAAATCAGGTCAAGGAGTCAAAAATTAACATTCTTGTGCATAACTATGAATTATTTAGAATGAAATCTGATGAGTCTATAACTGAGATGTTCACCAGATTTACTGACATTGTAAATGGCTTAAAGTCTCTTGGAAAAGTGTATCCTAACAGTGAACAGGTGAGAAAAATCTTAAGATCACTGCCAAAGACATGGGAAGCAAAGGTGACAGCCATTCAAGAAGCTAAAGACCTCAACATTCTACCTCTTGAAGAACTTCTTGGCTCTCTTATGACTTATGAGCTAACCCGAAAACAGAATGCTCAAGAAGAAGAGGACAAGAAAAAGAAGTCTGTTGCATTCAAGACCACCACATCAGAAAATGAATCTGAAAGTGAAGAAGAAGATGAGGAAGATCTTGCTCTCATCACAAGAAAATTCAAGAGATTCATGAGAAGAAGGTGGAAGGAAGGAAAGAAGATTGAAGCAAAAGGTGAATCCAACAATAAGGATTCTACCATCATATGCTACGAATGCAAAAAGCCAGGACACATGAGAAATGAGTGTCCTCAGCTGAAAAAGAAAGGAAAGAAAGAAAGAGGGAAGAAGGCTCTAGCTGCAACATGGAGTGACAGTGAGGATTCAAGCTTAGATGAATCTGAAACTCATGAAGTAGCCAACCTATGTCTTATGGCACATGAAGAAGAAACAGAGGTAACTAATTCTGATTTTTCTTTTAATGAATTGCAAGATGCTTTTGATGATTTGATAGTTGAATTTAAAAAGCTAAGCATCAAAAACAATCTTCTCAAGAATATGGTATTCACTCTCACAGAAGAAAGTGAAGAGTTACAAAATGAAAATGACATTTTGAAAAATGAAAACTCTGTTTTAAAAGAAAAAGTCACTGATTTAGAAAAATCTCTTTCTAAATGTGTCAATGGAAGAGATAAACTTGATGTTATGCTTGGAAAACGAAATTGCTCTCTTGACAAGGCTGGAATAGGTTACAATGTTTTTAAACATAAAAAGTTTTCAAAAGCACCAATCACATGCTTCTATTATCATAAGAGAGGTCACTTTGCAAATCAATGTTTTCTTATACAACAATCTCATGTTGTCAAGAAAGTTTGGGTTCCAAAAGGAACATTGAAGACTAACTCCACTGGACCCAAGATGATTTGGGTACCAAAGGTCAAAGGTTGAGTTGCTTGTTTTGTAGGTGTGTCTTCAAGCCAACTCCAAAAAGGATCAATGGTACTTGGACAGTGGCTGTTCAAGACATATGACTGGAGATGAAACTCAATTCACTTCTCTCACACCAAAAGATGGAGGATTGGTCACTTTTGGAGATAATAGCAAAGGCAAGATCATCGGTATAGGTAGTATTGGTAAAAATTCTTCAACTTCTATTGAGAATGTTCTACTTGTTAAAGGACTTAAACACAACCTGTTAAGCATTAGTCAATTGTGTGACAAAGGTTGCAAAGTAGTGTTTGAATCATCTAAATGTAATGTAGTAAACATAAATGATAACAAGATCATATTGACTGGCCAAAGACAATGCAATATTTACACTTTCAACTTAAATGAATTATCTTCTTGTAAGATCAAATGCCTTGCTGCTGTGAGCAAAGAGGATAGTTGGTTGTGGCATAGAAGGCTTGGCCATATTAGTATGAGTATTATTTCAAAAATTTCTAAAAATGAGTTAGTAAATGGTCTTCCCAAACTTAATTTTGAAAAAGACAAAACTTGTGATGCATGTCAAATGGGAAAACAAACCAGAGTATCTTTTAAATCTACCAACATGCTCTCTACTTCTAGACCACTTCAACTATTGCATATGGATTTGTTTGGACCAACTAGAACTCTAAGCTTAGCTGGTAAACAATATGCTCTTGTCATTGTTGATGATTACTCAAGGTTTACATGGACATTCTTTCTAGCTCACAAAGATGAAACAATTGCTTTCTTTACCAAATTTTGTAAAAGGGTTCAAAACGAAAAAGGATTTACAATCACAGCAATTAGGACTGACCATGGTGGTGAGTTTGATTGCAAACCTTTTGAAACATATTGTGATGAAAATGGTTTTGAACATAACTTTTCAGCACCTAGAACTCCTCAACAAAATGGAGTTGTTGAAAGGAAAAACAGGACTTTGGAAGAAATGGGGAGAACAATGCTTTGTGAAAATAATTTGCCAAAATATTTTTGGGCTGAAGCTGTTAACACAGCTTGCTATGTGTTAAACAGAGTTTTGGTAAGAAAACTTTTAAATAAAACCCCATACGAGCTTTGGAAAAACAAGAAACCAAGTGTTTCATATTTTAGAGCTTTTGGACGTAAATGCTTTGTGTTAAATAATAACAAGGACAACCTTGGTAAATTTGATGCAAAATCTGATGAAGCTATCTTTTTAGGATATTCCTCACATAGCAAGGCTTATAGAGTTTACAATAAGAAAACCTTAGTTGTTGAAGAATCAATTCATGTTACTTTTGATGAACTAAACTCTTTGTCTAGAAAGGCTGTGAATGATGATATTAATGATGTGGAGAAGAACTTGGATAAGATGAACATTGATCAAACTCAAGCCAACAAAATGAGAATGAAGGATTGCCAAAGGAGTGGAAATTTGTCCACAATCATCCAACAGAGCAAATACTAGGTGATCCATCACAAGGGGTAAGAACAAGATCATCTCTTAGAAATGTGTGTAATCATCTTGCTTTCCTTTCACAAATAGAACCAAAATGTTTTCAAGATGCTGAAAATGATGAGTCATGGATTATGGCCATGCAAGAAGAATTAAACCAATTTGAAAGGAATAAGGTTTGGAATCTTGTTCCTAGACCTAAAGATCATCCTGTAATTGGAACCAAATGGGTGTTTAGAAACAAGATGGATGAATCTGGAACCATTATTAGAAACAAGGCTAGACTTGTAGCTCAAGGCTATAGTCAAGAAGAAGGTATTGATTTTGATGAGACGTATGCACCTGTAGCTAGATTAGAAGCTATTAGAATGTTGCTTGCATTTTCATGTTTCAAGAATTTCAAACTCTATCAAATGGATGTGAAGAGTGCATTCTTGAATGGTTTTATTTCTGAAGCGGTGTATGTTGAACAACCTCCTGGCTTTGAAAATCCTATATTTCCAGAACATGTTTTCAAACTTACTAAAGCATTATATGGTTTAAAGCAAGCTCCAAGGGCCTGGTATGAAAGGCTAAGCAAATTTTTAACCGAAAATGATTTTACGAGAGGTAAGGTTGATACAACTCTTTTTATAAAGGTTAAAAATCATGACATGTTGCTTGTGCAAATTTATGTTGATGACATTATATTTGGCTCTACTAATGAAAAGCTTTGCAAAGAATTTGCTAAGTGTATGCAGGGTGAGTTTGAGATGAGCATGATGGGTGAGCTCAATTACTTCCTTGGACTTCAAATCAAACAATCAAGGGAAGGAATTTTCATTAACCAAGCTAAGTACATCAAAGATCTACTCAAGAAGTTTGGGCTGGAAAATGCGAAACCATTGGGCACTCCTATGAATACTTCAACAAAACTTGACAGTGATGAGAAAGGTATTTCGGTAGATACCAAGCTATATAGAAGTATGATAGGCTCATTGCTCTACTTGACTGCTAGTAGGCCTGATATTATGTTTAGTGTATGTTTGTGCGCTCGATTTCAAACTAATCCAAAGGAATCACATGTTGTTGCTGTTAAACGAATATTTAGATACCTTAAGCACACACCTAATCTTGGATTGTGGTATCCTAAAAACACATCTTTGAATTTAATTGGCTATTCAGATGCTGATTATGCTGGTAGCAAAGTTGATAGAAAAAGTACTAGTGGATCTTGTCAATTTCTTGGAAATATGCTTGTTTCATGGTCTAGTAAGAAACAAAACTCTGTTGCACTTTCTACAGCCGAGGCTGAGTATATTGCAGCCGGAAGCTGTTGTGCACAAGTGCTTTGGATAAAACATCAATTAGAAGACTTTGGTTTAACATTTGAACATATTCCAGTTAGATGTGATAACACAAGTGCCATCAATCTGACTAAAAACCCTATCCAACACTCTCGCACAATGCACATTGAGATTAGACATCATTTTATACGTGATCATGTGCAAAAAGGTGACATTTTGCTTGATTTTGTGAGTACTGAACATCAACTTGCAGATATATTCACAAAACCCTTGAATGAAGATAGGTTTTGTATGATTAGGAGAGAATTGGGAATGAGCAACCCTTTATCTTGAATGCTTAGATGTCTATATATGTTTGATAAATGCATAAGTATCCTTGAAATTGATTACAGACTTGTTTGATGCATTTCATGGCTTTTAAAAACACATCTTTGCATTTCTGGAGAAAAAGAGTCGACTCATGCCCCAAAAGAGTCGACTCCTGGACTCTGGAATCAGCCACAGATGTCCTCTGTCGAAAAGAGTCGACTCCTCCTGGCAAAAGAGTCGACTCATTTGAACAGAGAGCTCAAGAAGCTTTCTTCGCTCAAAAAGAGTCGACCCTTTTTAACCATGAGTCGACTCATTTAAGTTAAAACTGCTTTAAAACTGTAACACCCCTGTTTTATTCAAATCATTCCAACGTTTCAAATTTCTCTCTTCTTTCACGATCAACCGCCATCTCCACTTCCAACCACCGAAAAACTCTCCCTCAATCCTTACCCAACCTATATTTGATCATCCTAGAGTCTTTCTAACTTCCTTCAACCGTCATTTGCAACCTTCCATGGCTCCTAAATCTGCTCCATCGAAGAAAGGCAAGAAAGCCCTAAAAGAGCCGACTCCCATATCCAAGAGAGGAACGAAGAGGAAGACTAAAGGGGACTCTTCTAAGCTTTCAAAGAGGAGAAAAGGGAAGCAAACTGAGGAGGAGGAAGATGTATTTCTCGACAACACCATTTACTTTGAGAAGAAATCAAATCAAGATAAGTATGAGAAAATTTTCTCTTCTAGAGTCATTTTAAATGGAAGATGGATAGATTATGCTTTCTTTGCTAAAGAGAAGTTTGCTTTTGAACCAAAATTTGAAACCCTTGGTTGGAAATCTATTACTTTGTTAAAGGGTGATGTATATCCTGAAATTGTTGGACAATTTTATGCCCATGTAGAAAAGGAAACTGGAGAAGTAAATGTGATTAGTTATGTGAAGGGTGAAACCATTACCCTCACTAAAGGAGTGATTTGTCAAATTTTAAAAATTGGTAGTGGTGGGCAAATGGACAAGAAAGATGTTAGTAGAAAGACTGCTTTATCTGCTTTACTGGGAAAGGAAATTACTGATGATTCATTCCAACCCATGGCCAATGAGTTGCTTTTGGAACTGAGATTGGTGCATCACTTTATTTGTCACATTCTCATTCCTAAAGGTGGGAAGTTTGACTATATCACTGAAAGGGAATTGTTTTTCCTCTGGGCTTATTTGACAGACACTAAAATTGATTTGCCTGAGTTTATTTTAGAGCACATTGTCAAAGCCTCAAGAACCAAAGTTAGCCTACCCTATGGGATCCTCTTGACCAAAATTTTTAAACACTTCAAGATAGATTTAAGGGGTGAAAAGCACAGAACTCCTGATTCTAATTCAGATGAGTATAATCAGAAAACTTTGTCAAGGATGGGCTATCACTTCAACCCACAGAGCAAGACCTGGACCCCTAGAAAAGAGAAACACATTGACAGTGGGACTCCTGGAATTGAATCCACTGAAAGAGGTGAACCTTCCAGTGCCATACCAGAAAGTGGTGAACCCTCTAGACCTGCCTCTTCTCCTGCTCCAAGGGAACTTTTTCCAATGAGCATTGTTCCAGGTGGCCAATCAGTAGATATGAGTATTTTGATGAGCATGGTAAGAGACTTGAAAAGGCATCAAGAAGAGATGTTCACCAAATTGGATAAGAAAATTGATAATGGGGCAACTAGATTATTCTTTGTTGAAAAGAAGGTAAGAGAATTGAGCAAGGCCTTTGTGTCTGAAGGAACCAAAATTAGAGAGAAAGTTGCCAATGACATTGCTCTTTCCACTGAGCATATTGGCAAATATATGAAGAAGCTGGTGGGAGACCAATACCAGCCACTCTTCCCTTCAGCAGCAGAATTTGTAGCAGAAGACTCAAGTACTGATGAGTTGGAAGGATCCAGTGGAAGGGAGCATACCTCTTCTCAGCCATCACCTGCAGACCCCTCTGATCCTCTTGACCAAACTCCTCCAAAGTCTTCTGTAGCTCCTCACAAATATGGCCTGAGACAAAGACCTTCAAGCAGCAAATTTACAAACACTGCTGATAATCCAGTTGATCTCTCTCAAACCCCTTCTCCCAAAAGAAAATAAAGACCTCTGCCTTTGAACTCTCTATTTTCTGTTTTTGAACAAGACATTTTCTAAAGCATCATGTAATATGTTTGTGGATGGTCCTTTGTGTTAAACTCTTTCAATATTTCTTTATGAATGAATGGTGTGTTTTGAATCTCTTTATCTTAACATTGCTATCTCATTTGTGTTTGGTTGAATGAATGAATGGTTTAACAATGCTGAATGAATAATTGCTTTAACATTGTTGATTTTGCTGAATAAATGATTGCTTTAACTATCTTTGTAAATGATCTTCACATAAACATCATTGTATACTATTTTTTTTGCTATTGTACCTGTCTGTTTTTCTCCATCTATTACTCCTCTTTTTGAGGATTTGACAAAAAAGGGGAGCAATTTTTCTCAAAAAGATCAAAAGGAGAGAAAACACTCCTCAATGCACTACCAGGAATTATATCATAAGGCATCAACTGCAAAGGAAAGGGGGAGCATTGGTTTGATGAAGTTAAAGCAGTAAGAAGTATCCAATGAATGCAGCATGAATTTTTTACATCACCAGCTGCCTACATACCCTGCACTTCTGAGTTAGAATTTGCTTTACCCTGAATCTGAGACTGCTCTAAGGCACAGAATACAAAAGCAAGGGGGAGCTAAGGCATGGTATGAAAATCTTCCTTTATCTAAATTTTTCTGATATTGCAAGTTATTGAGCCTCTTAGAATTTTGAGCATATTGTCTATACTCTTAAAGGCTTCTTTGTATGCCATTTCAAAGAAAACTCCTTCATTGAGGGGGAGGATTTTTTTTAAAAACTGAACTATGACTCCACTTTCTCATTCAAAATTTGCATCCCTTTTTTGATTGATTAACAAAAAGGGGGAGAATACTTATAAAAAAATATATATATATTAACATGGAAAGAAAACTGAGACTTTGAAGTCCCATACTTCAAATATATATTCATCCTCATGTTTTATATTGAGTTTAATTGCATATATTTTTAATGTTTTGTCATCATCAAAAAGGGGGAGATTGTTGAGTCAATGCCTTGATTTTGATGATAACAAAACATGGTTAAATGATCTAATAATTCTACTTAGTGTGCAGATGAATTATTAATTAGATCTTGACTTGAAGCTTATCATAATAGAGGATTTATGATAAAAAGCATGATGGAGTGATGTATTCTACAATGGTGATGTTACAAGAGAATGAAGATGATGGATATCAAAGAAGAAGAATGAAAATGATCAAAGTATTGATTTAAAAGATTGAAGACTTTGAGTACTTGAAGATATCTTGCAAGAATGGAAGAAAAAGATACCAACTCAAAATATGGAAGTTTTCTTAGAAGATGTAAAGATGTCTTGAAGACATGGAAGGAATCACAAGATTTGGAAAGCTTTCTTGAGTTATTGAAGTCCATGGAGAAGCCATGTTGTTTGAAGAAATGAAGATTCTAAGTCATGGAAGCTCTCTTGAAGATATTGAAGAAGACTTGAATCAATAGATGAAGCTATGATAATGGAAGAGCTCTACAAGTGATGAAAATGAAGAAAACTCACCTTGAATGGATTGAAGATGTTCTTGGAGTCATCTAATCTTGAAGAAGTGTTTGCAAGCTTTAAAAAGCCTATTTAGATGATCCTTGAAGAGATTGGAAGCTTTGAAAAAGAATGAAGAAAAGTTACAAAAATATGGGTTTTTGGAAAAAGGGTCGACTCCTCAAGTTAAAAGAGCCGACTCATTCGAACAGAGCCTTGGAATTCTGCTGGAAGCTTAAAAGAGTCGACTCCTGGCCAAAAAGAGTCGACTCATTGCAACAGAGAACAAACAATTCTGCAGACTGCTGAAAAGAGTCGACTCCTGGGACAAAAGAGTCGACTCATTTGGACAGAAACTTGAAAAATCTGCTGAAATGCAAAAAAAATAGAGTCGACTCATTGAGAAAAGAGTCGACTCCTAGACTCTAACGGCTAGTTTTCTGACAGACGGTATGGGCACAAACACAACCAAATCTTCTCCCATACTTCTCCAACGGCTAGAATCGATCCATACCTATATATATGAGATATATACAGCTTCAAAGAAGCAAGGAAGAGCAATTATACCATTCATATCAAGTGCTTCAAAGCTAAAAATCACCTGCACCTAACTGTTACATATTCTTGCTGAGTGTTTAAAGTTATCCATTGAGTTGTATTCATTTGTATACTCACTAGGAGAGTCACTCTTTGTATAATCTTCATTCATTCTTGTTTGGGAGGGTTTGTAACCTTGTAAGTTTAAGTGTTCTTGGGAAAAACACTTGTAAGTTTAAGAGAAGCTTGGACAAAATCTCTTGGGTTTTGAAAGCTTGGGAAGAAGCTTTTGTAAAGAGTGAGCTGGGCACTCGTGGCACAACCAGCGGCTGTGTAAGGTGTATTGCATAGTGGAATTCCTTCGAAAGGATCGAAGAAGAGAGGACGTAGGCAAGGTTGGCCGAACCTCTATAAATCTGGTGCATATTTCTTCTGCCTCTGTTTTGCTTACTTGCTTATTATGCATGCTTGCAAATATTTGCTCTAATGTACACTTCATTTGCTTGATACATATACTTTGATTATTTGTTACTAAAATCCATAAACGATTTTTTAGTTGAAACTCTTGTTAAAAATTCTATAAAACCCAATTCACCCCCCCTCTTGGGTTGCCTACTTGGGCCAACACGACGGAGAATTGGTTAGAGGAGACCACTAGATTATTGGAAGTGCTAGATATCAAGGAGAACGTGTTTAGGGTTCGAATAGCTTCATTGAAGTTGATCGGTGATGCAGGTGTTTGGTGGGCAAGTATTAGGGAGACACGTGATACAGAGCAGATGCAGTGGGAGTAGTTTCGGACATTGTTCTTGACTCATTTCTTTCTTAAGGCTACGAGGGATGTACTAAGGGAGGGAGGTGTTTATATGTTTGAATTAGAGGGAGATGAGTCTTGTTGATTACCAGGTCAGGTTTACATTTTTGGCTAGGTTTGCACCGGGTATGGTTTCTACCGGGCTTTTGAAGGCCAAGAGATTTATCCGGGGGTTGAAGCCCTCTATTCAATCAAGACTTGCTCCATTTCAGTTGGAGACCTATAAGTAGGCTTTTGAGAAGGCCTTATTGGTAGAGGAGGAGATGTAGGACTCTAGGAGGATTTGGGAGGCTAGGTCCCAGTCCAAAGTACTAGTTCAGACAGTTTTAGGCGTAAGATGTCAAGGGAGAGTACTAGTCGTTATCAGGGGCAACAAGCCCAAAGGTTCATTTCTTCTTCTCGAGGTTCTTCTGGGACTCAGGCATTTTGCCATCAGTGTGGTCAGCCAAGTCACCGTAGGGCACCCTCGTTGTTACAGTTGTGGGCAGTCAAACCACATTTGTAAGGATTATCCTTAGAGGAGGAGGGCATCGGGTGACGGGTCTACTTCAGGGCAACCACAGCAGCAGCGTCAGCAGTTTCAGTTGCCATACTCTCAACATCAGCCTGGGCAACAGTATCAGTACCCCCAACAGCAGCTATGTCAGCAGTATCCTGGCCTGAGACCAGCAGCACCCATGCAGACTTACTAAGCTCCATTATCTTCACCTTTGAGGTCATCTCAGGGTTTGAGGTCGTTCTCTTCGAGCCAATAATCAGGACATTGTAGGAGAGGTCAGGCAAGACACCGTCTATAGGGTCGAGTATTTATGGCTACTACATCAGAGACGCCAAGGGATCCATCTGTTGTGTGAAGTACATTTTTGGTGTTTGGGTGTTTGGCTCGACTGTTGCTAGATTTAAGGGCATCACATTCATTCATTGCCATATCATTTGTGTGGGCATTAGGGTTGGAGGCAGACCAGTTAGGTTCAAGCTTGTGGGTAGACACCCCGGTTAGGGGTGGAGTATATTTAGACTGGGTTTTTCGAGGCTATGTTATGAGGATTGATGATCACCAGTTTATTCACAACTTCATTTAGACATGTCGAGATGTGATGTGATTTTAAAGATGGACAGGTTATCCATGTTCAGGGCTGTTATAGATTGTTTCAGCCGTAGAGTGTTGATTTATACGCCTAAGGGAGATTGCTTTCGATTTATAGGGGAGCTTAGTGATCCCTTAGTGGCTTCCTTGTGTTGCTTGTTTGCCAAGAATAGTTCTAGCTTTTTCTTGGCCAGTTTGTTATCGAGGACAAGGTTGCGGTTCATAATGAATTTCCTCCAGTTGTTTGTGAGTATCCCATTGTTTTCTTAGATGATTTGTACTGTTTTCCACCCGTTCGGAAGGTAGAGTTTACGTTGGATCTTATGCCTGGAGGGGCGCCTATTTCCACAGTACCATATCACTTTGCACCTGCAAAGTTACGGGAATTGAAGGTTCAGTTATAGGAGCTACTGAACAAGGGTTTTATTCAACTGATTACGTTGCCTTGGCGAGCACTGACATTGTTTGCTCAAAAGAAGGATGGTTCTTTACAATTGTGTATCGATTACAGGAAGCTAAATCGGATCACGATAAAGAATAAGTATCATATACCGAGGATCGACGATTTATTCAACCAGCTAAAAGGTTCGAAGTGTTTTCGAATATCAATTTGAGGTTGAGTTACTACTAGTTGCAGGTTAGGGAAGAGGACATCTCCAAGACAACTTTTCACACACATTACAGGCATTATGAGTTTGTAGTGATGCCATCTAAGTTGACGAATGCACCGACAACTTTTATGGCTTTGATGAATCAAATTTTTCAAGAGCACTTAGATCGGTTCATGGTGGTGTTCGTGGACAACATTTTGATAGATTCACCTTCGGCAGAGGAGCATGAGGGACACTTGTGTATTATTTTGCAGACACTACAAGAGCATGAGTTGTTTGCTAAATTTGAGAAATGCAAGTTTTGGCTAGAAGAGGTGAAATTCCTTAGCCACATCATATCATGTGTAGGAGTATCAGTTGATTGTTCTAAGATTAACTTAGTTACCGAGTGGGAGAGAACGCGGAATATGTTCAAAATCCAGAACTTTTTAGGCTTGGCGGGTTATTATCATCACTTCGTGCCAGACTTTTCACGATTGGTAGCACCGATGACGAGGTTGACTCAAAAGGGAGTTAGTTCGTTTGGGATGACGCATGTGAGTAAGCATTTCAGGAGCTAAAGTGGAGGTCGATTACGACATCAATGTTGGTAATTCCCGAGATAAGGGTTGGCTACATAGTTTATTGTGATGTATCACGAGAGGACCTTGGTTACATGTTAATGCAGTTGGGTTCAGTAGTGGCATATGGTTCGTGACAGTTGAAGACTTACGAGAAAAACTACCCTACCCATGACTTGGAGCTTGCGGCAATTGTCTTTGCCTTGATAAGTTGGAGGCATTATATCTATGTTGAAAAGTTTAAAGTGTTTTCTGATTATAAGAGTTTGAAGTATATATTCACACAGAAAGACCTGAATATTCGTTAGAGGTGATAGATGAAATATATGGAGGACTACGACTTCGAGTTGTATTACATCATGGGAAGGTGAAAGTTATGGCAGATGTCTTGAGTAGGCAGACTCGGAGCAGTTTGGCCAATTTAGCGGTTCGGGAATGGAAAATGATGGATGAGATTAGTAAGTACGACCTTTTCCTTACTAAAAAGATAACAGCGACTACATTATTCACGGTGGTAACACAGCCAACACTTATCAGTCAAGTTATTGAGATTAAGTATTTAGGTAAAGAGGCAGATTCTATTCGAGCTTGTGTTTTTGGTGACGAGGGACTCGAGGATTGGGCGGTAGGCACAGATTATGGCTTGTAGTTTCATGGGAGATTATACATACCTATGACTTGCCGAGACGAGGTTCTTCGGGAGTTTCATCATTCATGACTTGCAGTTCACCCGAGAGGCACTAAGATGTACCATGATCTACGATGCCAGTTCTGGTGGAGGGAAATAAAAAGAGATGTAGCATAGTTTGTATTGTGATGTTTGATTTGTCAACAAGTTAAAGCCGAACACTAAAGACCAGCAGGGTAGTTGCAACCTTTACCAGTAGTAGAGTGGAAGTAGCACCATGTCACGATGGATTTTGTTACGGGGCTTCCAAATCACCGTGAGGGCACGATGCCATTTTTGCGTTGTAGTTGACCAATTGACGAAATTGACACAATTTTTAGGGATGCAAACAACCGATTCTGTGACCAAACTTAGCAGGTTGTATATTCAGGAGATTGTAAGACTTCACGGATTAGGATTGTAAGACTTCACGGTGCTCCAATCTCTATTGTTTCGGATTGGGATCCAACATTCACGTCTCGATTTTGGCAAAGTCTTCAGGAGAACTTGGGAACTTAATTGAATTTCAGCACAACGTTCCACCCTCAAACAAATGGGCAATCAGAACGGACAATTCAGATCTTGGAGGACACGTTAGGAGCATGTGTTCTTGATTTTCAGGGTAGCTGGAAGGATCACTTCCCTTTAGCAGAGTTTGCTTATAACAACAGCTATCTGTCGAGCATTGAGATGATGCCTTTTGAGGCTTTGTATGGTTGACCATATAGGTCACCAGTTTATTAGATTGAGTCGGGTGATACAGTTGGTATGGGACCATATTTGATTCAAGAGACAACTGAGAAGATCAAAGTAATTCGACGGCGACTACTCACAGCTCAGAGTTATCAGAAGAGTTACGCGGACCTGTGGAGACGACCTTTAGAGTTTGAGGCGGGTGATCATGTGTTTCTGAAGGTTTCTCCACGAAAAGGTTTGAGGAGATATGGTTAGAGTGAGAAGTTATTGCAGCGTTACATTGGACCTTTTCAGATTCTTGAGATGATCGAGGTTGTTGCATATCGGTTGGTGTTGCCATCACAATTTTTGAGAGTGCAAAATATTTTTCATGTCTAAATGTTAAGGAAGTACGAGCCGGATCCTTTACATGTATTAGATTGGTCAGACTTAAAATTTGAGGAACATTCGGTGCAAATTGTTAACTCTAAGGAGCAGGTTTTTCGGGATAAGACTATCCTATGAGTGAAGGTGAGTGGCTACATCACGGGCCTGATAAGGCTACGTGGGAACGAGCATCCGAGTTATTCGCCAAATACTCTGAGTTGTTTGCCTATTAGGTATATTTTCAGTTTTAAGGACGAAATTATTTTCTTAGTTGGGGAGGATGTAGTGACTGGTCAATGGGGTCAAATAGTCAAAGATGGACTTAGGGTCATTTTTGTTATTACATATAAGTTTTGGGAGTTATCTTGTAATTACTCTACGGCTTTTAATTGATTTTTTTTCTCTCTTTCCCTCATTCTTTCTCTTTCACGCGGACGACGCTCGGCGAACTAGAGATTCAGTTCTCTAAGTTTGATCTTCATCCTTTTACTTTTTTTTCTTTAATCGTTCATTATTTTCCCTTACAGCAAGATTTAGTACCACTCCTTAATGGTTTTGTATTCCTCTTATTAAGGGCTTCGTGTTGGTAGTTTTCAAAATAATTTTCAATAACTTTAGGTTTACTCGTAATTGATTATCTTTAACGAAGTAGGGGATTACATGTGAGTTTTGTTATTGGGTTAATAATTTTGAGTTGTATATGTGGATTGGAGTAAAAAGCATGCCTATAAGATTTTTAGGTAAATTTTTAGGTGTTACATAAACTTAAAAGTTGGTTATTATTTTATTTGTTGATTTTCTTGTTTGATTCTTGTCATATTTAGCAGTATGTGTTAATTAATTGATGCTTTGTGGGTTATTGAATATTATGAATGAAAACTTAAGATTTTACTATGTTTAATCAGTTGACAAAAATTAGAAATTTTACCATAAAATGATTTATTTATGAAATTGACTCGATATTTATGTGATTCACGTGTATGTGAGTTATGTTTAAGGTGTTGATTGGTTTAAATAAATTAATTGAATAATTTTGACTCTCGACATAATGCAAAATAGACATAAAAATTGATAATTAAAAATATTTGGATGTCTTGGGTATATATATGAGTGATTAAGTTATGAATTTTATAACTTGGATATTATTGATTTTACTTTTGTGTGGCGTTAATATTGTTTTATATGAGTGATTATGTTATGAATTTTATAACTTGGATATTATTTATTTTACTTTTGTGTGGCGTTAATATTGTTTTAAACTTGAGTCTAGTCTATCGGTACTTGGGCATGGTCGGGCATGGGCTTGAAACCCTGGGCCCTAGCGGTGTGTATTAGAATAAAGGTCTGATACCTCATTTAATGTGATATACGCGTCCTTTGGGTGCAGCCCATAAAGAGTGGAATTATTTAAAAACACGCGTCTTTTAGGTGATATCCCATAAAGAACGGAAAAGGTTGCATGTGGAATTATATCCCTTTTTCAGTATAGCCGATTGTATCATACACTTGCATTGAGTTGGACTTTGGTGAGTCTTGATATTTTTATTTATTTATTTATGCATTTATCCTTTCAGTTTTGGTCTTATGGAATCAATTTGATTTTATTGCTATTAGTGGCTGGAATAATGTTATTTGTGTTTGATCTTCATTTATTTGATTCATGTGTGTATTGTTATCATATTATTGGGCATTGGGTTGAGAGTTAAGATAAAAAAATTACATTTATTTACTATCTTACATTCTTATCTGTACAGTTGCACATATCACTTCATTTTTTATTAGCTCGATAGTATAACTTCCTACTTGAGTTGTCGAAATACTCACCCTATAACAGTTGCAAATTGATTTTCGGGCAAGCAGACATAAGGACTTGGATTATAACTTTGAATGCTTGCATCTTATTTTGACCCTACCTTGTTATATCTTTGGACTCTAATTATTTAATTTTTATGTTATATTATACCTCTATCTTTATTTTGGATCTCAATTGGATGACTATATTATTATTATTATTTTGTTACATTTAGAGATTTATTTTATATTTGGTTGAATACTTTAACTTAGTATATATTTGTGGTTTAGTTTGGAGGATGGGTTATTGATGTAGAAGTATTAAATTGAAGATTAAGATGTATTATTAGAGTTTGGATATTTGAGACTTGAAATGTTCTCTTTAAAATAGGTTTTTAAACAGATTTTATTAAATTAAATTTGTCCAAAATACGAATGAATTCACGTAGTTTCATTTCAAAAATTTTTTAAATAAAAATCATTTTTAAAATAAATTTCAAAGCTTATTTTAATTAAAATCTGTCATAACTTATAATTTTAACTTCACTTTTCAACGTTTAAAATTGTATTTCTTAAAAAACGGACTTCTTAAAAATTACGGCGTGACAGAGAAAGTGTGAAGCAGCTGTCCAGGAGAGGTCGGTCGCCGTGGTCAACCTCCATGAAATGAAAATGTAATGCAAGTGCCCGTGAATGAGATCCGTCACAATGGTCACCTCCGTCACCATAAAAATATCATATGGATGAGTGACAATTTGACCGGTGGCCGTGGATGACAGTTTTCATCCACATTAGACTTTCTCATCTAACTATTTTTTCCTTAGTTATGGATAGTGACTGTGGTGACCGTTGATGACCAATCTCACACGGCCACCCACGTTACACTTGCTTGTCTTATTATATTTTTTATTTTTGAAATAATATTATATAAATAAAAAAATTTATATAAAGTGATGTGTCTTAATGAGTATTTTTTATTTTAAAATAAATAATTATTATAATAACTTTTAATTATAAAATAATTATTGTTATATTATTTTGTACATAAATTTTATATTAATTTTTTTAAAAAAAATAATATTTTTTTTCTTTTTAAAATCAATTGCACAGTATGGATGACCGATCTCATCCACAGGGATCCATGTTACATTTTCGCTTCTATGAACAGTAACCAATCTCCTCCACGGTCACCGGATTGTACTTTCTCACTTTCTCATCGCATTACATTTCCACATCTACGGTCGTGGATGAGAAAGTTCTGACCGTAGATGAGAAAGTGCAATACGGTCACCATCCATAGAACAGTGACCCGACTCATCCACGATTACTATTCCATGGATCCACAATCACCCATCCACGCTAATGTTCAAGGGTCACATTGCGAACAAATGATCAATCGTATTTTTACGTGCTTGTTAGTTCAAAGGAAAATGTTACTCTTTTAAAATTTTTGTATAGAATTTTATATCAGAATGATGTGATGATGGTAATTTTGTAATAAATAAACATCTTGATAGGTTCTTTATTTTAAAATGAAAGGCCCACAACTTAACCACATCATTCTGATGATAAATTCTGTATAAATTTTCTGATTGTATAACATTACTCTAGTTCAAATTATAGTTGCCAATATTAAAAACATAAGTGAAAAGGATATATAATGAAAACGTGAAATGTAGCTAAAAAATATTATGAAAAATATAAACTCTAAGATATATAACCTTAAAAATAGCAAAGTAAAGTCTTAAATTACTCTTACCATCAATTAAAATAGTAAAAGTATACAATATCTATGAAGTTTCTTAGAACAATATTTATATATTATTGGTAAAAAAAAATTAAGAGCATAAAGAAATTTAAAAATTATGATAAGCTCTTTGTTAAGGAGGTTCCACAACTATTTTAAAATTTTTTTGATAAGTTTCTTTATATTAAAATTTTCTTAGATATCCTCAAAATTTCATGAGAATTTTGTTCCCATTTAAGAGCGCATTCCCCCCTCAAAAGAAGAGGATTTTTGGTAACTGTTGTCCGAATAAATTACCTATTGTTAATTCAAACACATGGAATATGCGTATTTTTACACAAAAGTGCGCATTATCATTTGTTCGGACTAACATATGGTCCAAGATCATATAATCATGTGATTAGTGGAAATATTCAAATAGAGTGGGTTCCAGGTAATATTCATTCTAAATATTAAAATCTCAATAAAAATCACACATGTTATTGTAAGATAAAATAATTTTAGAATACATATAAAATAAATATGTGATTGTCACATAGTGGTACTCGTATCTTGTGATGGCCACTTAAATTTTAGTATTTATTGTGAGTCTCACGTAGAAAAAAAATTTAGTAATCAAATATTACAAAGTTTCCGGTACTCATATTTATTACATTTTGTCTTATTTATTTTCTCAAAGCCGATTCATTTGCAACAAATTAATATTAGTAATTTAATAAAAATCCACACATCATAATTTAGAAGGAAGAGTATTGAAAACTCTCAGTAGTCATGCTAAACTCAACTTGTGGAATGGGTTATGGTGCATGCCACACCATTAAGGATGCAACAACTGTCAATACAGTTGGGAACAAATTATGGCCTTCCAGTTTATGCAAAAGCCTTTCCCCTCATTGTAAATGGAATATTGGAAAAACTATCAGCTGCTAAGGCATTTGGATGAGAAAATTTACCACAGCAGCCATATGATTCGTGCTCCCCAATTGCTTCAATTTTGCTATATTTTTTCTACTCGAAGCTAGAACTTTGTTTGCTGCTCCCTTTCACTCCTTTATTCTTTCTTCTTATTAATTTGAAGAAGTTGGATTATTCTTCATTATTTATTTCATGGGAAGGTTATAGTGTCTGTTGCGGAACAGAATTTAGACTCAAAGTTGTACTTTACTACTCATTTTTTTTATTTTTTTTTTCAAAAAATGGAAAGCTCTTTGAGCCATGATGGAATGCGGATGTATTGTGTCTATGACTTGGCAAGTTCTACAAACAACTCATTTCTTCGTTTCTCACTTCCAAATTTCCATAATGTATTCTTTTTCATGTATTTTTTGTTTTTTTCAGCATTCGAGGATATTTCAAGCATATTTGCGGTAGCAATTAGGAAAGAATTACAATATTAAAGCAAAAATCAATATGATGTGTGTTAAAGCAAAAAATAATATATGAACCATTTGCTGTAGGATTAGTCATGAAAAAACACAGTTAAATTAATCTCTTACAAAAAAAAAAAAAAGTAATTCAATGCTCCACAAAAATCACTCCACCTTTATTTCACCTCTCGTAAAATGATAAGACCCCTCATAGGTTGGAGACCTAATTTATACAAGAAGAGGAGTAAAAGGAGATGGTGCTAACCATTTCCTTAATTGTAAAGCTTCTCTTTGGACTAAAATGTCTAACAACTCTAGGTCAACCGTAGACTGGCCTATTCGGCCTTTCTCGTTTCATGGGAGTCCAAACCAAATCCCATAAGAATTCTGCCTTTGATTCTCTGGGCCTACTTGATAACAACTTTGTTCCATGAAAAGTGGCACGTATTCATACTTCAAATTCTTACTCCTTTGATTTCTTCCCCCCACATCCCCCTTATTGACGGTAATTTATTGAACTTGATGATTAGCCATTTCATCGGGTGTTGGTGTGTCAAAACTTATTTTAGGCTTCTTTCATTTGACTTATAAACAAAATAACTAAATTTTTTTTTTGGTTTTATAAGTTATAGATTAAAAAAAAAAAGGTCAAAAAGTCAACAAAAAATAAATTGGCTATTTTTATTATAACCAAAAAAAAATAAATCAATGAAAAAGTCCTACTAAACAAGATTTAACTTCGCTTTTGCTTTTGCAGATATTGGTGGTCTCACAATTGGGAGCTATATATTTTCACTAGATTTAAGAAAACATATCAATCCACTATCTTGCATGATTCGAAATTATCGTCATGCCTGACTGAAATATAGCAACTACAATCCAAATTGATTATCTGCTTGTATTTTGATTCCAGCAACTTGAAAATTCGGCAAAAGCTGATTATCCAAGCCCAGAGAAGTGGGATGCAATTGTCTGGTCACATGGAGTTGCAAGCTAAAGAAAAGTGAGCTAAAGTTTCGTGTGTCAAGGGCTATCTATGAAAGTTGCAGAAGTCCCTACATACACGCCTCAACTGAATGAAAAATTGTTTAGGGTCTAGAAATGAGAATTTTGCTGCTTTGTAATGTGGTGAGACAAGAACTTGTTCTTTGCACCGAAGAGAGTGGCTGTAAATGGCACAAATACGATAGTTTTGAATCTTTTCTGTTCGATAAATAGTTCCTATTTAATCACTACGTGTATAATTAGTGATCACAACCAATAAGATAACACGAATTATCTAATTATCAACTAGAAGCAATTTTAACTAGAAGACAATTAGAATCTGAATAAGAACAAACTAAATTGTAACGACTTACCCGGTTGTCGTTCACAAAAATAGAAAATGTAGAAATCGAAAGATAGATCGAGTCGAGTGTTTCACACTCTCTCCTTAAAGACAGATTCACCCCCCACAGTTGGTGCTCACGGGATGATGGGCGTCTGACTCCCAGGATAAAACGATCTCAGCAGTCTTTAGGCAGCACTTCAATAAAAACTGCTCGGCGGCTTCACCAGATGATCTGAACTCTCTCAGGAAAATACGGGAGCCAATATAAATGTGGGACCCATGCATCCTTTGTGTCGGGTCATTGGTGCGTTGGATTCACCTCCGAGAGGAGATGAATCTAGACTATTTACTTGCTCAAATCCGTGTAGGATTGAATGAGTTATTGGCTTCCAAAGTCACCCCCTTGAATATGGGTTATGTAGTTGAAAGTGGGTTATCCCACATTGATTTCTCATGGGAAATAAGTTGTCCATATATAACCCAAGTTTGGAGTAAGGTTTGGGCCCCAAGGGGCACCCCACTTTTGTGAAAGGGGGAGGACCTATGGAACCCATGGGTTGACCCAATACTCCACACGCACGCGCGCCGCCGCCCGCCCGTCCGGTCCGGTTCAGGACGGGACGTGGGCGTGGGTCGTGGGTTTGGTTCAAGTCTTTTCTTTTTGGGCTAGGGTCGGAATTAAATTAATTAATTATTTTATTAATTAATTTTATATTAATTAATTAATTAATTTCTGACGGTTTGACCGAACAGATGTGACCGTTGACCGAACAGGTGTGTCCCTCCGGTAAGGGACTGTTTGGCTGCTGGTACCTGTTCGAACCAGTGTTTCGAACAGGCACCTGGGATCTATAAATAGAGCAACATTCTAGCATTCATAACATTAGAAAAATTCCGATTGTTGCATACAACGAATTCCTTCTTCCTCCCGTATTTTCCTGAGAGAGTTCAGATCATCTGGTGAAGCCGCCGAGCAGTTTTTATTGAAGTGCTGCCTAAAGACTGCTGAGATCGTTTTATCCTAGGAGTCAGACGCCCATCATCCCGTGAGCACCAACTGTGGGGGGTGAATCTGTCTTTAAGGAGAGAGTGTGAAACACTTGACTCGATCTATCTTTCGATTTCTACATTTTCTATTTTTGTGAACGACAACCGGGTAAGTCGTTACGATTTAGTTTATTCTTATTCAGATTCTAAATTGTCTTCTAGTTAAAATTGCTTCTAGTTGATAATTAGATAATTCGTGTTATTTTATTGTTTGTGATCACTAATTATACACATAGTGATTAAATAGGAATTATTTATCCAACAATCTTAAAGATCAACAAAATAATGGGTCCCACATTTATATTGGCTCAAAGATCAACAAAATAATGGGTTTACACCCATTTATTCTAACAATCCCCCACATGAATGAGATTGGCTGGAAATGAAAAATGCACATGAGAATACTGACTTGACACAGAGAGAGAGAGAGAGAGACAGGTAGAAAGTTACCGCATCGGGAAAGGTGGCTTTTGGCTTTGAACCTTCCCTAGTGAAATACCATCGGATTTATTTGGCTAACCAGTGAACATGATGTCTTGAACTGTTCAGCCGTTTATATAAACCAAGACAATAGTACTCACACGGTTCCTTTCAAATCATCTAGTGATCCATTCGGTTGTGTTCATTTTGGCCCTGAACAATGCCTGGTAGATTCATGAGTACTCTAGAGAAATTAGCCTTAAGAATTTCTCATAGAAGCGGCCCCTTCATACTTATATAGGTGATCTCTTATTAAGAGTATCCTGCTATACTCCACTTGGAATTCCAAGGTATAAGAATCATTAAGAGCTAAGCTCATCCTAAACACTGTCTACAGGTTATCACTATTTCATCATAGAAATGGACAGCGGAACGAGTTCCTCAGTGATTTGTCCTAAGTCACGCACAATTTTATTGTCCCGTTGAACCTAGATCTTGGGATCTCCAGTCAGCTAGGTTGGGTTGCCATTATGGTGACTTTTTAAGTCATAGGCTTGAGGCCCATTCCCCTCGATGAATTCTCTACTTGATCTTTCGTCAAGCCTTTTGTAAGCGGATCCGCAATGTTGTCCTTAGACTTGATGTAATCAATGGATATAATTCCATTAGAAAGCATTTGCCTCACAGTATTGTGTCGTCGACGTATATGTCGTGACTTCCCATTATACATGTGGTTTTGTGCTCTTGCTATTGCAGATTGACTATCGCAATGTATGCATATAGCAGAGACTGGTTTAGGCCACACGGGAATATCCTCTAGAAAGTTACGAAGCCACTCTGCTTCCTCTCCTGCTTTATCTAAAGCGATAAACTCAGATTCCATGGTGGATCTGGCTATGCAAGTTTGTTTTGAGGATTTCCAAGATATTGCTGCACCTCCTAGAGTAAACACATATCCACTTGTGGATTTAGAGTCTCTAGTGTCAGATATCCAATTTGCGTCTGTGTAACCTTCTACAACAGCTGGATATCTCGTATAGTGCAGCCCATAATTCAAGGTGTATCTCAAATACCTGAGAACCCTAACTATGGCCTTCCAGTGGTTTAACCCTAGGTTACTCGTATATCTGCTCAATCTGCTTACCGTATAAGCAATATCCGGACGTGTGCAATTCATGAGATACATTAAACTGCCAATTATCCGTGAGTATTCTAATTGAGATATGCCCTCATCATCGTTCTTGTATAAATGTAGAAAACAATCTATGGGTGTGTTTGCTAGACCGTTATCAGACTTACTAAACTTATCGAGTATCTTCTCGACATAATGAGTCTGTGATAACGCATATCCCTCAGATGTTTTAGTAATCTTAATACCAAGTATAACATCTGCAATCCCTAGATCCTTCATATCAAACTTACTGTTCAACAATTTCTTAGTAGCTTTAATAACCTCAGTATTGCTACCAATGATAATCATATCATCTACATAAAGACAAACAAGGAAATAACCATGAGCAGTGTTCTTCACATAAACACATTTATCGCATTCATTTATCTTGAAGCCGTTTGACAGCATAGCATTATCAAACTTCTCATGCCATTGTTTCGGGGCTTGTTTTAGTCCATATAAAGACTTAACAAGTTTGCATACCTTTTTCTCTTTGCCAGGAACAATGAATCCTTCAGGTTGCTCCATATAAATCTCCTCATTCAAATCTCCATTTAAGAATGCCGTTTTAACATCCATTTGATGAATCTCAAGATTATGTAAAGCCGCAAAGGCTATCAAGATACGTATGGAAGTTATTCTGGTTACAGGAGAATATGTATCGAAATAATCCACTCCCTCAGTCTGCTTGTAGCCTTTGACTACAAGTCTGGCCTTGTATTTGTCAATTGAGCCATCTGCTTTCATCTTCCTCTTGAATATCCACTTGTATCCAAGGGGTTTATTACCAGGTGGAAGATCCACTAGTTCCCATGTATGATTTTGCAGAATTGACTCAACTTCACTATGGATAGCCTCTTTCCACAAAGGTGCTTCCGAAGAGGACATTGCCTCTTTGTAACTCTGAGGTTCATTTTCTACCAAATATGTTAGAAAATCAGGACCGAATGATTTTGCAACCTTTGTCCTTTTACCTCTTCTAGGTTCAGCGTCGTTTTCTTTATCCACTGACCCATAGTCTTTATCTACAATGGTATCATGAGTTCGTTTAAGCAAACTTGATCCATGTGTAGACTTATACGGAAACTCCTCCTCAAAGAAGGATACATTCCTAGACTCCATTATTGTATTCACATGAATATCTGATATTTCAGACTTGTGAACCAGAAATCGATATGCACTGCTATGTTCGGCATAGCCAATAAATATACAATCAACTGTTTGTGGTCCTAATTTTACCTTCTTGGGTAAAGGAACCGCTACCTTAGCTAAACAACCCCATACTCTCAAGTATTTATAGGAAGGTTTTCGACCTTTCCACATCTCATAAGGGGTTTTGCCAAGTTTCTTGTGGGGTATCTTGTTGAGAACATAGTTGGCGGATAGCAACGCTTCCCCCCACAAATTCTGGGGTGCCCCAGAACTTATCAACATAGCATTCATCATCTCTTTTAGAGTGCGATTCTTTCGCTCAGCAACTCCATTTTGCTGAGGTGAATAAGGTGCAGTGGTTTGATGTATGATACCATGTTCAACACATAGTTGTGCAAATGGTGATTCATACTCACCACCTCTATCACTTCTTAACACCTTAATCTTTTTGCTAAGTTGATTCTCAACTTCACTCTTGTATTGTATAAACATGTCTATTGCTTCATCTTTACTTCTCATTAAGTAGACGTGACAATAGCGAGTGCAATCATCAATGAAAGTTATGAAGTATTTTTTCCCACCTCGAGTTTGAACATATTTCAAGTCACAAACGTCACTATGAATTAGTTCAAGTGGTTCCGTACTTCTTTCAATTGATTTAAACTGAGTTCTAGTCAACTTTGCCTCAACGCAAGTTGCACATTTATCATTAGCATTAAAATCAAGTTTAGGCAAAGACTCTAATTTAACTAATCTACGCATGGTATCAAAGTTAACATGACCTAGTCTACCATGCCATACATTTGAAGACTGAAGCAAGTAAATAGAAGATGCAGTATTATTACTAGAAGGCTTAGGAGCCACAGTCATTACATTAAGTTTGAAGAGCCCATCGCTCAGATATCCCTTTCCCACAAACATTCCCCCCTTAGTAAGTACAAACTTATCACTCTCAAACACCAACTTAAAGCCCTTCTTACTCAACAATGAACCAGAGACTAAATTCTTACGAATGTCTGGCACATGGAACACCTCATTCAGAGTAAGTTCTTTGCCGGAAGTCATTTTCAGAACGATCTTCCCTTGACCTTCAACCTTTGAGGTTGCCGAGTTGCCCATGTAGAGTTGTTCACCGTCCACTGAGTGGTAAGATGTGAACATCCACTTGTTAGCACAGATGTGACGAGTGGCCCCAGTGTCCACCCACCATTCTTTAGTATTGCCAACCAAGTTTACCTCAGAAACTACGGCAGAAAGATTCAGGTCTTCCACATTGGCACAGAGATCCTCGATCACATTGGCTTGAGCAGATTTCTTCTTATGGTTCTCTGGATCCTTCTTCTCAAGATCCTTACGCTTGCGACATTCCTTGGCCGTATGACCAGTCCTGCCGCAGACGTAACATTTCCCTTTGAACCTTTTGAAATCGCCACCTTTGGAACCTTGGTAGGACCCTTGACCTTCATGCTTTCGCTTTTTGTCGTTGGATTTGGCTTGCTCCACCACATTTGCCTTTGACACCATATGGGTGTTAACAAACTTCTTCTCAGAAGCTCGATTGTCTTCCTCAATTCTTAGCCTGACGATAAGTTCCTCAAGCCTCATCTCCTTGCGCTTATGCTTCAGATAGTTCTTGAATTCTTTCCAGGACGGCGGCAATTTTTCAATTATCGCAGCCACTTGGAAAGACTCACTCAGAACCATGCCTTCGGCATGGATGTCATGAAGTATAACTTGGAGATCCTGGACCTGGCTAATAACTGTTTTAGAATCAAACATTTTGTAATCAAGGAACTTACCGACCACAAATTTCTTTGAGCCGGCGTCTTCCGTCTTATACTTCTTGTCTAAAGATTCCCACAGTTCTTTTGCCGTCTGCACGGCACAATACACGTTGTAGAGTGTATTATCCAGTCCATTGAGGATATAGTTCCTACATAGGAAGTCAGCATGTTTCCATGCTTCCACCGCCGCAACTACTTGCTGGTCGGACTCATTCTCGTTCAGAGTAGGAACATCTTCACGAAGAAATTTTGCCAAGTTCAGAGTCGTCAGGTAGAACAACATTTTCTGTTGCCACCTTTTGAAATCAGTTCCATTGAACTTCTCTGGCTTTTCTCCGTGATTCACCGGCACATTTGGTGTATGCACTTGATTCACCGGCACTGTCATTGTCGGTACCGGTGTCCCAATCACAGTAGGAGTTGAAGTAAGAGTAGGAATAGGAGTATCATCAGCCATTTCTGGATTAACCAATTTTACACAAAATTTGAGTATTAATCCAGAAACGATATATAACACGACACTAATTAACACAGTTAAAAATAGGAATTGAATCTGTCTTTAAGATTGTTGGATAAATAGTTCCTATTTAATCACTACGTGTATAATTAGTGATCACAACCAATAAGATAACACGAATTATCTAATTATCAACTAGAAGCAATTTTAACTAGAAGACAATTAGAATCTGAATAAGAACAAACTAAATCGTAACGACTTACCCGGTTGTCGTTCACAAAAATAGAAAATGTAGAAATCGAAAGATAGATCGAGTCGAGTGTTTCACACTCTCTCCTTAAAGACAGATTCACCCCCCACAGTTGGTGCTCACGGGATGATGGGCGTCTGACTTCCAGGATAAAACGATCTCAGCAGTCTTTAGGCAGCACTTCAATAAAAACTGCTCGGCGGCTTCACCAGATGATCTGAACTCTCTCAGGAAAATACGGGAGGAAGAAGGAATTCGTTGTATGCAACAATCGGAATTTTTCTAATGTTATGAATGCTAGAATGCTGCTCTATTTATAGAGCCCAGGTGCCTGTTCGAAACACTGGTTCGAACAGGTACCAGCAGCCAAACAGTCCCT
This sequence comes from Euryodendron excelsum, assembly GCA_033060915.1. Classification (NCBI taxonomy): domain Eukaryota; kingdom Viridiplantae; phylum Streptophyta; class Magnoliopsida; order Ericales; family Pentaphylacaceae; genus Euryodendron; species Euryodendron excelsum. The sequence goes on along the minus strand of CM065389.1, from coordinate 1,508,763 downwards.
TACCGGAGGGACACACCTGTTCGGTCAACGGTCACACCTGTTCGGTCAACGGTCACATCTGTTCGGTCAAACCGTCAGAAATTAATTAATTAATTAATATAAAATTAATTAATAAAATAATTAATTAATTTAATTCCGACCCTAGCCCAAAAAGAAAAGACTTGAACCGAACCCACGACCCACGCCCACGTCCCGTCCCGAACCGGACCGGACGGGCGGGCGGCGGCGGCGCGCGCGCGTGTGGAGTATTGGGTCAACCCATGGGTTCCATAGGTCCTCCCCCTTTCACAAAAGTGGGGTGCCCCTTGGGGCCCAAACCTTACTCCAAACTTGGGTTATATATGGACAACTTATTTCCCATAAGAAATCAATGTGGGATAACCCACTTTCAACTACATAACCCATATTCAAGGGGGTGACTTTGGAAGCCAATAACTCATTCAATCCTACACGGATTTGAGCAAGTAAATAGTCTAGATTCATCTCTCGGAGGTGAATCCAACGCACCAATGACCCGACACAAAGGATGCATGGGTCCCACATTTATATTGGCTCAAAGATCAACAAAATAATGGGTTTACACCCATTTATTCTAACAATTTCTAGAGCGACGCTAACTTAATTTCCAATACAAGTCCTTGGAAATCACCGTCTAGGTCACAAAATTGCCACATCTATGTCTCTTACTGAACTTGTTTTACCTGATATCTTTAAGCATTACTTCTAGCAAGAGGTTTTTATAACATGACTATGTGCCTCAACCATAATCACCGAGATATGTATAGGGGTGTTTGGACGTAATTTATTTAGTAGCTTATGACTTTTTTGAAATGTGTTAGGATGAATTGCTTAAAAAAACAGCTTATATCTAATCACGTTTTTTAAAAAAAATTATTTTTAAATGTGACCTTTTAAAAATAACTTATAGCTTATAAGCTATCATGCCAAACATCCCGTAGTTGCTAGTTATGACCTCTCTTAGAAATCAATTTTTGTTTCCAACTAACATGTACGCGAAAGTAGAATAACATAGAAACTTATCAGCAATATTTACTTACAAATTACAATTAAGATGTTTCCAAAGATTGGTTGGGAACAATAAGCAAGTGCTGCTTGGCTTTGTTTTACTCTTGAAAGTTTAGATTCTCTTGGCCATATAGATGGGTTAGGTTGTACAAACAAAAATTATACAAGATTTAGGGTGAAGTGGAAAAAAATTAGACCAAAACACTATATTAACATGATAAGGTAGCGTGCCCATTCTATTAAAACTAGACACTTCATATATTTTTTACCAACTCAATAATAACAAATCTAAACATGGAATTAGAAAAGTGATTGATCATATGATTTAGTATTAAAAAACTACAATATGGAACACGTGACACTTGATCACTAGAGGGCACACTTGGTATGGGATAATTTATCCAGTAGTGCAAAACTGACCATTTAAAGCAAAAAAAGACTAAAAATAATAGCAATAAAATAAACAAAAAAATGTAAATGAGTTTTTTTAAATCCTTTCTGGCTAAATAAAACCCAAAAGGAAACCACCTAATTCAGTGCAATAAATAAATTACAAATAAAAGCAAAAAAACTCAAAAGTAAAATGACGTAGCTACATACTGACTGAATAATGGCGTGGTGCTGCAGTAGCCGTGATTAATTTTTCCTCTAAGCGTCTATGGCCATTGCAAGATATTCATGCATGCTAGCGGTACAACAGGAACAAAACAGGGACTCTAATCCTCATTCTGCTCAGTTGTTGTCTCTTCCAAGTTGCCACCTACGTTCTCCACCTTATGCTCGGTTATCTATATCATGTTAAAGGGTCGTTAATGAATCTGATACTATAAACCCTAGTTATCAAAACCGAACAAGCCAGTTAAATCGATTCAACGAAAAATCGATACGGTTCAATTAATTTATCAAAAATGCATAAGAACAAGCTACCATTTTTTAAAAAAAGTCACTGACTAGTTTTAACATTTGATGTATTTGTGGCTCTTAAGAGTTAAACTTGAGAAGTGATGGTAGAATTAAACAACACTTATCACTACTCCACCTAATTTCTTGTGTTTACTTTGTAACATAAATTATATTTAAGATAAAATATATATAAATAAATAAAATAAATTTAATTTATAATATTGGTTAAACCATGGATGAACCAATGAACTGTGAATCGATAGTCTCACTAGTTTAATGCCTAGTTTGATTCTGATAACTATGCTATAAACATAATATATGTGTATGTGTGTACATATATATATAGGGCAATGTTATGTAAACAAAATATTCATACAAAGTTTGCATACAAAATGATGTGGCAATTGTTATTTTATAATTAAAAGTCATTATGATGGGTGTTTATTTTAGAATGAAAAGTTCTCATTAATATACATCATTTTGTATAAAATTTTTATAAGAATTTTTTTATTTGTATTGCATTACCCTATATACAATATCATACGACAAGTCATAATCTTATTCTAGTCCGAAGACTCCGAACATATGAGTAAGAAAACGCATTTGTCAATTGTTCGGACAAAAGCGTCACACATCGAGAATGTTTGAGTGTGTGAGTGAATATTTAATGGTCTTAGAGTATTCATAAATGTTGAATCATTTTGTAAGTTACTCTTGAGTTGCTATAAAAAAAATAACAAAAAAGGACTATGTGAGACGTTTCCGGGCTAACTTCAATCAAGGACAATGTGGTTGTCCGTAAATACAGTTGGGATTTTACGGCTCACGTCTAGGGGCTGGGTTTATGTTTTGGGTTAGTGTTCCACGTCGAAAATATTTAGGTATATAAATGAGTATTTAATAATTTTAGAGTGTTGATAAAAATTAAATCATTTTGTGGGACGAATAATACGCGAACAAATGATAAAGCGTTTGTCCCACCGAATTTTTATACAAATGTAAGGACTATCATTCCACGCAGAATTCATTCTAAATTCTGAAATTAATAAAAAAGTTACACGTGGAATAATTTTACAGTACATGTATATATAACGAATATGTGATCTCACACAGAATAATTTTACAGTATAGTTAATCCGGGTTCATGAATATTCATTGGATAATCTTACTTGTGATGGTTACACTATTTATGTGGGCCGTCTAAACTCATAAAATGGCGGAAAAGGTTATGGTGCATGCCAGACCATTAAGACTGCAACAACTGCCAATGCAGTTCGCAATTCTGGGTGGTCAAAGCATTTACCCTTTTGTAAATGGAGGAAGAAGGAAAAACAATCAGCTGCTGAGGCATTTCGATGAGAAAATGGAAACCACATCCACATGATTCGTGCTCCCCAAGTGTTACAGTTTTGCTATATTTTTTTTAAAATATACTATTCTTTTAAAAAATTTATATAGAAAGTTTTACTAGAATAATGTGCCAGTAATATTTTTATAAATAAGAGTTATCATTATAGGTCATTTGTTTTTAAATTAATGACTCTTATTCAATCACATTATTCTGGAGAAAAATTCAGTGTGAATTTTTTATTTGCACTTTGTATAGCATTATCCTAATTCTTTATTGTTATTTCACAAGAAGGTTATACAGTATTGCAGAAGAGAATTCAGTTCAAAGTTGTTTTTCTTTCTTTTTTTCCTCAACATTTGAGTATATCTCAAGCATATTTGAGGTAACAAGAAAGGATTACAACACTAAAGCAAAAATTAATATAATGTGGATTAAAGCAAAATCAATATATAAACCTTGTGGATTAGGCCTTGGCCCACTTGCTCCAGATTAGTCCTGACGAACACAGAGTTGAAATCCATCTCATAAAAATACTTCCCTTAATTGTAAAGCTTCTCGTTGGGCTAAGACTAAAGTGGTTGCGTGGCCTATTAGGCCTAACTCATTTCTTGTGAGTCCAAACCCAATCCCACCCAATTACAGCCGGCCTTTGATTCTCAACCGGCCTACTTGATAACTGTTTTGTCCTATTAAAAAATGACATGTATTCATACATACAATTCTTGTACCCCTTTAATTTTTTTTTTTGGAGAGAATGATCTATAGAACTTTTTTCTTTCTTTGGAGGGTGATTTATTGCAAGTTGATAAGAGGCCAGTTCTAGGATGGATTTGGCTTTTTCTCTCTTACTTCTATTGCATTTGCTTTAGTTTTGCACGTGGTCTCGAAATATATTAATATGGCTTGCATATGATTTGCGAGATCTACAATTGCGAACTATAAGAACATAGTTTCAAAGAATGATACGATTGTTTTGAATTTTAGGAAGTTGACAACCCTGGGGCATATTAAATATTTTCACTAGATTCAAGAAAACTTATTAATTCCACTGTCCTTGTTTGATTTGAAAGTACAATCATACCTGAGTATAATATAGCAACTGTAATAAAAATTAATGATTTGCTTGTATTTTGGTTCCGATAGCTTGAAAATTCACCAAAATCTGGCTGTCACAAACCACAGAAGTTGGATGCAATTGTCTAGCCAAAGTTAAAAGCTGAAGAATCAATTGCCATCTGCGAAGGTGCGTAGAAGTCCCTCCAGACACTCCTCAACTGGATGAACTTTTTGTCAAAAATTGTTTAGGGTCTACATATGAGAATTTTGCTGCTTTGGCAATGTGGTGAGACAAAAATTTATTCAACATATTTTCGGTTTCCCTGTCTTTGAAAGGAGAGTTGCTGTAAATGGCACAAATAGGATAGTTTTTAATCTCCTTTGAGAGTGGCGCTGCCTTAATTTCCAGTACAAGTTACTTGGAAATAACTGCTTAGGTCGTACATTAAATTGCCAAATCTATCTCTTACCGAATTTGGTTTACCAGACATTTTTAAGAAGTACTTCCAAAAAAAAGGTTGTCATAACATAATTCTGTCTCTCAACCATGGTCACCTAAAAAGTTTGAGAGAAATGCAGATTCTACTTGTGAGCTTTCCTAGAAAGCAATTCATGTTTCAAACTTATATAAGCCAAGGTAGAACACCATAGAAACTTCTCAGCAATTACTTACATTTCAGATGGTTTCGAAAGATTGGTTGGGAACAATATGCAAGTGTTCCTTGACTTTATTTAGCTCCCTATAAAGTTTCAGATTCTTTTGACCATACATGTATAATAAGGTAAGGTTATACAAGCAAAAAAAATTTATTGGGTTTTTGTATAAATGATGTGACTGAATTTAGGTGTTTTATTTTTAAACAAACCATGCATATATCAAGATGGTTTTGAATTAAAAAAATGTCACCACTTTAATGGGATTGTCAGCATAATTTTTTTGTAAGTTAAAATTTTCCAATATGATATACTATCGGTGAAGGTCAAAGTCCATGCCACCGGAAACAAAAGAAGAGGTTGAACTAAAACTCATGCAAGGCCATAGCCCAAAAGAAAAAAAAGAAAAAAACACTAACAAAAAGGTTTAAGAACTTCTATGTGATTATACAACTTGTGCTCCAATGGCACGATAATACTCACTATTATCACTCAAATTAAACTTTACATTGAGGGACCTATCGTAAAAACATAATAAAAATAGTACCTAAAAATAGTGACGACAAGAAAGTTGATCTCGATCACATGGTTTTCACGAGTGATAAGGAAGTCCCATAAGAAATTTCAAAGCCAATTTCTTGTACTAGCCAGTACAAGATTCATGCGTTAAAGGAAGCTACCTGTAACACAGAAGATAGACTGCTGATGTACGCATCTAACCCTCATTTTGCTCCGCTGGTGTCTCTTCCAAGTTGCCACCGACGGTCTCCAGCACTGCATCCAGTACTCCCTCCACCGAAGGCCTTCTTCCTTTGTTGATTACCTGATCAAAACAATTGAGGAGACAAGCTAAATAAGTATCGATATATTATAGAGTCAAATATATGATAATATGTGTGTGTATATAACCACCCGAGATGATAGCCTTGCCACAAGTGAATTACTCTAAAGTGATTTGGCTACGTCTTTAGCAAAAGCCGTTTTAAAAGCAACAACGTTTAGCAAAAGTTACTTTAAAAGTAACTACCATTCAAACACTTTTTTTTTTTTTGTTTAAAGTTATTTAAAAAGTGATTTATTAAAATTACGTCAACTTATGAATTATAAATTTTTGAGAAATGCTAAATACACTGCATAAAGTCACTAGTTTCTATTACCGGCTGATATAGCGTTCTACATGATTATCCACATCACTGGTTTATTTCTTTAATATTCTCCTAGAATTACGGAATAAAATTTAAAAAAAAAAAAAAAACAAAAAGTGATACATAGAAAATTAAACAGTGGATAGGCTCTCCCTCTCCGATAAATATTTGCCGCTAGTAATTCAAGTTTTCTGTTGTAACAGTGCATGTGGGCCTTGAGCAACGGCCGCTTAATATAGTCTTTAACCGCAGTTTCGATGGCCTGTGGCTGTACATTAGTAGAAGTAGCCTGTGATTTTAAGGTTGAAGCGAGTCAAAAAATAAGTGGTGGGACGATTGCAGCCACAATGGTGGTTTTGAGGAGAGACGAATGGAAAGAGAGAGAGAGAGAGGGATCTAGTAACAATTTATGATAGTGGTGGTGTTTGGCTTATGAAGAAGAGTCGAGAAATGGGTTCTAAGAATCATGGACGGTGGTGATAAAGTGAGAGGTGGAGATGTTGGTACCGGTGGTGATGAAGTGCGAGGTGGAGATGTTGGTGCCGGTGGTAGACTTTAGCAACAGCCTCCACGTTATGCTAGTATGAAGAGAGAATTACGCGTATATTTTCTTGATGTAATTTGCTTCTTTTTTTTTCTTTGCACATTTTCAGAACTTTCCTTAGGAAAGGTTCGAAGTCTTAGCCGATGTGGCTTGCCACAGTGGCCCACCACATCAGCCGGTGGAATAAACCGGTGTATATTCCCGTGATACGTAGGATTGCTCTAAATTTTTTAAGCTTGCGTCCAAATATTCACTTAATTTGTTATTTTTTTATAGATTTTTGCGAAGATTATCATTTTACTGTATATATATATATGGAGAGGGAGAGAGAGAGGCACCAGTGCCAGAATTGCCACGGATGTAGCCATGGTGAAACAGATGCCACCGAAGATATCTCCATTGTAAAAGAAACCGGAAGCGGTCCTCGAGAACTCGATGGAGAGAAGTTTTATAAGGCCCGATCGATCATCGCCAGCGACGGCTCTTAGGTAAGCGATAAAGGAACAAGCGTGGAAGCTAATAACCAACTGCATAAGTCGATTGTGATCTGCAGCTATAACCATTAACTCGTGTACGGTCGCCGCAATAAGATAGGACGCATACTTGCTTCTGTCAAGAGCTTGAAGAACCACTGCGATCCAGAAGTACAATTTGACGAGGAGCTTAGTAGCATAGATTGCAACTGGCAGATACAGGAGGGGAGATACATACCAGACATCGGCCGAGACGTATGTTATGATTACCAACGCTCCGAGAGACGTTAAAAAACTGTAGTGAAATACTAGCCAAAGGAATCTCCAGAAGTAATATTCCCACGATGATAAAGTGATATGGGTAGTTGAAGCCGGAGCTGGAGCTCCGTCCCTAGTGCTATGGAGAATTAGTCCCCTGCTTGACATCACTCCATTGGCACTCTCAATATCCATGACTCTCACCAACAATCTCTGTTTTTAAGTTTTCACTAATTAGATGAAATGAAAAGCGTAGAACAGGCACATATGCAAGGAACGACGTTGAACGTGACACCTTCCTGGTAACTCATTAATAGAACCCTGGGAAGGCGTCCTTGACCGATTTCAAATTGTCTTGCAGTGTATTGTTCCACGGAAATTGACACTATGAAAGATGAGAAGTTTTGTGGAAAATATCTCTTGAGAGTGACACTTTGGATTTGTTTCAGGCTATTTCGGTTGACACGGCACATGAACAGTGGGAACACATTGTGAAACCAAAGTCATCATCTTCCAAAGTGTCACTCTCAAGATGTCACGCTCCATGAAACATGTAACAATAGGAGCACAAAACTTATCATCTTCTAAAGGGTCGCTCTCTATATATAGAACAGTATATTTCAATGCGATTTCGTCGAAATGGAGCTGTGGGAGCACAAAAGTTATCATCTTCATGAGTTTTATGAAACAAAAGTCCATCATCTTCCAAAGTGTTACTCTCCATAGAACAGTACATCTTAAGGCGATTAAAGTTGTAATGGAACAGTAAAGAGCACAAAACTAATTATCTTTATGAGTTCTGTGAAATAAAAGTCATCATCTTTCAAAGTGTCACTCGCCTAAATGGAATATTGAGACATAAAACTCATCATCTTTATGAGTTCTGTGAAATAAAAGTCGTCATCTTTCAAAGTTAAAAGTCGTCATCTTCCACTCACCAAAAAAGAAAAAGGCGAAAAAGTATCGTCTTCTGAAGTGTCACTCTCCATCGAGCAGTACATTGATTTAGGTCGAAATGGAACGATGGGAGCACAGAATTCATTATATTTAGAGCAAATTACATTCACATCCCTCGAAGTTTAGACTATTATGACTCATTCCCTAACATTTTAGAAATTACATCTCTCTTTCTTAAGGTTTGAGATGAGTTGCATTTTCTTCCATATGTTAAATCTTTTAATAGAATATATGTGATACCAGAAAAAAAAAATAGGTTCATTACTTAAATTACCCCTAATATGCATGAAATGATATAAATAGGATTTTTTTCTTCTAAATTAATTTGTATTAATTTTTAAAATTTTTGTTTTTTTTTCTTCTAAATTCTCCCACATGTGTGTTGATTTTTTTATAGTATATAAGATCCAAAAACTTTGGTACAATTAATTTTCTTAAGTTAAATCATTCTCTTTTTAATATAAGTTAACTAATATTGTTGTTTTTTATATTACTTTTTGTAGAGCATTTTTCCTCATATTGACTAGAATTTTTTTCATAAAAATTTATAGTATCTATATAGGGCTTTAATTATAACATATAAATTTTTAAAAAAATATGAGACTTATAATTTATTTATTGATTAAAATGATGTTTTATACAGATGTGACAGTTAATTTGCTCTTAGGATCTTATACTGATAATTCATTTTTTTTTATTAGAAAAAGACTCAAAATTAGCACTCTAATTAATTTCATTAAAAAAAATCTATTTATGTCATTTCATACATATTAGAGACAATTTAAGTAATGAATTTATTTTTTTTACTGACATCAAATATATTCTGTTAAAAAATTTAATATTTGATAAAAACTATAACTCTCCTCAAACTTTAAGAGAGAAAAATAAAATTTTAAAAATAAATTGTAATAGTATAAAATCGTAAGAAAAGTGGATATAATTTGCCCTTATATTTAGTGAAATGTTATCATCTTTCAAAGTGTCACTCTGCATAGAACAGTACATTTCCAGCCGATTTCGGCCGAAATGAAACAGTGGGAGCAAAGCGTACTATGTTTGTTCCACGGAAATTGACACTTTGAAAAAATGAAAAGTTTTGTGGAAAATATCTCTTGAGAGTGACACTTCGGATTTGTTTCAGGCTATTTCGGTCGACACGGCACACGAACAGTGGGAACACTTTGGGAAACCAAAGTCATCATCTTTCAAAGTGTCACTCTCAAAATGTCATGTTCCATTTCCATGGAATATGTAACAATAGAAGCACAAAACTCATCATCGTTAATAGTGTCACTCTCTATAGAACAGTACATTTCAGTGCTGTTTCGTCGAAATGGAGCTGTGGGAGCACAAAACTTATCATCAGCTTCATGAGTTTTTGTGAAACAAAAGTTATCATCTTCCAAAGCGTCACTCTCCATGGAACAGTACATCTCAAGGCGAATTTAGATTCAAAATGGGTATGTTGCGGAAGATAATTTAGATTCAAAGTGCGGGGTGGTGAGTGTTTGCGTTGTTTGATCGTAGGGTGTAAAGTTGACTTACATGGAGCTCATGTAAGAGTCCTAATAGTTGCTAAGAGTAATTTACTTGAGTCTCCTGGTTGTAGAAGGGCGGGAATTAAGATAGCAGACAAGAGAGAGAGAGAGATTCATGAGCTTGTGATAGCTTGTGTAATAAATGTGATTTAAGTTGTCTTTTTTTGTCATAAATGTGTTGAGAGTATTTATAGTGAGTAGTGATTGATACTGTGCGGACACGTGGCGTCTTTTGACTAGGCAAGCCTGAATCCCGCTATCATGACTTGGTGACGCCATATCAGGGGCCGCAGAGAGCGATTGGATACGCGCTGCCACGATGTTAGGCACTTGTTCAGTCACGATTCCCCACGTGTTTATTGTATTTAATGTGCGTCCGGTCAGCATTTAATGTTCAAGATACGGTATTCGAGTGGTTCTGAGGGTAGATCTCTCTTTCTCTCTCTTATCTGGTTGACGGGACTAGTCCCCCACGCGCTTGTGAAGCGCGTGACTCAATGGTCACTTTGGTTCTAACATCCGTTCGACTGCTCATGGAGAAGGGTCCCGAGCGAGGGTAAGTCAAATAGTTAGGAGCCTGAACCTGTTAGATAATGAGGCGCGGGGCCTGTCTTGCACAAGTGCTCGTTTTGGCCGAAATCGTGCAGGCACGGGGGCCTAGCTTAAGAAAAGCTCTTGGAGCTGTTTGAGCGAGGCTAAGTAATGGGGCTCAGCGCCTTCTTCCGGAGAGAGGGCGTCGCTCTGGTTTGTCCAAACATGGTTTGACCCGTATTTGACTTTAGAGTACCCAAGGGGCCCACGTAGTTTGCCAGGTGGACAGGTGGGGCGCCACGTGGCATCTGCTGAGTGGGTACCTACAGTGAGGAAACGAGAACTAGTGTGAAAAGGTATAATCCAAACAATATTAAGAGATAGGTACACCATCAATAAATTTTATGTACAGAATTTTTGTAGAATAACATGGCTTATTATGGTCTTTTCATTCCAAATCAAACACCAATTATTATGACTCATAATTTTAAAAATATCACTACTGTAGGTGAAATTTTTGGGAAGGCCTAGCTGATCACTCGAACCAATATCGGTGAGTTTCCAACCTGTTATAGAGGGACAAAAGAGTTAGAATGGGTCGATCCTCTTTAGACCAATCACACTCTGACGGTCAAGTTAGCAATCTTCACCGAGTATGGAATAAAATTTATAAGTATATATGGCTTAGTTGGATTGATCATACCTTACTCTCTTATAGCTCTGGTATTTATAGTGTGGCGTTTTCTGTTAAGCCTACTCCGATAATTATGACTTACTACTCAGGTCTACACCAGCTAAAACTGACTGATCCTGTATCGCCATGTTTAAGCTTGACTAACCAGATGTGAGCGTCATCGGTTGTGTGCAGCGTCTCTTCCGCATTGAATGCGAGTCTGTTTTCTTTTAAATACTCTAACCATCCGCATGATTACATTCGTAAGTGGGGTAGAGAGGGTTTCAGCTTGGGCTGACGGAATATCCTGGGCCTGTGTTGTAACAGCTGCCTCTAGATTGCTCCAGGCCTAATTCGGGGGCGCCAATTCTCTTAGGCTTGTAAAATGGGTTGGGCTTGCACATTTTTTGGCCCACAATTGCCCCCTATCCCTAGTGCCCCGATTGTAGGGGTCTTAGGCTAATATATTGCGATGTTTCGGTGATGTCAACCGTCAAATAGTTTTAAATGGGACATGACCATTAGGTTACCCCAGATTTGTTGTTGCCGTGCTAACACTCTTTTCATAGACCAGAGGGTTGTTTCCACTATTCAAACGCGGAACTCCCCCACACCTTGCATTCGTTTCTGTCACAAAGACTACCATTCTGTAAGTCCGATCTCTCTTTGTATTCCTTTTTCATTTTTCTCGCTTTAAACCCTACAACCCCTTAGTTACCATAGGCACCAAACTTAGGGGAATGCTTAGCCACTTTAATTCCATCACCATCTTCTAACAGCGGTATAATTTTTCGGAGGGGGTAGATATTGGCTTGGTAGGGCCGAGGGATTACGGCTGGAGGGTGAGTGAAGAGGGGAATCCATTTCCCCTGCTCGCAATAGTAGAGGGTGGCCTTAGATTTTCTATCCATCCCTTTTTAACCCAACTCCTTAGCCACTACGAAATCGCTGCAATCCAACTGTTGCCTGTAAGTACCTTATTTTTGCCCGTTCAATAGTCTCTAGTCCGTCCAGACTTGGGTTCAAGTCAATATGAACATATTCTAGTTGTCCAATCCTAATCCAGTCAATCAATCGCTTTGCTGGCCCACCAGGCCCAAATAAAAGCAAAATTACCAAAATGCCCTTGTGGTCATTGTTTGGTCCAATTCCAGTAGGCGCGTCTTCCCGAAGACAGTAAGTCCCCTTTTTTTAGTCCAATTCTAATCCAATTTCAAGTCCAATTCCAATTCCAATCCATCCTTCGAGAAAGTTGATTCGTCGAGGCAATAAGTCCATCCTATCTAACACATTTTTTGAAAAAAGTTCTTCGAAACGATAAGTCCTTTCAAACCCGTTGACCAGGACGAGACCCCAAGTCCTGAAATGGTAGAACAGTCCACCTTTGTCGCTTGCTAGCCCACCAATGTAGAAATGGTTGTTTTCGCACGCCTTTCGAGAAAGTAGATTCCTCAGGTGCTAAGTTCATCTAGCAGCTTCCCAAGATCAAGCAGTCTCGAGAATGATCGCAAACAGTCAGAGTAGCAAAAGTACTCGCAAACGTCTCAACTATCAGAGTGACGGAAACACTCGTAAATAGGTCAATATAGGGAATTGCCAACAAAACCCTGTATCACGGGATCGCCATCAAAGTGGCAGAAACACTCAAAACCCAGGTCAACACCAGTGTCTGCTAGCCCACTCCAGTGAAAAATGACCAAACTACCCCTAAAGCCATTTTCCGGCACGTTTTTTAAAAAGTACCTAAATCCTCAGAGCGATAATTCCACCCTTCCAAGATCTTCCTAGAGACGATCTGGCATGATTAGGGCCCTCCCAGTCAGTTTCGGGCCAATTTCGAAACTTTCTGGTCAAAATAACCATTTTGCCCCTAGGCATCCAAACGCCCCGAGAACCACACCGACTCTCGGTATCAAATCGGTAACCTCTCGAGGATGCTATTGATAGTATCCTCGGTCTTCCGATACATTTCTAAATCATTCCGAGTCAATTCTTGCGAACCAGGTGCAAAATGACTGTTTTGCCCCTGGCAGGCCGGTCGCCTTTTTCCAACCACATCGGCTCTGGGTATCAAACCAGTAACCTCCTTGGAAATTCTAAGTAATGTTTCTAAATATCAAGTCTTGTTTTGGTATATTCCGAGTCCATCCGGTAGTTTTTCGGTCTGGTTGACTGTTTTGCCCTTAATGGCCCAGTCAACCCTTCAAACACATCATGTCATCACCTTTCAAGTCTATTACCTTCAGGACTCTATTCTAAGGGTTCATGTTCCTTTCCGGCCTTCTAGGCCATTCCCGGTCCTTTAGATCTTTCTCGGACCTTCCGGATCCACTCCTAGTGAAGTCAAGCTAAAAATTGCATAGTAGTCACTAGTATAGGCACCCAATCTCCTGAAGATACGTTGCTTGCCGACCTAAACGCTTTCCCAAGTGTCTGGCACCACTAGTAGTGACACCAAGCCAAAAAATAGCCTAGCGCCACTCGTAGTGGCGCCAATGTATTCTTTGGCCTAGCACCAGGTTCATCATCTGTCTATAAATACAAAGCCTCCTCCAGCGTGAAAAGGGTCTACAAACACAGTCTGAAAAACCTACTATTTGATATACAAAGTTTGTAGTCTCCCTAAACCCTAGTCTTCTTTAAGTTTTCCAAACCCTAGCCACCATACAACAAACCCTAGCCTCTCATACACTTACATACACCCCTATACACTTATATACTACCCTCCAGGGCCTCCATTCAAAACTAGAAACGCTGCAACTCTGAAGTTTCTGAAGATCTAAACGAGCACTTGAAGATCAAAGCGAAGACTAAAGCAAGGACCGAAGCGAAGAGCAAAGCAAAGCGAGCAAAACAAAGCAAATAAAGAAGTCACAAGGTAGGTATTCTTTTTACATTTATGCGAATCCCCCCTCTTTCTTCTCTCTCTGAACCCACTTGGGTTTTCTTCTATTTTAATCCCCCGTCTTCTTTCCCCCCCCCCTTTCTTGCATGCTTGAAATAAGGGACTTCCTGATCCATGTGTAAGATTAGACTATTAGAGGTCACCGTGTCAGGGGCTTTCTCTTAGTCTAACCAGAGACCATGTGGGTTCGGCCCCCTTGATTATGTGGTGAAGCCTTTAAGCTTGTATGTTCACGACCTCCAACTTGCATTGTGCATATCATGACCTTGCATCCCTAGAAAAATTGTTTTTGAACTTGTTTTCAAAACTTGCATCAAAATTGTTTTCAAAACTTGTGTTAAAAATTTTCTTCTTCAAAACTTATTTTCAAAACCACAATCCTAGGGTGATTCTAGTATTTCTATGGTTAGGGTTGCTTTAGAAAAATGTTATATTTAAAGTCACCAATATGGTCTATATTTTCAACTCCATGTTGTTTTCAAAACCGCTATCTTAAAGTGATTCCAATCTTTTTATGGTTAGAATCGCTTTAGGAAAGTGAGATTTTTTTTATGAACTCTCCAAAAACTCTCTTTTCAATCTCTCTTTTTAAAAATCTCTTCTCCAACATACTTTCTAAAAATTCTCTCCAATCTCTTTTCCAAATTGTTTCCTAAAAATTGCTTCCTAAAAACTCCCTTCAAAAATCTACTTTCCAAAACTCCTTTGTAAACCCCTTCCTAAGAACTCTTTCCCAAAATATCTTTCCTAAAAACCATTTCCAAAAACCTCTCTTTCCAAAAACTCTCTAAAAAATTTTTACTTCCCAAAATCTTCTTTTTTTAACACTTTTCTAAAATCGTTTTCCGAAAACTTTCTTTTCAAGATTCACTTTCTAAAAACTCTTTTCTAAAATTTCATTCCAAAGATCTTTCTTTATTAAAAATTCTACTTTCCAAAATCTCTTTTCTTGGAGCCCAAGTCAAGTCCTAAAGCCAATAATTAGGAAACCCTAGTTTTCCTTCCAAAAACATGATTTCCAATTCCTTATTTTGGCCTCAAACTTTGAGTTTCCAAATTCTATTTTCTACATCAAAACTGTATATGTCCCATACCTATTTTCTACTCCAAAATTTAGGATTTCTAAAATTTTACCTTCTAAATCCATGTCAAATCAAATCCTCCGTTTTAGGAAACCAAATCCAATCTCCCCATTTAGGAAACTAGATCCAATCCTCCATTTTTTGAAACAAAATCAAATTATTTCTTTTTAGAAACAAAGTTCAATCCTTTGTTTTAGGAAATAGGAATCTTAATTCTTCTTAGCCTAAATCTTTCCTAATCCACCCTTTCCTAATCTCATACTTTCCTAAGTTTTGAGTTTTCAAAACTTAAACTTTCAAATCTTTCCTAATTTAAATCTTTCCTAATTCCAACCTTTCCTAATTCCACACTTTTCCAAATCTTAATTCACCCAAGTCTAAAATTTTCAAACATTTCCCAACTCCAAATCTTTCTTAAATCAAACTTCTCCTAATTTAAATCTTTCCAAAAATCAACTTTTTCTTAAAAGTAAACTTTCTTAATTTCTAATTTTTCCTAAAATAAAACTTTCCTAAAATGAAACTGTCCTACTTTGAAACTTTCCTAATTCGAACATTTCCTAAATCCAATCTTTTCCTAAGTTTTCAAGTTCAACATTCAAGTCAAATCTTTTCTAAATTCCTTCCAAGTCAAATCAAATCCTTCTTAAATCTCTAATTCTCATTTTTCCTAAATCTAGGTTTCCTAAAACTGAGTTTTCCAAAATCAATCTTTCCTAATCTCCCAATCAAAGTTCAAATTCCTAATCTTCAAATTCGAATTTCAACTCCAACTCCTTTTCAAATTAAATTTTCTATTTTCTATCGGACTGTTGTCTAAACTACGACTGACCTGATTCCTTAAAAGGGATACATAGGCAACCCTCATGGGTGCAGTCACAACCTAATTCAAGTTTCTATTTCCATAACCTTTTCGAATCTCCAATTCCATAATTTTTTCAAACTTCCAACTCCAAAAATCTATTTTCAAATCTTCAATTTCAATTCCCAAAATTTTCTTTCCAATTTCAAACTTCAATTCTTCTTTTCAAATCGATTTTCAAAATCAAATCTTTCTTTTTCAAATCTATTTCCAAAATCAAACATTATTTTCAAATCATGTCAATTTCTTTCTAAAAACTTCTTTTCTAAAGTGGATAGGATTGGACATTTACTAATCAAAGACTTTAATAAGTGAGCTTAGGGTGAATAGACATGTACGTACTGCAAGGGCGGGGTAGGGTGATGGCTTAGTGCGTCTTCCCTACACGTAACCAACCCCCGGACTTAGATTCACTATTTTCGAGAGACCAAATAGAGTTATTTTCAAAAACGGGCTTACACTTTTTCAAAGGTTGTCAAATAACCTATTTTCTTAAAAACCCTCTCTTGAGGATGTTTTTCAAAAATTCTTTTTCAAAAACCCTTAGTGTAATCTTCGAATTGTGCTTAGCTTTTAGGTAATTTAACTCACCTTAATCAAGTCAGGTGGCGACCCCAAATTGTTTTCCAAAAGCTCTTATTCAAAATCTATTTTCAATTTAAACCTAGTCGCACTCGTCCTTCTAGGAGAATGAGTTCTAACCAATATTTTAAAAACCGGCCGGTTGAGTAAAACGGAAAAGTCACCGGGTCACGGGTCACCGGGTCAACCGTTATTGACTGTAACATCATAATTATGTCATTAATTAATTTATTAATATTAATAAATAGTATCTTATTTTTTTACACAATTTTTTATATTTAAAACATAAAATTTTGCCTTAAAATAGTGAACCGGACGGTTTAATACCAGTTCAATTGACCGGGTCACGGTTCAACCGCCATTTTGACCGGATTTTGACCAAAATGGGTTTAAAAGATTAACCGAACCGTCTTTTTAACCGGTTCATGGGTCAACCGGTTGAACCGGCCGGGTCGGGTTTTAAAATACTGGTTCTAACGAGAGAGCACTATGTTTTTCTCATTTGTCTTTTCGGGTGCAAAAAATTGGGGCGAGACACTGCCGAACAGTTACAGAATAGTGATAGGGGTGATTAAGTTGAACCGCCGCCTAGGCCTAAACCTAGGTCTGCACGAGTTCAACTATTGTTATACCTCCGTAGAGGTGGGCGGTGGCAGTAAAACAGATCGATACAAGTACTGTTTTAGGGCCAGGCAAGGGTCAAGGGAGCTGGTACAATTCCTTCCTAGTTTAGGAAAAGGGATTGAGGATACTATAGTGAGAGTGAGGGGGCCATGGGAATTTGGCGACATTTGTAGAACTGGCGCTAGAGATGAGATATCCCAAAACACCGAAAAGGATAGGTCTAACACTCTCTTCGCTATTTGATGTGCTTGTTCTCTTTTCTCTATTTTTGTTTGACTTCTTCTTGGTTTATTACTTGACTCTGTGCTTTCGTGTTTCCCAACTAGTTTCAGCCCTAGGGACAAGGAGACCGAACACCTCGGCGTCGATCTTGCTGCCTTAGAGTGAATCTGGGCATACAGAGGTGAGCGAGAACTGCAAAGGATAGGCCGGGCTGCACATATACTACTGGGCTACCCAATTCAGTACTAGTCCTTCACCATGACAAACGAGGTATCTGCCAACGTGATTGCTGCCCAAAAGGTCGAGGGAGCTAGGCACGATATTGGGGATTGCTCACCTCTCCTTCCGCTTCTAAGTCCCGCACCTATTGTCTCAATCCCTTCCTCTGCTTTTGGAGTCAAAATGGCCCCCAAATTTCGAGACTTGTCTCTTACACTACGGTAAGAAGGTTCTAGGAAAAGGAAGGGAGTGGCATCATCTTCGATCGAAACCGTTGCTCAAATTGGTGACACCAACTCTCGTCCTCTGCCTACCAGGCCCCCTACCACTAGAGTTCTTGTTGCCGCTGAGGTGGTCAATCTGGACAAGTAATCAATAGCCCAAGAGGCGATGAAGAAAAGGAGGTTGCTGAAAACGGCTAAGAAGGTCCCCGCCCAAGCGAGGGTTAAAAGTACAGCTGCCACCCAAGATGAATTGGTAGGGCCTTCAACTGCCGAGAAGGGCAAGGGCATGGTGGAGGGGCCATTGGCTGAAGAATTCATAGTACGGTCCAAGATCGGAAAACGGGCTATGACAGTCGAAGACTCAGTATTGCGCTGCCGTGGTGCCACTATCAGAGCCCTCCAGGCTATTATACTGCCTAAAGACGTCAAGGAGCTAGACGGCACTGACACTGGAGACTTGATGCTTGGAGCTATTCAGTCAGCGTTCACGGTAAGTCTATTGTGCTAAATTCTTTGTTGTGGCTTTTTGATTTTGAAGAATATGTGTTAATGCCTATTTTTACTTATCCTCCTCAGGGGGCCATTCACGGCTTGGAAGTCATGTAAAGATTTTGTAGCTTGTAAGATCGGCACAGGGCTCTTCTAAAAAAGTACTCCGAGCTGACGGAGAAATTCCATTAGAGAGATCTGTTGGCCCAAAAGGCAACCCAAGAGAAGGGATGAATCGGGTTTTTCAAAAATTAATAGAAATTAAGATTAATTAAAATTAATCTAATCCATAGAACAAAGATCAATATATATATATATATATATATGATGCAATGTAATTAAAAGATAAATGTAAAGCAGAGCAATAGAAAGCACACCAAGAATTACCAAGGTTCAACCACAATTCGTGGTCTACGTCCTCAACCCAAGATCCCCTTGAAGTCTTCCTTCACTATGCAATCTCCAATTACAAAATGGATGTTGATTTACCAAGTGTTCGGCTCACTTTTACTCAAGAACTTCTTCCCAAGTTCTTCCAACTACCAAATGATTTTGTCCAAGATCCACTCAAACTTACAAGAATTTTTCTTCTATAAGAGAAATCTCAAACTCTCACTTACAAGTGTATAAAATTATACAAACAAATTACAAACTCTCTATCAAGAGTGGATAGAACAATAAAAGCTCACTCAATGAAGACAAAAAGAATATTCAGAATTTTCAGTTTGATTAGTCAGCGGTTTTTGTTTTCTTGCATCTTCACTTATATAAATGCAGTTGGAAACTTGTATATAAACCCCTGTATTGATTTCGTCAACCTGGGTTCAAGTCGGCGGCTTCAGCTTCAGCTTTTTGGCAGTTTTCTTTCTTCTACTTGAAGGAAGCCTGCGATTCGGCAAGAGCACCCTGGCTGTCCTACCAAGCCTTCTAGAGAGCTCTAGCCTCCTGATCTTTCTGGTGGAAGCAATACTTCAGCTCGGAGTGTCTCCTCAAAGCTTCCTCATGCCAATCTTGGAGGCTACAAAACCGTTGCATGATCTCCAAGCCGTGAATGGTGCCCTGAGGATAACGGTAGAGAGTTAACATTAGTGCAGGATTGTCAAATCTAACGGGCGAAGCAAAGAGTTCAGCATAGTAGGCTTATCGCAAATGCCAACTAAACTGCTTTAAGCATCAAGTCACCCATGTCGATGTCGTCTAGTTCCTTGACGTCCCTAAGCGGTATAATAGCCTGGAGGGCCCCAATAGCAGTGTCGGGCTACCGCAGTACCGAGTCTTTGACATTCATAGCCCGCTCACCAATCTGGGGTCATACTACAAACTTTTCAGCCAATGGTCCCTCCATGGTGCCCTTGCCCTTTTGTACAGCAGAAGATCCCACCAATTTGTCTAGGGAAGCGGATCTACCTACGCCCAGCTCTCGAGCGGCAGCCTTCTCAGCCGTTTTCACCAACCTCTTATTCTTTACCACTATTGGGGCTGCTGCTTCCTCCACCAGGTCAACCACATCGGTGGTAGCGGGAGCTCCAGCGGGGGGAGCACGACGAGTGGTGGAAGAGTGTTGGTGTTACTAACTTGGGTAGCAATCTCAGCAAAAGATGACACCACACCCTTCCTTTTCCTAGAACCCTTATGTCCCAATGCTAGAGTTAGGTCTCGAACTTTGGGAGCCATTTTAATGGCAGGGACCGAAACCACGGTAGTAGGCGCGGAACTTAAAATCGAAAGGAGAGGCGAGCGGTCCCCAATGTCGTGCCTAGCTCCCTCCGCTTTTTGGGCAGCAATCACGTCGGCGGGTACCTTGTTCATCGCGGTGAAAGTCTAGTACCAAATTGGGTAACCCAGTAGCATGTGTGCGGCCTAGCCTATGCCTCGTAGATCTCCCTTGCCTTTGTACACCCAGATTTGATCCAAAGCAGCAAGATTGATGCCGAGGTGTTCGGTCTCCTTGTCCCTGGGCCCAAAGGTAGCTGGAAAACACAAAGGCACAGAGTTAAGCAACAAACCAAGGAAAAATTAAAGCAGAGAAAAATCGCATCAATTACAAAGGGAAAGGTAGACCTATTCTCTTCAGGGTTTTGGGGCATCTCATTTTTTGTGACAATTCTATAGGAACATTACCAAATTCCCATGGCCCCCTCACCCTCACTATGGCATCGTTAATCCCTTTCCCCGAACTGGGAAGGAATTGGACCAACTCCCTTAACCCATGCCTAGCCCTAAAATAATATTTATACCAATCCATTTTACTACCGCCGCCCACCTTCATGACATAATAACAATAGTTCAATTCATGGAGGCCCAATAGGCGGTTCAATTCAATCATCCCCATCACTATCTTGTAACCATTCGACAACAGTTGGATTGGGGTGATTTTGTAATGGCTAAGGATTTGAGTCAAGAAGGGATGAACAAGAAACCTAAGGCCACCCTCTACTATTGCAACAAGGGAAAACGGAGTCCCTTCTTCAGTCACCCTCCAACTGTCATCGTTCGGCCCTACCAAACCTATATCTACCCCCACCGAAAAATTGTACCGCTGTTTGAAAACAGTTATGAAGTCAAAATGGCTAAGCATTCCCCTAAGTCTGGTGCCCATGGTAACCAAGGGGTTCTGGGGTTCAAAGCAAGAAAAATGAAGAATGAATGCAAAAAAAAGGGAAGACTTACAGAATGGCAGTCTTCACGACAGAGATGAATGCAAAACGTGGGGAAGTTCTACATTCAAACAATGGATACAATCCTCTGGTATGCGAAAAAAGTGTTAGCACAGGGACAACAGACCAGGGGCAACCCAATGGTCACCTCCCATTTAAGAGTGCCTAAAGATTAACGTCACCGAGCCATTGTGAGAGGTTAGCCCAAGACCCCTACAGTCGAGGCACTAGAGCTAGGGGCCAATTGTGGGTCAAATAAATACGAGCCCAAAATAGTTAGACAAGTCCATACCGATTGGCACTGCTGAGCTGGGCTTGGGGCAGCCCAAGGTTGAGTCTTACCCCACAAGCCCAGGTCAATTTACCTGCCCAAGCTGAAGCCCTCTCTAGCCCAGCTTAGGGGTGTAATCATATAGAGGGGCAGAGCATTAAATATAAAAGAGACCCGCATTACCGACGCTCACGTCCGGTTAATCAAGCTTAAGCAAAGCAATACAAGAGAACTTATGTCCGATCATCCGGCTCTAACCAGCATAGACCTGAGCAAAGAGTGATGATTATCGAGTAGGCTCAACAGAGAGCGTCACATTATAAGTACCAGGTAGGATGAATCCAACTAAGTCATATACACTTATGAATTTTACTCCGTTCTGGAAAAAATAGCTAACTTGACTGTCAAAGTATGATCAGCCCGAAGAGGGTCGACCTATTCTGACTCTTTTGTCTCTCTACAGTAGGTTGGAGACTCATTGATAGTGGTTAGAGTGATCGGTCAGGCCTTCCCAAAAATTTCACTTACATTTTCGAATGCAAATCATTTGTTTGAAGTAGAAATAGGTGTTATTGCTCTATTTGGTTCATTGCATAACTCTTAGAGTGCTTTGCTTGATTCTAACTTGTTATGCATCTACTTTGACATGTGTTAAACTTAAAATTAAATTTTAAGTCTAAATTATAAACTTTCATTAATCTGCACACTAAACAAATTCATTAGTAAAATAACATAAGGTTTAGTTATCATTAAAATCAACATGGAGATCAACTTTGTATCAACAATCTCTCCTGTTTTGATGATGACAAAACCTTTGTAAAATAAGTTGATATGTGATTAAATGAAATGGACAAAGTTGGATGGCATACCTATAGAGAACTCCCCCTTTGTTTTATAATTAAGCAACCGATGCTAAAAAGACAAAAGACTTTTCAAAAACAACTTTCAAGGAGTTTTTGTTAGTTAATTCAAAACAAATTGAGATAAATGATTCATGTTACGCCCCCTGAGAAAATGCTCTACATTTATCAATTATCACTTATTTCATTTCATTTCCATTCAATGTCATATGCAACCAAGTAAATAATGCTACTTCATCAACCATTCATTGTTTATTTTACTTTAATCAATTATTCTCTATTTCTCGTTCAATTCTGCTCCAATTCTAATTCTTGTGCAATTTTTTTTCAACAAACACAAATTATTTATTTTACACTCATTCTTGTCCAATTCTTCTCCCCATTTTTGTCAATATATCAAAAAGAGAAAGAAAATAAAAATTTTAGACAGGTACAATAGCAAAGAATATTATAACAAAATAAATTGTATAATCAGGAAAGCAATCAAGCAA
Source organism: Euryodendron excelsum (assembly GCA_033060915.1). Lineage (NCBI taxonomy): Eukaryota > Viridiplantae > Streptophyta > Magnoliopsida > Ericales > Pentaphylacaceae > Euryodendron > Euryodendron excelsum. The sequence goes on along the minus strand of CM065389.1, from coordinate 1,486,166 downwards.
GCAAGAAAATAACAGGGCATCAAGTCATCAATTGTGCACCAGAGCAAAATTATATTTCATTCATTCAAAACAATATTACAAAATATTTGACAGATGATATCCACAAAATGTGCAACAGGAATAATAACAGGGCCATGAGGATGTAGAATGATGGGGCAAGAGAGAATATGAGGTGAGGGGAAGTAAAAAAGATAGGGGTAGATAGGATGAGAAAAGGAGATTCTAGTGAGCATCAGACTCGGTGGCTAAAGAGTCCTCCCCTTCTCTAGCTTCTTCCCCTTCCTGTTCTTCCTTCTCATTGTCTTCATCTTCTTAATTAATTTCTTCTTCTTCAAAGATTTTTCCTTTGTCATTTCTCAACAATTGTACTTCCTTTTTAAGTTCTCTCATCTTTCGTTCGATAAACATCATCCTTGTAGCTGCGAGATCTGCTTTGTTATTCAATTTGTCTAGAAATTTTATGACTTGAGTCATAAAAGTAATCAAATCCCCTGTACTCTCTTCTAATTAAGAACTCAAATTTCTTTTTATACTTCTCTGCCTAGAGGTGCTCCAAGATGGAGCCTTTCCTTTTAAAGTATTGTCTTCTCCAGTTTTTTTTTTAGTCCACTTGTTATTCTATAGAATACACCACATTCGTTTGAGTGTCTTCTCATTGTATTCATCACTAATGGCCTTGGGAGTTTTTTTCTTTTCATTTTTCAAATCAATTTCGAAGTGCTTGAAGACTTTTGTAGAGAAAATTCCATAAGGCAAACTGATTCTTGAGATGGTAGCCTTGTATATATGATCCAGAATAAACAGAGGCAAGTCAATCCTTGAATCAGTCAAGTATGCCCACAAGAAAAATAACTCATTCTCCGAAACATATTCATACTTTTCAGTTTTAGGAGTAAAAATGGTGCAAGTAACGTAATGAACTAGCCTCAATTCAAAAAGTAAATTAGTGGCAAGGGGTTGTATACTTTCATCTACATCCCTTTTATAGAGAATTTTTAATTGATCTTTTCTAGGGACATTATCTCTATAAATTTCTCCACCCAGCCTGATTCTGAGGATGTGTCTGATCACTTCTCTATCTAGAGTGAAGGTAACACCCTTAACATAACTCTTGATGGACACTTCTTCAAGTTCCCTTTGGTCATAAGAATAGAAATAAGCAACCA